>SRMA01027445.1:0-201979 GCA_007224835.1 Danionella cerebrum | reverse complement strand
GCGGGCCAAGCATCCAGTAGGCAAAACGTGAGCAGAAGCACCATCAAAATGTAAACCAAAGACATATGAAATCACCTCAAGGCATGGTAGCATAAAAAAGAAGTTGAATTGAGCACTATCTAAAATTTTATGAATTTTGACCATTAGATGGCGCCCCTAGTAACTTTTGTTCTGGGGTCAGTCTTTGGTACTGATGACTCACAACAAATTTGGTGTCAATATGGAAAACGGTTGCAGAGATACAGCTTCGGAAACCACTTGACCCGACGGCATCACAATCGTCATGGCTCTTATCGAAATCCAAAACTGCAATCAACACAATACGAATAACTTTTTGCCAGCAAGGTCTAAGGATGATCCTATTCTAAGTTGGTGAGAATCGGATTAACGGTCTGGGTGGAGTTAGAAAAAGTAAGGTTTTTAGCCAATTCAACATGGCAGACAGGAAGTTCAATCAATTATGGTAAATTTTATATCTATGTTTTCAGCTCAACCTAAGGAACAAAACTGGATGAGATATTTGACAATAGTCTAAAGCTAGCAAAAGTTATTAGCATTTTTCTAAAATCGTTTATATCTTTTGACCAAAAGGTGGCGCTGGCGTAAAATTTGTTGAGTCTCTTCAGGGCAGGGTGTCAAACATGCACAACAACTTTCAGAATTTCAAAGTAAAGTATGTTTGAAATACAGCATTTTTTGGCATAAATCAAAATGGCCGACGCCCAAAATGGTCGACACAGTAAAAATGGACATGGTCCGACTCGGCTTGATGCTCCAAACGCGCTGATACCAATTTTATGAATTTTGGACAAACGGTTTGGGAAATAAAGGCCGAATTGCCAATTTTTAATATCTCCGGACCACTAGGGGGCAGAGCGACGAAACACTGCATGCAGCCTCAGGTCATAGGTGTTACAACATAGACAAAGTTTGGTGTACATAAGCTAAAGCGTTGCGAAGTTATTGCCTTACAATCATTTTTGCGAGTTTTGCGTAAGGATCATTTGCGAATAATTCAATAACGGTTGGACGATTCAAAAATCCAAGCAATAACTTTTGTTCGGCATAGTCAGTAGATGATGTGGAGCGAATTTCGTGAAGTTTGGACAAACGGCCACGGAGGAGTTAGCAAAAGTAGGTTTTTCATAAAATTCAAAATGGCGGAAAAATTTGCATGACGGAAAATGACGTCATAGGGTCAGGTCGATTCGTCTTGAGCCAAGGAATCAGTGGGAAGTGGAATTTTGTTTATTCGACTTACGGTTCAAAAGTTATTAGCATAAACGTGGGTGTAACTTTGGCCTATTGGTGGCGCCAGATGGTTTGGTTTGGAGACTTCAAATTTGGTCAGATTGTAGGTCAGAGGCTTGGCAGTCAGTGGGCCAAATTTCATAACTTTCCTGCAAACGGTTCATACGGCTCCCATTGACTTCGCGGCGGAAGAGGAAGAAGAAGAAGAAGAAGAAAAAATATAACTGCAAGCAGTAATGCGGGGCCAAGCATCCAGTAGGCAAAACGTGAGCAGAAAGGCCATCAAAATCTAAACCAAAGACATGAAATCGACTAAAAAAATCAAAATCGAGCGCTATTCAAAATTTTATGAATTTTAACCATTAGGTGGCGCTCTTAGTAACTTTTGTTTTGGGGTCAGCCTTTGGTACTGATGACTCACAACAAATTTGGTGTCAATATGGCAAACAATTGCAGAGATAGAGCTTCGGAAACCACATGACCCGACGGCATCACAATCGTCATGGCTCTTATCGAAAACGGCAAAAGCAATCAACACGTTACGAATACCTTTTTGCCAGCAAGGTCTAAGGATGTTCCAATTCAAATTTGGTGAGAATCAGTCAAACGACCTGGGTGAAGTTAGAAAAAGTAAGGTTTTCAGCCAATTCAACATGACAGACAGGAAGTTCAATCAATTATGGTAAATTTTATATCTATGTTTTCAGCTCGACCTAAGGAACAAAACTGGATGAGATTTTTGACAATAGGCTAAACTAGCAAAAGTTATTAGCATTTTTCTAAAATCGTTTATATCTTTTGACCAAAAGGTGGCGCTGGCGTAAAATTTGTTGAGTCTCTTCAGGGCATGGTGTCAAACATGCACAACAACTTTCAGAATTTCAAAGTAAAGTATGTTTGAAATACAGCATTTTTTGGCATAAATCAAAATGGCCGACGCCCAAAATGGCCGACACAGTAAAAATGGACATGGTCCGACTCGGCTTGATGCTCCAAACGCGCTGATACCAATTTTATGAATTTTGGACAAACGGTTTGGGAAATACAGGCCGAATTGCCAATTTTTTATATCTCCGGACCACTAGGGGGCAGAGCGACGAAACACTGCATCCAGCCTCAGATTATAGGTGTTACAACATAGACAAAGTTTGGTGTACATAGGCTAAAGCGTTGCGAAGTTATCGCCTTACAATCATTTTTGCGTGTTTTGCGTAAGGATCATTCGCGAATAATTCGATAACGGTTTAACGATTCAAAAATCCAAGAAATAACTTTTGTTTGGCATAGTCAGTAGATTATATGGAGCGAATTTCGTGAAGTTTGGACAAACGGCCACGGAGGAGTTAGCAAAAGTAGGTTTTTCATAAAATTCAAAATGGCGGAAAAATTTGCATGACGGAAAATGACGTCATAGGGTCAGGTCGATTCGTCTTGAGCCAAGGAATCAGTGGGAAGTGGAATTTTGTTTATTCGACTTACGGTTCAAAAGTTATTAGCATAAACGTGGGTGTAACTTTGGCCTATTGGTGGCGCTAGATGGTTTGGTTTGGAGACTTCAAATTTGGTCAGATTGTAGGTCAGAGGCTTGGCAGTCAGTGGGCCAAATTTCATAACTTTCCCGCAAACGGTTCATACGGCTCCCATTGACTTCATTACGGAAGAGGAAGAAGAAGAAATATAACTGCAAGCAGTAATGCGGGGCCAAGCCTCCAGTAGGCAAAACGTGAGCAGAAGAACCATCAAAATGTAAACCAAAGAAATATGAAATCACCTCAAGGCATGGTAGCATAAAAAACAAGTTGAATTGAGCACTATTTAAAATTTTATGAATTTCGACCATTAGGTGGCGCTCTTAGAACTTTTGTTTTGGGGACAGCCTTTGGTACTGATGACTCACAACAAATTTGGTGTCAATATGGAAAAAAATTGCAGAGATACAGCTTAGGAAACCACTTGACCCGACGGCATCACAATTGTCATGGTTCTTATCGAAATCCAAAACTGCAATCAACACAATACGAATAACTTTTTGCCAGCAAGGTCTAAGGATGATCCTATTCTAATTTGGTGAGAATCGGATTAACGGTCTGGGTGGAGTTAGAAAAAGTAAGGTTTTCAGCCAATTCAACATGGCAGACAGGAAGTTCAATCAATTATGGTAAATTTTATATCTATGTTTTCAGTTCCACCTAAGGAACAAAACTGGATGAGATTTTTCACAATAGGCTAAAGCTAGCAAAAGTTATTAGCATTTTTCTAAAATCGTTTATATCTTTTGGCCACAAGGTGGCACTGGCGTAAAATTTGTTGAGTCACTTCAGGGCATGGTGTCAAACATTCACAACAACTTTCAGAATTTCAAAGTAAAGCATGTTTGAAATACAGCATTTTTTGGCATAATTCAAAATGGCCGACGCCCAAAATGGCCGACAGAGTAAAAATGGACATAGTTCGACTCAGCTTGATGCTCCAAACGCGCTGATACCAATTTTATGAATTTTGGACAAACGGTTTGGGAAATACAGGCCGAATTGCCAATTTTTTATATCTCCGGACCACTAGGGGGCAGAGCGACGAAACACTGCATGCAGCCTCAGATCATAGGTCTTACAACATAGACAAAGTTTGGTGTACATAGGCTAAAGCGTTGCGAAGTTTTTGCCTTACAATCATTTTTGCGAGTTTTGCGTAAGGATCATTCGCGAATAATTCGATAACAGTTTGACGATTCAAAAATCCAAGAAATAACTTTTGTTTGGCATAGTCAGTAGATGATGTGGAGCGAATTTCGTGAAGTTTGGACAAACGGCCACGGAGGAGTTAGCAAAAGTAGGTTTTTCATAAAATTCAAAATGGCGGAAAAATTTGCATGGCGGAAAATGACGTCATAGGGTCAGGTCGATTCGTCTTGAGCCAAGGAATCAGTGGGAAGTGGAATTTCGTTTATTCGACTTACGGTTCAAAAGTTATTAGCATAAACGTAGGTGTAACTTTGGCCTATTGGTGGCGCTAGACGGTTTGGTTTGGAGACTTCAAATTTGGTCAGCTTAAAGGTCAGAGGCTTGGCAGTAAGTGGGCCAAATTTCATAACTTTCCCGCAAACGGTTCATACGGCTCCCATTGACTTTGCGGCGGAAGAAGAAGAAGAAGAAGAAGAAGAAGGAAGAATAATAAGAAGAAACGGAACAAACACAATAGGTGCCTTCGCAGCTTTGCTGCTTGGCCCCTAATAATAAAAAAGTGAAAAGGTTATATTACAATGGTAAAATATTACATCATATGTTGTACATCTTTTATTTATCATAAGGTTCGATCCACTTTTATTGACTGATGTGTGTATAATGAAAGTGGAGAAGCATTTAAGGATGACGTATGTTATTATTATTATTATTTACCTGATAACTGTTTTGAAGAAAACAAAATGTCTCCCAACCAGTTTGGTCCAAACGAAGTGTCTCAATTTAAAATGAATGGTCTTTGGATAGGAGAAAAGAAAAATATATTTACTTAATTCTAGACGAGATCATTTATCCAGATTAATGGTCTAAGATAATTGAACCAAGCTTTTGTGTGGATTGAGATTTCCTTTGGAATGTGCAAGATTTATAAGTCATTAAAATATCCACTGAGCAGTAACTGAAATAAACTTTACTTCAATAGAATTGGAACATTCTAATTCCATTCATTTATTAAGTCACAATTAGGCTATTAGTCAAAGTAATATCATTATTAGCACCACAAATAATTGTTTACCGTATAAAGCCCTGAAACTGAAACAGTTTACCTCTGACACACGGCTCTAATTCATAGTCCACTTCAGATTTATTATTTACTTTGTTTTCCAAATTCCTCCCCCAGCTCAATCTAATTCACCAACAACTGTCTCATCTTCACTAACTTCTCTTGTGATCTTCACCTCCTTTGCTTACGTTGATTTATAATCTAAATGACATGAAAAGCTAAGCTTAACTAAGGCTTCTAACACGGAGGTTTCTCAGCACTGTTTGTGGCTGACCTCCGTGGTTAACCCTCCGGCCTTAGGTCTCTGGTGGCAAAAGTGACTCTTATCAGCTTCTCCTGCACAATACCAAAAATCCTTCGTGTCCTCTCAATATATTTCTTGGGTGTTGGTGGTGGGGTGTGCTATGATTGTAATTCTTTGCGCTTGGCGGTCTGTGCTTGTGCCAGCATTCAAAGCAGAATACGAAAATTTCCACACGATGGTAATTCATCATTTTATCGACTGCCATCTGTTGGTTTGGATGGTCTTTACAGCATTTTATATGGTTTAGAGTTTTCATGTAGATTCCTCTTTTTTGTTTCAATTGGCACCAGTGGATGTGGTGTTTTTGTACACTATGTGAGAAAAAAAACAAACAAGCACTGATTGTTTTAATGAGAACTCACACACGTTGCGGGCAATAAAGGTAAGGCTACGTGTGGCTACAGGAGTGTATTGAGGGTTTAGACAAATCCTTATGTTTGCTTAAAGGGTGCCTTTGCAATTGTGTTAATACTTATGTGTAAGAAAGGAGTGCATTAATGAATGTAGAGGGGGTGCTTGCTTTTTAAATAGTAGCACACTCTGTTAATGCGCTTTAATTACCTGACTACTCCAGACCTTTAGAGTCAGTAAACAGTGAAGGTGCTTCACCCTCCATTGTCTCAATAACACACTCCACAATTAGCCAGTGTTTGCAGGCTCTGGAGTCTGTTTACAAAAATGAAAAACATTCATGCATAGGAGGATCTGAGAGTACTCATCAATCAGGAACATAGATTGTCAAACCCATTTCAGCGTGGTACCATCCCCCAGAATCCACACAGCACCACCCATTCCACCATTTTAACCCTAATGAGCTAGCTCCATCTGGATTCAAAAGGAGTCCGTCCGGGTCATATCAAGGACCAAATTTAAATGAACTGTTTGTGTTTGAATAGGTTGCCAATGGAATGTGAGTTTCTACATTATGAGCCCCCACCGGGTGGTCCTCATGCTCCTTGAGATTCACTTTACGGGTCCTGGGAAGGCTCCATGTTTGTGGGGATGGGTGTTGAAGTTGGAAATTTAAAAGCTACATAAAAAGAACTTGTTTACCTATGGTTGACATCATATAATTAATTTTTTGATTAGAAGCACATTGGGCTTGTGTTTTATGAAACTTTTATTATATTTAACATGCATAGACTCACACCTCAAGTGGACAGTCAGTGAATTGTGAGGCATACATACATACAACAGTCCAGCTCACAGTATAGAATAAAATCAGACAAACAATGTAATATAACAAACACTCACTGGCTTTAAAATACAGCTTGTGCCCTTCCAACCTCAGCCAATTCCAAAGGCCATTATAAAAAGAGGAGTTTTAAGATGAGATTTAAAAGTGTCCAGCTCCAAAGTCATGCTTGATAACTGAGGTGCATGCATAAGATGGTCTTTTCTGGAGAAAGACAGAGGCCACAAGTTCATACTCATATACCCTATCTGACAAAACAAATAATTATGTTTTTAATGTTAAATGATTATAACAGAATCGTTATAAAAGATACCTTCATTTAAATAAACCTATACAACAGACATATAATCCACACAATTCAAAAACATGATTACTTTAGGACAGAAGTGTTTAAGACACCCCAGCAGGAGATGAGCCAGTGGACTTCCAGCCTGTAAATGGGTCGTGACTTCAAGTGTGCATATCTTTTTTTACCAAAATGTTTTCTTGTTTTCTTTTTGCCAACATTGGTAGTTATACGAAGCTAACCGCTAATTGTTTTGTCTGAACTAGCACGCAGAGCAACTGGCTTTTTTTATTCTACGACTAAGTGAACAGTCATAAAAGCAATTTGGACCGCAATGCCCTCACACCATGATGCTCATGAAGAGTAATAGCATGCATTATTCACACGTATTAGGTTAAAATCCCTAGTCATGGATGAATGAAAACTTTTTGTGCTTTTACACTTTATATTTCACAATGATGATATTATACAACACTCAAAATTTTACCTGGGTGCATGGGCACAGACAAAAACCCCCCGCTCTTAAAATGCACTCATTTGGATTTTTTTACTTTTACACAAATACAGTTCACTATTATGCGATTAACAATTTACATTTAAATGTTAAATATTCCTGGATGTTTTAAATATGTATTTATTAATATTATTATTAGTAGTAATAGTAGTATTTGTATTATGAAATGTGTACATTGCTCATCATGTTTTATTAATCTGAATAAACTTCCAGAAAGAAAGAAAAAAATCTCTAAGAGTGATTTCACCGTAATTAATTATTCAAGGACGGAAGAGACCGTGTCGTCACTTTATTTGAGAATGTTTTTCAGCAAAATGCCAAGCTTGCTAGTATAAAAGTAATCCCCCGCACATCACACACACAGACTGGTGTGTCTATAAAAGAACAATCTGTCTAGTATAATCTGTTTAAAGCATTTGAATAACTGAAGCGGAAGCAACAGCATGGATGATGAAACCTCAAATCTCCCAGGCAGTTACAAAGAAAAATAATTTACACATCTCATTAAAGATTATTTTAATGTGTGCAATGCAGAATATACCCTTTGACAGTTTCACATACTTCTTATAAACAAAACTTTTCTCAAATGAAATAGAAATAAATTCCTGCTAAACTCAATTCTATATTCAATTAAATGCAGGCTTGTTTCTCCCACTTTATCCTTGCAACAGAAAAATTCAATAATGTATTGAATGCATGTTCACACAAAAGGTACAAATGTACTATACTACTAATTATATATGCTGTCTGACAGAGAGAAATTATGATATTAATGAATAATAAAAAATATCAGTCTTTACATGTTTACACACAAAAAATTAGTGTTAAAAAATATAACATTTAACTGTGAGTAGAATAAACACTGATCCAGTGTTAAGTGTAACTCTAGGTGTTTTGAATAAATACCTCACAAGTGTTAAGTATTACTCTAGGTGTTTTGAATAAATGTTTTTATTAATACCGTAACAGTGTTGAGTATAACTCTAGGTGCTTTGAATAAACACTGATCCAGTGTTAAGTGTAACTCTAGGTGCTTTGAATAACTACGGATACCGTGTTAAGTATAACACTAGGTGTATTGAATAACCACTGCACCAGTGTTAAATATGGCTGTGCTTTAAATGAACATTGTATTAGTGTTAAATGTAAAATTGTGTGATTTGTACAAACACTGATAAGGGTCAAATGTATATCTACGTGATAGGAAAGAACGCTTCATTGTACTGGAAGCTTTCCTTCATGTAAAACTGACTAGAGATCTGTTTTTTTCAATGCAGACTGCACGCACTCAGTAGATACTAGTCCCTCAATATCTGTACCTGAAATACATGAATTTGCAAAGTGAGAGGGAACAAGTGTAAATAGCACATCCAGACAAAAAAACCCTATTTTACAATTTGATTTAATGTAACTGTAACACTATCTCTATTCAGAAAAGCCAACAATATAGTCCTGAGAGCAAAGGGGTGCATTATTATTTTTAGACTGATCAGACACTCTTGGGATCAAGGCTTGTGCTGCAGACAAACACAATGCACTTGTGGAAGTGTTCTTGCTCAGGACGGCTGGAGGAAACGTGAAGCCCCAGATAAAGCATCCACTTGCCGGATGCTATTGAGTTGCTTCCCTGATTTCTCAGTCAGGGTTTCAGCAGGAGCCATTTATCACTAAAGAACCTCTGAAATTAGCCTTGTTAGCTGGAGTTGGGAGAAGGCATTTTGGTCTGTAAAGACTGTTTATTCCTGTTTTTAATCATTTGTTAAAAAATAACACATGACAGTAAAACTTTACATTTAAATCAATTAAACTGCTTCTTTAATACTAAATATTAAATTTTTTCAAACTGCACAGGTTTTTAGCTGCACAGTTTTCAATAGCACCTGGTTATAATGTTACTTTGACTAGTTTTATTCATATTTGCAACACCAGTTTTACTAACTGTGAACTGAATTAAAAAGTTTGGTTGACCTAATTTCTGTTATAAACAAACTTTACATTTGACTCAACTATTTTTTTCAGTATTTTACAAGTCAGTATTGTAATAAAAAAGACCAATAAATGAAATGTCATGATTAAGACAGTGGTCTCTATGTTCCCTTTTCTCCCCACATGCTTCACAGGAGGAAATGACATCCAGGTGTCTCATAAAGGCCAAGTGAAGCAGCGACGGGAGCAGGAATGCTGAGAACATGGCCAATTAGAGATCATAACAGCTCAACGTGGGTGATGAGGCCGGCTCATGCTGCTCAACATCCGTGGATCAACAGCAGCACTTCGAGGGATGCCAGTGGCTACAGAAAAATTCTCTATTAAAAAAAAAACTTTTTTTATGTTTTTATTAGAAAAATGAATGATATGCAAAATTATTTTTCCACTCAAAGTTTGTGGTTGTTTGAAGCCTATTATTCTTAAACAACTCTTTTTATATTATAATTACAACAGAAACTTTTCAAATGACCCTGATCAAAAGTTTACAAAAAACGGTTTGGGTGACTGGTAAAAGTAATTATCATACTGTAACCTGTTTGTTTCAGTCAATGTTTGGCCATAAAAGGTTCTAGGCTTCTGATAGACCCTTGCCTCTTTCATCCAGTGTGTGCTGAACTTTCTGGATTTTAAGTGATGGGGAAAGCAAAACAGCTGTCAAAGAATCAATGAGAAAAGTTAGTTTTGAACGGTGCAAAACAGGAAAGGGATATGAAAAGGAAAGGGAATCCAAGGAACTGGTAAAGGCAATCAGCAGTGTTCAACTCTGACTAAGAATTGGCAAGTGGGGGATTCTGTTGAAACCCACCATAAAAAGTGGGATAAAAAAAAATAACTTTAGCTGAAATGTGGCGAGGCTGCTTCAAGAAGCCATGAAGGTTAGTCGCTGATGTTTTGGAGATGTGTGAGCTCCGAAGGGACCAACAACTTGGTCAGAAATGATGAGAAGATGATCAATGGATACTGCACATTGAACATTACTGGACAACATGACAATGACACAAAAGACAATGCCAGGTCCACTTGTCATTGGTTCCATCAGAACCAGAGGTTCTGGAGTGGCCGTCTCAGTCTCCTGACATCAACATCATTGAATCACTCTGGGGAGAACTCAAACGTGCAGTTCATGTAAGACACTTGTAAGAATTTAGAGTGTTTTGCCAAGAAGAATTGACTGCTTTACCAATAGAGAAGATAAAGAACCTCATAGACAACTACCTCAAGAGACTTCAGATCATGAGGGGATGGTAAAGTTGCAAATATTAAGGTATGTGTAAACGTTTGATCAGGGCCATTTGTTGTCATAATGATTTAAAACGAGTAAACATAGTTGTTTGACAATAAATGGCTTTACTATGAGTGGGAATATAGTTTTTTTGTTAATATTCATATTTTCTGAAAATATCCAATGGAAAATATCCATTCTGCCTGCTCCTCAACTGTAAAAGGCTTTGTGCTTTAAATATATGTAAAGCAAAGACTAAATATACTTTAAGTTCATCTTTAGCATATAAAAGTATGCTAAATACACATCAAATAGAGAGCTTCTGCAAGTGAAAATATAGTTACAAGATATATTTAGTACAAAATTAGTGGTACAAAATATATTTAGTTCAAAATAGCATGCTCCAAGTGACATAATCATGAACAAACTTGAATAGTGATTAGCACTGTTTCAAGAACACAAAAAGTGTGTTCAATTTTAGTGTAGTTAGTCCCTTAATTTTTTACTTGGGATGACAGAAATAAAAACCTTTGGTTGGGTGAATTTGTGATAGATAATTTTAAAATCTGTTAATAAATAAGGGTGGGGGGGTGAGTCACAGAGTTAACAAGTGCTAAGAGCTATGTAACACTTAAAACGTAAAAGAAAAAACACACAACAGGTGAATTTCTAAAGAAAGGATATACATTATTTTAACTGATCATCTATGAGCCTAGCAACAGTTTCTCATATATTTCGTGCTGGGTATCTCAGAGAGCCAATGTTGTCTCTTAGCCATAAGCTGTAAAAACGTCCTGCAGCGGAAGTGATCCCAGCAACAGATGCAAAACTCTGCTTTATCTGAGGCCTGGCACACGGCCCAGCATCTACTGATAAAACACATTGTGGAACTTACGTGAGGATATTGCTGATCCAGCAGAATGAGGGACCATGACTGACCTCATATTTTAGCAGCTCTAAACTTATCAGACTAATTCTATTCTGGTGGAGCTAATGAAAATACAATTACATATTTAATTGTGCAGCACTTTTATACATAGCTGAAGCTGTCCTCAATTGTGTGTAAATGAGACTGTTTTTAGATTAGGCTCGACCCAACTTCAGTGCAAATAAATTGTAAATTTGAGTTTGTACAAAATTAGGTTTGTAATTGCAAAAATGCATTGCGGTGGTGTTTGCTTATAGGGTTTAAAATGATGCAGGCAAACCCCTTGCAGAAGGTTTAGCCATATGATTATAGGAATTTCTATCTTCCTTCCAGAAGCAATTTGTGAGGTTTTATATTAGACAAGAAGGCCTGCCTCATAGCTTTTATGCCATTCCATCCCAGTGGTGTTCTATCAAGTAAAGTTCAGGAGTCAGGTTCTTCATCCATGTCTTCAGGTGCATCTTTGGTTTGGCAAGGTTTTGAAGGCTTAAACACTGCATTCTGTCTGTAGTACTGGGACTATTTTGGAGGACGTTTCCAAAGAAGGATCAATCGAATCAAAATTTCTGATTGGCCTGAGAAAGCAAGCCATATATAGACCTGAAGATAACTGAATGGGCTGGATATATTTTCAATTCTTGACACGAGAAGACAAAACAGCAATGCAATGCAACTGTGACATTTTTCAAGAGTAGCTTTGAAAAATGGTAGAAAATGATATGTCTAAACTACTTTGATCAAACAAGAAAGTACAAGATTTCTGTCACACATTTTAGAGGTATTTAGCATGCACATAAGTGGCGTAAAACTACGGTGGCTTTATTTATGATTAAACGACCACTCTAGGTGTCATCCATGCACTAATGCACCAGGCAATACTTCACTGAGCTTCTGAGAGAGGCCCATTCTGTTATCAGTGCAGACTTTATGTTTAGGTGCTTATATAAAACACCTTTAACCATGAAGGTGATACGAATATCTCAATTCAGTTATATAGATGGGACTTAGCCACATATATTTTCGCAAAAATTGCTTCTGTCTTCTAAACAGAACCTTTTAAACTGAATTTTTTAAATTTTTTAATAATATTGTAAGCTAGACAAAACAATTTTGCAAACAAATCTTTAATTCGGACTCTACAAAGTGAGCTCATTAGCATCCCCTATGGATAATTTCTATAAATCATTTTTTAGATGAATTTTGCTTAAAGATTATTTATATTTATTTGTAAGATTTCATCCACACGTTTCATCCACAAAGTTTGCCGAGTTCAACTTATTTTAAACTGATTCACTGCTCATTGAAATCAAATGATTTTAATGTACTGATAAAAATCCATAAGTAATTTATGAAAAATATCACATCATTCAATACATATTCAGACAATGAAAGATGTCTTAATCTTTAGAATTTAAATGGCATTTTTTGGTGCAAGGGTGGCATTGCTTGAAGCTTGTGAAAACCATGATCTGCTGCGAGATTCTGTTTCTCTTCCATTAATTTCAGTGTGAGGTTTTAAACTTTAAAATTAATATAACATTGCAGAAATATGGCAGCTGTACCACAAATAACAACACACAATCCCTGAATAATCTGCATAATTGAATGCATATTTGACCCTTGTAGCAGAAAGCGTTATTAATTTAAAAAATCGACTTTGCCACTTATTGCCTTGTAAAATTACAAAAACGAGTACTGTCCACCTTTGGAAAAATTTGAACATTTAAAGCAGACAAAAGAGACTGGTTCTAAAGCAAAGCCACTCTGGGGCTACAAAAAAGTACAGTAACCACATGTACTAAGCAGAAATGTACAGTCATTCAACAGTTCTTTCCTGTGCTTTGCAAACAGCAGGAAGAGGCTCCCGAGACCCTCAACTGCTTATTTTCAGAACATCACTGCAACACAAAAAAGAGGAGATATAAAACTTTGAAAAGAGGAAATTGTGGTTGTGTTTTTACATATAGGGATGTTCATTGATAAAAAAAACGAAATACTGATCTCTCACAATAGAGGGAATCGAAGTGCATTTGAGAAGTAAATATATTTTCATAACGGTTACTCTTTCAAGAGCCTTCTCCTTGCTGTCCACCTATACCCAATAAATGTTCTTCGCAACCTGATCTGTAGTCAGATTGTACAAACATAACCATTCTAGTATTGTCTACAGTTAGTGTTTAAGCACCGCTTCCAGATTCATTGCTGGTAAAAATAAAAAAAAATACAAATTTAAAATTGTCAGGGATGTCCTGGTATCCACAGTATTTTTTTGTCTTTCCGTGCCATAAAGAGCATGCCAGTCCAAGGCAAGTTTATTAGTATAGCACATTTTATACACAGGGTAATTCAAAGTGCTTTACATTGGAAACAAAGAATAAAAATAAAGCACATTTAATAAAATCAAGAACAAAAACAATAAAAGCAAATATATTAAAAAAAATGGAACATTAAGAAAATTGTGAAATGCAGAGATTAAACAATTGTTCGGAAGTTGGTGCTCAGTCAGCAAAAGCGCTTCTAAACAAGTGAGTCTTTAGCCTGGATTTAAACTATTTAAATCTCTTCTGAAGCTGGGTCCATCTGTGGGCTGCATGACGGCCACACAATTTTAACCCAAATTTATTTTGGCCAAAAATATAGTTTTTGGCATGGGGGAAAATCTGGATTTGTCATCAACACATTAAAAATGCTCAATATCAGAAATGCTCAGTTAGACTGGATCACTGCGGATAGGGTTTGTGGTATTTGTGGACAGGGTTTCATTCGATGGGATGATCACACTATGGAAAAAAAGTCCATTGACTTGAATCGGATCGCATGCAACGATATGAAAGAGAAAGTTCCCATCTACGTGGTATGATTCCAGATTTCGCTGGAAGGAACTTTGACCTGCGCTATCGGGTCACTTAATACATCTTGACCCACCACATTGGCAAAGTCATGTCTGTGAGCTGTTTTGATTACTCAATATGAAGCAAGTGTACATTTTTTTAAGACGTCAGTGTTACTTTACAGTAGATTAAAGAGTATCCAGTTATAATTTAGACGCATTATATAGGGATTCGTCTCTTTTTAATGATGCTGTTTGTGGGCGTGCTCAAACCACATGCAAATGCATGCTTTGAAATTCTTGTGTAAAAGTGTTGTCAAATGAAAAAGGAAACAACATTATACTTTGTGTATGAAAGAAGTAAAACACTTGAACAAGTTCTAAACAAGTTAAGAGCATCTTAGGAATATGTTCATTTTTTATTGAAGTATCCCTTTAAATCTTCACAGAGCAAATCTTGTGCTTCTGCACGTGCTCAGTGTGTGGTCATCAAGCCGAGCTCTTATTGGCCAAGAGGCTGGCCAATAGACAGGCTGCACCTCATAACCATTCATGAAAAGCGGAGCCTTTCTGAGGGCTAGTCGCTGAACAAACAGGAAGCTCGGGGAATGTGAAGGCTATCAGGGCACCACATGTCTTCCTCTGCTCACACTTCCTACTGTCTACTGTCTACTGCTCTTCTGCCTGATTCATATCCCCTTCTTTTTATTAGAAGCAAAGTAGCCAAGTTTCTTCCTCTCTTAGGATACTTTCTTTTATTTTCACCCTTTTTACATCTGATCAAGGTCATCTATGTTCAACTTTCCATCTCTCTCAAAGTTTCTGACAACTGCCTCTGAAATCCCACTCTTTGTGCTTATATTTGTTTCTGTCTCTTTGTGTAAATCCAGACACACTGGATGATGTGGAGATCAGGATTTTGTGAGAGCCATGCGATCAATTCCAGTACTTATTTACACTGTAGATAGTTCTTAAAGACTTTGGCTGTATGTTTGAGGCCATTATCCTACTGCGAATAAGTTTAAGGGCCAATCCTATGCTTCTGTGATGATATTGCAAGATTGAAAGATTGACCAAATCCTGACCAAATCTTCCAGCCCCAAACGTTCAGAGAACTTCCTCCATGCTTCACTGCATCTGCTCATTTTTTTTCTGCACCCCAGATCCTATGATATCAGTCATTTGACCTTGTTTTCACATCAAAGGTATGACTTTTGGCCAGTTTTCTTCCAGAAAAACCACTTCTTTTCCAGTAATCCAGACTTTTCCAGTAATGTTGAACCTTGGTTCCCCTAGTTCCGTGCTTTTTTCAGTGCTGTTTATCTACTCCAGAAATCTTTAATTGTCTACTTTAGTTATAACTGATCTTGTGTGTATGTTATTGTATCTTGTAGTGCGCATCATCTCGAGTCACCTAAAGATTAATGCTTAAGATTTCAGCATTTTAACAAAACAAGAATCTTTATCAATGACATAAATATGCCACTCTAGCCTGACAATTATATCAGTTATAGCTCTAATTAATGCATTATTGAAAACAATCTTTAGAAATATTACATCATGTACCTTTAGCTGGACATTTGACTAAATAGATTACAGTTGTCTGCTCTATTTTCAGTAGACGTTGAAGAGTCTGAATTCTTTATTATTAACCACTGAAAGCTATCTGAGATGCACTCAAAACTGTGGAGCATCCATGCAGGACAAAGGTTCCTAGGGTTCAAACTGGCTCCAGGGTGGAGAAAATGGCCATTATGACTCATTATTCAGTTGTGCTGATGCTGATCTCCAAACATATCTTGGATAATGTAACATTCCCATCCGGGAGAGCAATTCTTTGCCCTGATTGCATAGTTTTCATTGTCATTGTAATTCTCATGACTGTTTATACTTTTCATCTGTGAGATTTTCATTGTTTGTCGTTTTATTTTTATTAGCTTCTTTTATTCCGTTCCTCCCCTGGAAATCCTGGAGACGTGTGGTGCATAATTGGCGAGATTTTGCTTTTTTTCTTTATGTAAAAATTGCCACAGATCTAAGAACTGATGTAGGTTTCAGCAGGCAGGTTCCTGAAGATTTGATATGTTCAGGGTTAGTAGATGTGCTCATAAGCGTTCGTTTATGAAAAGTTTGTCTTGTAAAGACAATAGCAATTCACTATGTCATAATTTTGAGACATTTCTGCTAATTGATGGAAATAGTGGGCAAAATTGTGTAGTGTGAGGTGGGCAGCAAACACAACAGATGCTCTTCCACTGTAATGTACACAACATTTTGGCTCAATATTTTTTCGTATTCCATTGGATTGAGTGCCACTTTAGAGCGAGTTTGTTATAAACAGCATAAGGGTGGATTTACCTTTAATTTTACATTTACACATTTAACTGATGCTTTTATCCAGAGAAAGAAGTGCTTATAGAAGAGATCCTAGCTTATTCCAGAATTAATGACATCAGGCTCCTCCTTCTGTGAAGCTGCTTTGAAGCTTCTGCCTAAAAGAACTGTATAAAAACATTTGACTTGACTTGACATGATGCTTTCAAATAAAACCAAGTCTCTTAATTTATGACTGTGCTAGGGCCAGTTTGCAACAATGTATTTGAAGCATATGGCTAATTATGTGTTTATTTAATTAAAAAAGTGATTAAACTTGGAAAACGTTTACAAAGTACTGTTTTCAATTGTTTTTGAAGGTAAATTGGATTCTTTATGTTCTTATAAAAGACTTTAATTTTGCTCTTATAATCTTGCCTGCAGAAACCCCAATATAGGATGTCTTGTGATTCACATAAAAAAATAGCACATGGCAGTGGGAGTTAAATCCCAATGTTGCACTTTTTTCTGACAGTAATCCTACTATTGACATGGCCACAATTTTAGAAATAATGAAATATCTCAAAAACAAATACCTTTTTAGAGTTTGCTTAGAGTGTTCTTATTTGTTACAATAGTAGAGTGGATGCATTTCATTTTCAATAGTGGTGCTCTTCTCTCCAGCGGTTTTCGGCAAGATCCTTTCCACCTCAGGGCTGATCGCAGTTCAGCTCATGCAGACCTCTAAAAGGGCAGATTTTCGAAGTGGAACAGGCCTGAAATTTACCATCAGTATCGGAAACAGTCCTTCATACACAAGTGACCTCTCCTTGGGGGAGCACTTGCAATGTGCTTCTCGATCCGTAAATTTTAGGACCCTGGTCTATTGTTTCCAAACTAGGTCAAGGGCCTGTGCTATCAAAATCAATTTGAGCTGCAGATTGATTGAAAAAGGAGGGGTGGTGTGGTTGAGGAATATGGCGGAGCATTTAGGAGGACACAAGCCTGGAAATCCTAGGTCGTCATGCTTAATCTGCATCCAGGGATGTAATTAGTGATGGTGGGCATATGGAGCTTATTATTACGTAACTGTTTGGGGAACCCTGGGAAACAATACAGAACGGCCGCCAAATTGTATGGAAAAATGGAGACCATTGTGTTAATGCTTTCAAATGAAAAATCAGGAAACAAAAGGTGATAGTGAAGATGATGAATTTACATATATATGTTTAGACACACATTGAGAAAACAATAGCCAAATATGAAAAAGACATGACGGCTATAAAACAAAAAGTGGGTTTAAAGATGTTCTTTAATACTTTGGCTTGACTGGGTCACTTGTGTATGTATTTACTTAAAATAAGTGTCAGTATCTTATTTTATTTTGCCATATTTGACACAGTGTTGCCAGCCAAGCCTCTTGTTGCAAGATTTAGGGAATTTTCAGACCCCCTAATCATTTTATTTTTCAATTCTAGTGACTAGTGACAAATCTAGTAACTCTTTCTTTTTTGATGACTTTTATTGACATTGCTGTCATGGTTCAAGTCTTTGCCTATCATAAGCAGACACTTTAAACTCAAGCTGCAACATGCAATCTCAGGAGCCAACAAACAGGACTTGGCCTTTGATAATAAAAACAAGAAATACTGCAAAAAACAATGTATTTTTACAAGAATAGTTTAAGTTAGTCCTCTAAGACAACAAACAATTGCTATTTTTTCAATACCAAGTGTAACCTAGTTTCTTACAGGTTTTTTTATATAGAATTTTCTTACATTTTTAAGTAATCTTTCATTCTACTACAACTCCCATTATTTTTACTATTAATCGATGTATTTTTATTTTGCATTTCATGCTTTTTTTATAATCCCATGTGTGTTCTTTGGCATTAAAAGTAGCATTTGGTGAAATTATATTCCATGCACATCACATGGTCTATATGCAAATTAGGTAAGGGCATCATCTATCAAGTTTTAATGGCTAATGAGGAGTTTGCAATACAGTTGTTGGTCAAATAAAAAAATTGCGTTTGGAAGACATGAATTTGCTACAGAATATTAATTTAAAAAGTTACAAAATGAGTATATCACATGCAATAAACTTTATAATCAATATTTAAACTAATTTTTAAATAACAATTAGTTAAATTGACATCACATAGATACATGAGTATACACAATTGTTCTTTTGAGCACTGAGCTAGTTGTATTTACAATTTACCTTGAATTAACTTATTTAGTAAAATATTACAAATGAGCAAAAATGTGCATTAAAGTATAGTACAACATTAAAGTTTGAGATTAATTGAGATCTATATTGAGATAATCAAAGATTTAAAGCGTACTTGTTTGCTTAAGTTTTATGGAGTGCATAATCTCCCTAAACCATGTCCATTCAATACCCTGCTTTACCTCATGATCCCAGATTAGCCGCTAAAACAGCCGCGTCCTGCAGGATGTTGAGAAGCTAATTGATGGACGTGTGATAATCAATAAGTCTGGCATCTGGGTATTGGGATTAGTTTTCCAGGGCATATTGTAATGATATGGATTATGATGAGCCTGTTTGTTCATCTGAGTTGGCAATTAGTTTGTGGATATTTCTAATTAGACAATCAATGTGTCTGAAAGCCATAGGGCCTGCAGAAACTCGGCTCTTCAATTTTTTTTCAGTCAATACTATAATATAGCTTATATTAAGAACACCAGATGCATTCTTGAGATAAAGGAAACTTAAAAAAATGCATTTAAACCTTTATTTGTATATTTCCACTTTTTAATTTGCACATTAAGATCTATGGGAATTCATAAATATTCATTATACTTGATTCAGCTCCTGAGAATAAAAATTATAATAGTTCTTTATTTATTTATTGAATATTTAGGGTTCAACTATTTAAATGTTACTATGGAAATTGATTGCAATAAGCGCAGCACATTGCCAACTGTGTCGTCCTGCTGCCTCCCAGTTCGAAAACCAGTTTGTGGAGTTTGCATGTTCTCCCTGTGCTTGCATGAGCTACTTGAGCGCCTTCCACAAACTAAAACATGTTCAGGAGTCTCTAAGGTTAAGATCCATTTCTCTTACTTATCCCTACCCCTTAGCCCTTCCCCTTCCACTTGAAATCGAAGCCTACAAGGAAGAGCTGAAAATATAGCAAAATGAATCATGACACCACTACAAAAATACAATTAAACAAATGTAATAAATAAATTCATATAAAATAAGTTTGCTAAGCTCCTATTAATGCTATTCGTAATAAATAATAAGCTCCTTCACATTATTGTTTTTTGTTTGTTTGTTTATTTTTTGTTGTTGTTTTTTTTTCAAATATTGTTGATTTTATAATACGTTTTTAAAGCTTTTTATTTTATTTTATGAAAACGAATTGGGAAGCCTCCTCTTTGACCTGACTGCACTCAGTTTCAAGGACACAAACATAGATTTAAAAAGTCTCAAAATTCTCTCAAATCTAATGCAGCACATACAATGAGCTGACTCATGCATTTTATTCGGGAAGAATGAATTTTATTATTTGCATAGTCTAAATATAAACTTCTTTGTTCAGACTCTGTGCCATTCTCTGTTTCATTGGTCAGTTTTCAGTACTGGGTAAATCAACAGAATTTCTAAAAGCGTACAATTGTTTCCTGTTACCATTGTTTAGCATTTTCAAAAAAAAATCTGCAATAATATTCCCTGAGGAGGAAAACAAAAGATTTTAAATGGAAGAACATTTCAACAATAGTGGTTTTAAGTAGACTATGTAATTAAAGCAGTCAATAACCACTTCAATAGATGTTTTATGTTTCTTAAAACTATTAGTCGTTTTGAACAACACTTCATTCCATCTATTTAAGTTAAACAACAGCTAACTACATTGTTTTAAATTACTTTTGAACTCATTTAACAGGGTCTGTTTTAAGTTAGTTAGCTAGTTATGAACAAAATTATACGTTACAGACTTTAAATAAGTTTTCTTTTTAGGGGACCTCTATCTGTTTAGAAAGAAAGCCCCTATTTATTGCTGTCTCTCTTCTCCTCCCTTCCTTTTTTTGTTCATAACTCTTTGTATACTCTATGTTTATACAACACATGATAGTGAACAACCATCTGTATAAACTATAAAAGCATGAAGGAAATTGTAAGATCTTCGTGCTTCCTTTGATTGTCAGAGCAGTCCTTTTTAAACATGGAAGCGTAAACAGCAAACTGTCTGAGTAGACATCAACTCTTACATAAAAATACATTAAATTACATCACTATTGTGTCATGCAGCACAGGTCTGTTTGAAACAAAGATATGCATGCACAATGTACAGATAAGAACATCTAGTTGTATTTATTGGGTATTCGTGGAAGCTACTGCTACTTCAAGCCTGTCAGCACTCTGAGTGCGTATTACCATCTGTGTGTGTTTTGCGTTAATTTGCATGCCAGTTTTTATACTATTTCACCATCTGTGTCTGTTAGTTGTTTTCTTTGTATACCGCTTTCTATTCTGTCCAGTACCTTGGTCATTCTTGGTGCTTGGGTGCTGCGAGTTCTAACTAGACTTTGCTTATGATAATATGAACAAAACCTGTTACGTTTACATACTGTTTATGTAAAACACAATTTCCGCAAAGTATTAAAGACATGAAGCCATTTTTAAAAACGGACATGGTTCCAGCATGCAGCTCTGGAGATAAACTAGCTTAAAAATTGGAGTTCAGAAGATAAATGGAATCAATGGTGAAAGACATGGAGTTTGCTGGTTTGGAACTCGAGAGAAAAACTAGTGAAATCTAAATGGGAGTGTCTTGAGATTTGGACATCTAAACACCAACATTGGGTCAATGTTGGAAGGATCTGACTTGAGTTTGAAGCGCCAATGCAAAACTAACTTAAAGTTGGGAGCCCTAAACTGAAGCTGGTAGAATCGACCAGGAATTGAGCTTCAATTCCTTGAGTGGATCCAACTCTAGCTTGGAACTCTGAATCAGGTACTGTGGCTCAAGGATTAGATGATTTCAGGAGAACTTATTCAAGGAGCCAAACTAGATCTCGTTTTGAGTGGTAGCTTTCACTTTTTGTTGAAGGAGGATTCTTCTTAGAGGAGGTAAATCAGGGCAATTGCAGGATTATGTGTGTATTTATTAATACATCTTAATAATAAATCTGACTGCAATTCAAAGACAAAGCTTCAACTTAATGGTTCCAGAACAACAGTACAGGTAGAATAATATTCAGTTTAAGCATGTACATGTGCAGTGTTTTAAAGGTTGGATTGAGAATGAAAGAGTGTGGCCTCGCAAGTTTACTGCTGTCGCTAACTGCCATGCCATCAATTTCAGTTCTCATGAAGTTATACTAGTTTGATGAAGGCCTTTGTAAGATTTGCCCTTGTGGCTAAAGAGATGTAGACTTTTGAATCACTCCCTGCTGAGAGTATGGTGCCATCATTAACGTTGGCCGGTCCATTGAAGACAACGGTCTGAGGGGGTCTGTAAAAAGGCCAGGCATTGTTCGCCCTGGGTGGGGTGTGGGCAAGAGGAATGTGGGCTGAACGTGAGCCATGCAAGGCCTGAGAGAGAGACACCATTGTCCCCAGAGCCACCCCCTCACACCCAGAGAAGAGTTAGGGAGGCAAGGGGTCAACTCTCACCCGCCGCATGTGCTTGTGTTGGACCACCGCTCAGCCCAGACCATGCTGAGCCCAGGGATCTAAGAGAACAGAGCTTTCTATGCTCACTGATGCTGCCTTTTAAGAGCTCAAGCGAGTCATGGAGAGAGTTCAAACTCTTCTAAATAGATCTTATCCATTGTTGAACATTGTATTGTGTTTATAAGGAGTTTTTAAAAACTGATTCGAACTTATTGGAAGTTATTGTTTGAAAAAATAAACCAATGTTTTTAAAACAAAATCTGTCAGGATTTTTCCAAAATAACTACATTTTGTTACAATCACTCACTGTCAAATGCCACAAGTGTAAAAACCGAACATTTTGAACAGAAATTTAAAAAAATGGCAGCTTTATAGAAGATTCAAATGTCATTGTTTTTAAAATAATGTATGCACAATAATTATCTTTTGATGTGAATGCCAAAAAAAATAATTTTGAGGCCTCATAAATATTTTTGCAGTTGGTTGCTTTTAATTTTTTTTTCAGTGGATTCCCTTGACTAATCTAAAAAATCTAAAAATACACCTCATCAAATATTCTAACATAATTATTTTTTATACAGTGTAAGAAATATTTGAGAACAACTGAAAAATGTTCAAACAATCTAATGTAATACAGTTTTGAGGGTCAGCGTAATTTTCTCGGTTTATAAAACATGCCAACTAAAATGCCACCAAAAATGTTGTGCCAAATAGCTTTCTTTGGTGTAGAAAAATGTGAACTAAGAATAGATCTGAGACTAAAATTTAAAAAGCTAATCATTGGGTCGTTTTTTCTCTATAACAGATGAAAACGTTTGTGGAAAGCAGTTTACGACCCTAGTTTTTAAGAAAACATAAAGGACAAATGTAATCATTGAGTACAAAAAAAAACTAAAAAATGTTGCATATCCTCATTGTTTTAATCCACATACTACTCAATATTGTTGAGTTTGGGGAAGACTTCAATTTCTAAGTAAAACAGGTCTTTTCATTTGTTTAATGGAATTGAAGCTTTTACGTATACTCTGGAATTTTCTGTATTTTCTTTTCTAGAGCCATAGATAACTGACTAACTATAAAAACAATTAACAAAGGATGTTTAGGGGGTTAATTTTTCCCTCATTGTCACTACTTTGGACAGTAGAGCCAATGGGAAACAATGACACCACTGGGTGTTGTTCTTTAGGCTGCCTACTGTGTTTTAATGATAAAAGATTGAGTTGGGAGGAAAAGTTTGTAAAGACAACATCCTTTCAGATATCACCGGAGAGAAACTTGAATAATACTTAAGCAGTCATTGTGTCAAACTCTAAATATTTACACTTATAAGCATATGCTAAGTACTTCCTTAAGTTCGAGCACGCAGACCTCGAATCATATCATCACCACATCTCAATATCCTTATTTATTTTTCTTTTTGCATCAGTGCTTCAGTATGTTTGTGGAAGTGAGGTTAGCCCGAAAAAGTAGAAGCCCCTGGAGGTGAGCCAACTGGAAAGACGAGGAGGAAGGGGGGATAAAACAGAGAAGTGCTTCCCTTCTCTTTTATCATCCTCTAGTGGGAAAATATGTGATAAAGAGAGCTGCTAGTTCAGAGGCACCCAGACTATAAACACAGCTCACTGGCACAAAGAGTGAGCAGGTCAGGGGCCACATAGCACCGGGCCAGTGGAAAAAAGCGCCAAGGAACTCTCAACAATGGCCAGGGAACAAGCTTCTCAGAGGGACTGCGAGAAGAGAAGAACAGGGAGCACGTTTCTGACAAGTGTTCACTTCACATTCTTCCGCTTTCCCAAGACGCCCCTCTCCCCCACAGTCTCTTCCTCTGTGTCTCATATCACACTCGCAGCATATGGCATCACCATTACCACACTGGAGTAAGATGTTTCTTTTGGGTTCTCATGTCGTTTAGTTTATTTCACTCAAGAAAAGATTGATGTCAAGGGCATTAACACTGATCTCAGCTGAAAAGTTGCAGTTGCTGAAAGAAGGCCGGTGGTTATTTGACCTTGTGATGAACCTCAGGTGTGTATTTGTTTTTGGTTGTTCGATTGGACACATTCAGGCCTACAAACATAAAAATACTAAAAGGACTAAATGCTTGAAACAATCAATTAATAACATTTATGACGTTTGAGACGAACTATCTGATGAACAAATGGTAGCTAGGTGGCACAACTAAACAAACTCTGTCTCCAAACTCGAAAAAATTGGAAGTTGCTTTGAGTTTCATCAATGTACAATTCTCCTTCTTGATTAAGAGCAGTGACACAAGGCAAAATGATATTCCCCCATTGGGTGTGGTCCATTGACAGAATGCCATTTTAACTTGGTGCAAATGTGATGTTTTCATCAGTACAGTACAGTACTTTTTATGAAGTTATACTTAAAACTTATATGTTTTCATTGTAGGTGAATGGCACATGCTGTGGATTTTGCCCGGTTTCCAACATTTTTGAACTTTAATAAAATTAGAAACAAAAAATGACAAAAAAATTAAATGATACATTAACATTAATATTAGTTTTTCCCATATATTTACACAGATTTTGTAATCATATGATATGAAATCAACCATTTAAATATTCTAGAAAATTGAAGTGAAATGGCACCTTGTGACCATATCACTTTCCATCTCCTTTTCACTTCCTTTATATCTCTTTGGTGTTTTCTGTATTCTAGTGCACACTTCACATGTTTTCTGTGCAGCATCAAGCAAAATGACTAAAGTTAAGAGAAAGCAGTACAGCTCTATATGGGGTATCTTCAGTCACAGGAAGCTGAACCTGTATTGGAGCAAGACAGGATAAACCATATCTTTTCTTGGTGTGTATGCATTTGCTTTGCTTTTAAGGCTGCACAGTGTTATGGGAAATTTCTTAATAAATAATAATATACTTTATTAACTGGCAACCTTTCTAGCCACCCAAGGGAACCAAAAGACAATGAAATTAAAACAACAGGCATACAATATTAATATACGTAATGCAAAACCAATTAAAAAGTGTAAGACTGTCAGAACAGGTAGGTTTTATGAAAGCTTTAAAAGTCCTTGTTCCCGCAAATCTCAAATTTCGGCAAATGTTCGGAAATCAGGCACGCTCAAAACCTAGTTGAAATATAATAAAAAAAAACTGAATCTACACTGTAAAGAAAAACACCAAACTATTAAAACCTTGCTGCTATCTTTACGTTTTATCTGGAAACATAAAAAAACGTTATTGATTTAATTGCTCTTTTTTATTGTTAACTTCACAGGTTAGACATCGTTTTGATTATTTTAATCAAAAGTCACACTTGAACGTCTTTTTTACAGTGTATACATGGGACTTGAAATTGAGGTTATTTGTCAGATGAAATTTGAAACTGAACACTTCATCGTTCAGTTGTATAATGTGAACCAACTAACAAACAAAACAGACACGAACACTCCTGCGGTGCAGCATTATATTCACCAGACACAATGTGGCCATCAGTTTGGCGTAAATGTGCTGACACAAGTGTTTCTGGCACATGATGAGGATTAAGTCACTAGATGTGCATCACACTTCCCAGATGGTGGGGACATTCCCCTTGCTTTTCAAGGGAGGGAAGAGGGGATAACTAGCTTTTCCACCTGGTCATCTCACCTCAAAAGGCGAGCGAGGGAACAATAGAAATTAAATGATGATGAAGTGGAGGGGTTATCCATCTGCATCCTCAATGTCAGCCACAGTCCACAAACACACACTCAACCAGGACTGGTCACTCACCACAACCCTCCCTAATCCCCTGGGGATGCTTTAGACTCGTGTCTGGGGCAGATGGTATAGGTTGGCGCGCTCTGGGCAAGGGGTGAGCAGTAAACACTAATGCCATGGCAGATTTTTGCCGTTGACCTTAGTGTTTGATCCTATTAGATGCAGGATGGGAAGATAGACATTGAAATGATGGGGCTCATCTCACTGGGTAGTGGGGGATGTCAGGGTCACTCGGGCCTTAGTCCACGACCTACCACTGGATAGTTACCCTAGCCTCCTGACCTCACCAAAGGGGGATATACTTTCTACACTATGACATCCAGGGTCATGTGTAGGGTGGCCTTTGCTCAAGGGACATGTTAATCGATGGCGTTTAGCGCCTCATGTCCAAACAAAAAAAAGAAATTAAGACTTTAACAAACAAAAAAAAATTACTAACATGGCTACTACATATTAGTATTTTAACAGACTGCAAGTCAAAGTGGTCCAAAACTTATTTTTTGCCTATATTTGTGACCTGTTTCGGATATTTTTATGTCCTATTGAACAGCTCAGTAGCATTTTTTGTGGAACTAAATCTAAAAAAAGGCATGTCATGTTTATCAATATTTTCAAATTTCAGATTGAGGAGCAGAGTTGTGATGGATGACGGAGTCTACAGAGTTGCAGGGGCCGACTCTGGTCCATGTATTAAAATGTTATCCTAACTTCCCAAACAGAACTACAATAAATCCATACAACCACACATTCGCATTCATGTTTAATCCAGCCATTGACGTCATGAGCCAGCATGACGAGGAACACAGTAGAAGACAGCAGTCACAAATGATTTGTATTAGGAATGAGAACATCAAAAATTGGATTTCCCCAAAAAATCCGAATTGACTATTAAAGCCCGCAGTTTGAATGTAGCCTTACAGAAAACATGCCGACCATGCATTCCAAATAACAACGACATTTCATTGCTAGATGAATGTGGAACTGCTTATTTAATTAGTGACTGCCATAAAACAACCAGTTGTATGATCAACGCTGCTCAATAAATTGAGAACGGTTTTAACAAGTGTGCACATGCTGTCTCGCTTCTTCTATAAAGAAGCCAGTGTTACATTTGTAAAGTTGCACTAATGCACTAAATTGTACGTCTTTTTTTCCTTAACCTAGGGAGTGGTTGTGCAAATTGAAGACACAAAAACTATGAAAGAACAAATATTTAATTATGTAGTAATCAAACGCACTCCATGCCCCACTGGAAAACAGGAAGACAACAGAGAGGAAATCAAAGAACACAGAGAAAAAATCCTGGATTTCGAGTGGTTTATACTGTTGGTGGATGATTACAGCGAGCTGTTTGACAAAAAATGTGGAGAAAAGAGAGGATTTGTGGTGCGCTATTTCTTTCTGTTTCCTGTACGAATTCCCTATGAAAATGTGGGATGAGCCCCACAGAGCGGCTGTTTTACGTCCTACTCACGCCATCGAAGGAACCAGCTTTCATTGGTCATTCTCTGATTTGACAGTGCAAATCTCTTTATTTGTTTGGTCTGATGTGTGAGCTCCCATTGGTCCCAATGGTTTTCGATCTAGGCGTAATGTTGTACAAAACTTAGGACTGAATATTCCGATCCGTGTGTAGAGGCCTTTACTCTCCTTTTTGGTCAAAGTGGAGGTGTGTTTGGTGTCATGCTCCTATTGATATTTACATGATGGCACAACCAAATGCAAACCCATTGGGATGACCCTTGCAGAACTCTTTGGCAGCTATATTAGTTCATTTTGCCTTAATGCGTAATGTTGGGAACCTTTTCAGTGGATTGCAATGACACCATAATTTCATATATGGACATCAGGCAAAATCACATATTCTCATTTGTTTAGTGTCAATTGGTCCAAACCATCTCTTCTGGTTGTTGCTTTTTCTCAGTTTTTGTTTGCAGCTGATGTATCATACAAACCAGATTCTCACAGCTTCATGAAAACCTAATGCAGAAAAGTCTTGGAGGAAATATGAGAAACACAGGAAGGACCCAATGTTTAAAATAAAAATACTCTTAAAATTTAGAATTAAGCGTTCAAGCACATTTTACATCCATTAGTTTTTGTTATGCAAGAAAAAATTACATTTTAAAAAGTATGACAGCGTGCTCATAATTCTTAAATAAATAAGAAAAAAAAACACTGTTTGGAAAAGCTTTATAAACAGATCCCATTTTGTCTGGCTGTCTGAGGCGGTGAATGTGTGTGATGTCACCAGAATCTACTGCCAAATCTTCCAGAGAGTTTGTAAGGGGAGCGTGGCGGCTGGCTGGCCCCCCAAGCAGGCTGGAGTGCTGGAAACAGAGCACAAACCTCATTTCCAAAAGAGAGAGGCAAGAAAGGGAAAAAAAGTAAAAACACACAAGCCTCTCTGATTAAGGCATGAGCCCAGATGAAAGGCGGCAGGGCCAATCAGCGATGAGTTAGGGGCACCCAGGGAGGAAGTGGGCCCGCCACAGGCATTCTGTGCCGTCTAGTTGTTACCATTGAAACAGCTCCCAGAAACAGAAACAAATCATAAAAAATGGTGGTGGGAGACAAGGAGGAGGGGTACACGTTGTAGAAAATGTTATTATAATCAACTCTCTCTTTTGCAGATTCAGTATCTCAGAGGAAAGTTCCAGCATTGTAGGTTTGATGGCCTCTATTTGCCCCTTTCAATGTTGGTTTAACGTTGTGTAGCGCCAGGGGATCATTTTACTTTTCTCACTTTAACCATAGCATTGTCTTCAAGCCAGCCCACCCACTCAATGACATCACTCCATCATGATTAATGCCTATTGAACGGCACTGCCAGATGTGCTTGGATTCTTATGTAACAATGTGATCCTAAAACAATATACTGAGCTCAGATTAGAAGTGCAGTGTTTTGACCGGGTTAATAATGTGCCCTGTTTTCATACTGTATTTGGTTTCTGATGTATTCACATTCTGCATTGTACTCTAAAGCATTGTAGCGTGTTGAAACGTTTATTGTAGCTTGATATAGTTTTGTTTCAAATGAAAAGAAGAGTCATTTTTGTTCGTGGCTTGCTGAAAATTCCCAGCTGAGATATAACCATGAGGTGTAAAGAAGGGTCAGGAATGGCCATGTTAAAAAAGACATATAGCCCATAAAGGAAAACGCAGGCCTCAGCCAGGTCAAAAGGTCATATTTAGTCCCTTTGGTCACCACACGCCTCTCCAAACTTTAAGCTTTTCAAAATGTTGGAAAAACTCTCCCTGGAATACCTTTTCCCGCATAACAAATTCTATCTGGCCCAACTCTGGCCACCAAGAACCACAATGATTTACGGCACACGACTAGCACAAGTTACAGCCAAGTTAACCCACATGACCTCATGAATATATGCATATATACGATAATATATTTTTTGCATATATGTGTATATATGCCACATATAGACTCAATAGAGGTGCATATATTCTCATATAGAGGCCATATAGGTCTCATATATAGCGCAAATCTCACTTTGGCTCATACATGATGTCTAGCTCATATTTTTCTACATCAATAACTAAGAACTGAGAAAAAAACTTATTTATGTGCGAACATGTGGAATTGGCATCACATGTAATTTGCATGTTATGGAATTTGACTATGGCGAAAAAGTGAGAGGGAGATGGAATGCTATGATTCCTACTCGTTTTCTGGAAACATTTGCTATGTATGAAAATAAAATGAGGAAATGTATAGTAAAATGGCTTGTAGAATTTTTTATTTTGTCAATCAAACATTTTTTCCAGGATCACGTCACGTTTTCCCGATTCACATTACAGCACATTCTAGATGAATATGGCTGGAAGGTCGTTACAGTTTAGGCATGTAGAAAAAAAAAGATATTTATGCCCACTGGGAAACAGCCTATATACAAATATATACAAAATTGGACGTTTTTTAATATAATATTTACATATATTTTACATATGTTACATATACTGAAAACCTATATTTATATAGGTTATTTTCATGCTGGAATAAGCTATGAAACACTGATGTCTGGCTTATGTCTTGTGTGCTGCATTACAAACAAGACCTCCTCTGCCAGAGACAGGACACGTTTGGACCATGTGTCTGTCAGATGAATATCAAGTTTTTAAAAAAATATATTTATTTACATTTTTGGTCGACTTGTAATAAATCATGTTTCAGGAAGGTATCTTTATTAATGATCAAAAACATTACTGCACAAAACTGTCAAAATTGCGGTTGAGTATTTGTCCCACATTTTAGTCATTTGAGGTTCACAAAAAATGTTTAATATTGGATAAAATTATGTTTTTAAAATATGTTTTTCGTTAAATAAGGTTCAGCACAGGCATTGACTCTTGATATAATACAAACCCTTACAGTTCTTACATCTGAAGAAATTGTAAAATTGCCATATTAGAATGGGATTAGACAGTTTGGTCAATTGGTTTTTAACATGATGTTAGAACAAGACAAAAAATGTTTTTAGTAAGACATCAGTAAAATGATGAAAGTGACATTTAGTAATTAATCATTCTATGTAACTGTGCTAAGTCGGCCATGTTATTCTTAAATAACTTTTCAATAAACAAAGAATTGTTATATTATTTATCAGTTTTTCATCAAATCCTTATGATTTGCAATATGTTCCCGATTACATATGCATGTGGGGATTTGTTTATAATATGTCAATGTATATAAAAATGTATTTTAAACATTTTTTTTTAATTAAAAGTTTCAAAATTAATGAGTTATGGTGATTTTAATTGCAGGTAAGTCTCAGCCTCCATTGAGCAGTACAGTAAGCAAATGTTGCTAATCCTGGCCTAAGATGGCCGTCACTATGACATGCCGGTCCAATGGACGACAACATTCTAAGTGGAATCTAACTTATACAGATTCCACCTGAAATTCTGTCATCCATTGCCATGGGTGCAGTCTATGTACAGCAACTTCCACTTTGTGACGTGGTCAAATTTTGAAAGTTCATTTGATTTTATTTATCTATCTTCAGATATTTAACAATTCATATGAAAGATTCAGTCAAAACATTAATGCAACTGAGCATTCTGATCATTTATTCGAAAACGCTTTATGTGATTATGACTTTTAACCAATGCATTTCTCATATCTTAGGGGGTCTCTTGCAAGTCTGCAAAAACACTCCTAAAGCAAAAGAAAAAAAATATACATAACATTATCAAAGTATCCAGAGAGAAACATAAATCTAAGAAAAAATGTATGTTTGAATTTTACATTTTTCTTCCCAAAACATTTCCACAGACTATTCAAAGACAGAATAACTCACAATGAGAAATGGAATCTGTGAGATGATGTAATTTCATGAGTAACAAAATATTTTAGTGAGGAGCATGACATTTGTATGTGACTACTTTGCTCCAACCTTGCACTTTTCATCTTGAATAGTAAGCGACTGAATCTGCAATTCATCAGTTCGCCACTTGAGAATGGTGTCAGAAGTGAACAGAGGTCCATTGACCCATATTTTAAAGTGCTCAACTTTACAGCACAAGAAAACATTTAAAGACTTTTATCACAGTTACACAAGGGACTCAAGGAACATCCAATTTCAGCAAAAATATCATCAGTTTTCTTTCAAGAGAAGTAATAGAGAGAAATAATAGAAAATAGGCGGCTGGCCATGTACCACAAAATATTACAGTGCTGGGGTTTGGACTGAGATTACAAGGCACTGCGATTACATTTTCCACTCTAAGTTCTACCCCCCTTTTCTTTATCCCTTTCTACACTCTTTCTTGCACATGTTTGGTGGTGCACTTCCACTGTGTGTTTGCCACACTCTCAAAACCAACCTCTCAGACATTAAAACTCAAAGGATGAAAACGATATACAGACACACAAGTTTGATATGCAAAAAAGAATCTTGCAGCCCATACAGAAGGCAGCCTTTCATTGTGAGCAGAGCTCTAAAGAGGCATTGACTGTTTATTTTTCCTGGTGGTATGGTAGCATTACCAGCCTAACGATAAGAGGCCTCTGTAAATACAACTGTTTATAAGAAAAGTGCAAGCTAGCCAGATCGACACAATTAGTTTCAGATGTCAGTTTATTCCGGGCTTCTCTTCTGACAGCTAATTACAATCCAAAGCACATCCAAAGTGCCCCTAACAAACTCAACACAACCTCACAGTCATATCAAACCCAATTCAACAGCCATCTTCAATATTAGAGTTGTCAATATCTTAATCATATTAGACTGTTGAATAGAGGGTGGGAGGGGCAAGATTTGTTCTAGTCTGCTTTAGGCAGTTAAAACATTTGTAAAGACAATCAATAAGGACCCACTGAGCCTTAATTATCCTGATTATAGCATTGACTGTGATATGCATGAAACAGCCATGTGCTACTTTTTGGGACAATCCTGGTGGATCAATAGTATAGATTAATTTTACTTGAAAAAAAAAACATTTAAATTAGGTCCGGGAGACAGAAATACACCCCACAGCCAAACGACAAAATCATCTGCTCCTGACTCTCCAAAACTAAATCTCCTATTGCATTTATTTGCATGGTATGGATTACATAGGGATTCTTAACATCAAGCATATGAGTGTCTGCTTGCAATCCGCATGTTTTGATTGAACAACGGGCGATTACTATACACAGGGCAAGGAGAAGTCACTTCATCTACTGCTAACTCCAAATGAAATGCATCTACTTTACCAGTTGATGGTAACATTTTCTAAGTTGCCAAGAATTGTACAGTTACAGCACCAAATATAGCACCATGCACACTTATTAGCATATCTCAAATGCAAACGCAATTATTTTATTTTAATTACCATATTTGATACACTGATTAGATATATTGTGCATTTGAGCAAGTTCAGGCTCCTTTTAGAATCTTATCCATTCCATAAACAACCCTCCAATTCAAGAACTATTTGCACAAGACTGATTCCCTATAACACCAGTGCAGCAAGATTGTAGGGTTTTGGCTAAACCTTAGACCCCTGGAATCTTTGGCAGTACTGAAACTTTGCATGCAATAAATGCTTTTGCAAATCCAACTGGAAACAATGCGAGTAAAACTGGATGGGCTCTGTGAGTTTCAGAAAGACGTCAGTGTAGTAAACATTTATAAGCTTATAAGAGCAGAATTTGCTAATTACAACATTTTACTTGGTAGCAGTGCCAATTTTGCTTCTGATTGGAGCAATAGATTTGAGGTATAACAGGCCAATAAAACAGAAGGTCAATAAACTCTATACCTTAGCGCAAAAAGATACTAATGCTAGTGGGATTAGTGTATGTTTGAGCACATAAGTTTCTCATGTATTTCGTTTATGATGTTTGTTTTGCCCAAGGTGGCTCTTGGATATCTATAAGGTCACTCTAAAAAGTCTCTGCTACCAAACCGGCCGAGATTATGATCTGAATTTACACTGCTCAAGATTACAATTTTAATCAGGACCGTGCTAAGTTGTCTGTCTTTGAGATGGACACCCCTACAAAGCTGCTTCAGGCAAAAAGATTCACACCTAAAGGTAATTTAGATTAGTCAATTAACCTAACCGCATGTTTTGGGGATTGTGGTGGAAACCGGAGTACCCGGAGGAAACCCACACAAACGCAGAGAGAACAGGCAAACTCCTTCCAGGAAGAACACCAGCAAGCCTCACACTGACAACTGGAAGGCCACAGTGCTACCTACTGTGCTGCTTTTTTTATTTTAAATCTATAAATATAATCAAATTAATGTAATGTAATCAAATTATAATCAAATGTAAAACTTTTACAAATAAAAAAAATTACTTTAAATTGCAGGGTCAAGCTGGCAGCCATCTTCAACCCATTAATTTGAAGTGTGAGTCACTCCTTTCTTCTTACTCAAGGGAATTTAGGCTAAGGTCTGTAGACGTTTATGAAAAGTGCCACAGTGTTAAATGTTACAATTTTGGAGTTGATAAAACTCTTTTCTGGTGTTAAAGTAACATTAGTGAGTTAAATTAACACCTACCTACTCTGCCTTTACATTCCGATCTGAATTGAGATTCAGACTAATGTTCGGATGGCTTCTCAGCAGGGTGCTCTTCATCTGTGTCGAGGAAATATTAATTTTTTTGCGCAAGGGGATTATCCTGTTGGTGGCTGATCAAAGATCAGAGCTATTTGACCAAAATATGGCAAAAAAGAGGATTTGTGGTGTGCTATTTATTTCTTGTTTTCTGTACGAAGTCGCTATGAAAATGTGGGATGTGCCACCGAGTGGCTCTTTTACTTTTGATTCACAGCTTTCATTGGTTGTTCTCCTTGTGAAGAAACGGATCCAATATTGCAATCCGAAACTCTATTTCGATAACTTTCAATCAATGTGAGCACAAAACTTTGCACTGAAAACTCGGGTCGGTGTGCTACACTAGCACTGAAGTGCTATTCTAGCAAAACCAAGAGCTATGATGGGATGAATAAAGTGTTAATTCAATCGGTTTTTGGGGCACTTGATGCCTACCGTGCTTTGCATAACTTTTACCTACAGAGGATAGCAAGGGGTCGATTAAATTGATGAAGAACATTGCCATTTGTAAAGTTTTAAAGTCACACCAAAATAATGATTGACTACAGAACAGCATGAAGCAAAAACAGTTCTGAAGCGACTGCTTTTGCTCAAAACTGAATGGGGCTGAAGTTACCCGGAGGCAGTTCTGTCAGGTCTGGGATCAGAGTAATTGTCTCAATTTGGAAGGAGTGATCTGTCTAACTGCCAAAGGGAGGATGTTTAGCAAAGACAAGCTTCAGAACACTGTGTAGTCAAATGAGACTGGGTGACAGGTAAACCAGCCCTGTAGTTAAAACCATGGCCTCCACACCTTTACTTCCTTTTGAGGTGAACGACAAGACTGAAACAGGAAGGACCGCATGAATGATATTTACACAGACTTTTGAGCACAAGCAATACCATATACACTCAAGTAGAAACCTATAGGTATGTCTCGGACTAGTGATGGATTTTTGTTGCTACTTGAGACCTTTTAGTATAGACCAAATTAGGAAACAGTCATTGTGTAATCTATTTGTGAAAACAATTGTATTATTTTAAATGCAAAACACCCAAAGACTAGCTTATTTAAAATATCCAACTGGTTTACACAGAACCTGACCTTGCAAATCAGGTAGTGCTTGAAGCCATTGCGCAAGACATTCTGAACCAAGACTGGCAACAGAGAGAATACATACAGTGCGACATCAGGCCATTTTGTCTGCAGTCTCTGATCTGTTTGAACCAAACCTTTCCTTTTCATCACACAAAACCTGATTAAGACTGTGCACTATGCACTGCACAAAATCTGAAACCACTTAGAGGGGCTCCAGGAGAGAGTGAGTGAGTGTTAGAGAGAAGGAAAATGAGAGAAAAAAGCTGAGTGAAAAGAATGAAAACCTCTCCGCCACCATTAGAAGCCCATCAGACTTCATAGGAGTGCAGAGAACTTGGGGGGTTGGACGTGTCTCATTATATTGGAGCCCTATTTCTGAGTCCACCGGGATATTGTAAGATTGATCACGGCAGCCAAAAATAACAAAAAGTCCAGTTTCTAGGGAAAGTACAGACTTGTTTTAGAAAATCATCCATGTTGATGTCATTCATTTCATTTTAAGCATATAAATTCCAGCATGGGTGCTTTTTTGACATACTGTAGGGGGAGGTCAGTGCTTCAGTTTTGAGCATTTGAAAGCATGTCAGATTATGTATGCTTAAATAGTCAGAAGATTAATAAAATTGAGTTATACTGGTCTCGTGCAAGGGCAAATTGCCCCTGTGGCAATGTTTAAGGTGACCAGTTGTAGTTTAGCTCAGCAGGGCTGCAGAAGTTCACAGTAGCCTCGCTCTAGGGTCCCTGGGGGGCCAGAATAATCAGAGTATGGGGCCCACGTAACTTGCATTAACGGACCCTCCCCCATCATCGTCTGTGTTCCCGCCAAGGTGGCATCCGGAGGTCATCCATCCAATGTTTTTTGGCAGCAGACCTTTCTTTTTTGAGGGCCCCTTTTTGGGGAACTTGGAGAACACAGATCTAAATCTTGAATGAGCTGCAGCAACTCATTTGTAAAACACTGTGCAGGTTTGTCCTCAGGCATTGCGTTGTTTTCTTTGGTTGTTACGATTTAAAAAAAAGAGAAATTTGCATTTTAATTAATGAAGCATTACCAGCTCTTCGGTTTATTGATTGCTTTGGGTTTTTCAAACAAAATGGCTCTAGATTGCTAATTTGTCATCAGTAATATTTTAGGCAAACCTCTGGCATGTTGCACTATTGAAACAATAAGGATTGTCACCGGCTTTAAACTTAAAGGTTTCAACAAAATTGATAACCTATTGCAATGAATATTCTTGTTTACCTCTAATATTACAGAATGAAATATTCATGTATGACAAAAACATATAATGTGTAAATAAAATGCATCCGTATAATGCTATAATTTAGACACGAAGCCTTCAGATTTACCTCTTCTCCGTAGCTTTAGAGAATCCGTATGCTTGCAATAGAGGCTTAACATTTTCTTGCTTGCCAAAAAACTCCTTCAAACTGTCAAACAGAAATGTTAAATATATCCTAAGATTTGCTCTGGAGAGTGCAATTTCTCTTTCTCTGTCACCCATTATAAACGCATTGTAAATAACTTTCAAACGTGTATTATCATTCGTAGATCTTAACATTAGTGATCAGGGAACTTGCAGAAATAAACTAGAGTACAGAGAAATGACATTTTCAAGGGGCTTTAGAGGGATGCTTTTAATCTGATTAGTTTAGAAAACAGACCAATGGCTATATAAGTTATTGCAGTGAGGTCATCAACTCAGCCACTGAAGGCCCTGGGTATCTTAGACTGGCACAGCAGAACATTGAAGTTCAATCTCTACTTTAGACACTTACTGAATGGAGTGAAGCCAAGGGAAGTACTGTGATATGAAGTGAAAATGAAACCAGTGTATGGATCGTGTTTTTCAGTGCTTTTACTACTGCACGATACTGCAAGCCCTGACCAATGTCACAGACATTTATTCCAAGTTTTATATGTTTATTTATTTATTTCAGAATTAAATAACTGTGTATGTAATTGGATCAAATACCAGCCAGTAAATTGATATTAAGTTGGCCAGCCCAGTGCATAATCTAATTCTTCTGAATCAGATGGTTCAGTTCCAACCACAAACATTGCTGTGTGCAGTATGTCCTCTTTGTGCTTGGGATTCCATCAAGCTACAACCTCCCATTTTCCCTCTGGGTTGGCTCCAGAATGGAGCACATTTTCATAGACATCTATGTTAAAATAGAATAAAATCAAATAACATTTCAGTTTTCATAAACAAAGTCTTGACTCTAAAGTACTGAAAGAAAATGTGACTTTCATTTAGGGATGAACAAGGCACTTAGCTTAACTAAAATAAGTATTTTACTAGTATTTAGAAGAAACCAATTGTTGAGACACAACCAATTTCTTAATGCCTCACTTTATTACTTTTACTCAACATTTATTTTTTTACATTAAAGAGATCAAATTTAAGTATGAATGTATTACAGTTAAATTACAGAGATTCATCCACTGTTACATCTGCAAGATTTTCGGTATACAACCAGGTGGTTTTACGGCCTCTACACACCGATCTGAATTTTCGATCCAAAGTTTCGTACGAGAACACAAGCTCACACTTCTGATGGAATGAGAGTTTCACACTTCCATATCACAAATGAAATGGCCAATGAAAGCCGCTTGGTGGTGCTCATTTTCATAGCGACTTCGTACAGGAAACAGGAAAGAAATAACTAACCACATCATCCACCAGCAGTATAAACTGCCCAACTTCCGTGATTTTTTTCTATATGTTCTTTGATTTCTTCTCTGTGATCATCTTCTTCTTTCCTGTTTTCCCCTTGTGGCATGGAGTGCATCCATTAGAAATCTTCTTAAATCTTCAGGCAGATAGCATCAATATTTCCTCAATTCAGATGAAGAACCCCCGGCTGAGAACCATCCATAGATTTATGCGAATCTCAATACGAATCTGTGTGTGGAGGTCTCAAGGTTATGCATGAGCTGTGTGAATGACCCAAGAGTACTTGGTCAAATCCCAGTCTTCAGAGAGTCTGATTAGTATGCACCTATGTTTAAATTGAATGGTCACTACAGCCCTCTTTACACCTAGACAACTGTTATATTGTCAAAGAAATAGGGATGTAAATGTTCTGAAATGGGTTGATTCATGACAAATTTCAAACAATTAAACTGACGTAAATCAACTCTTCAGGGTACTCTTGTCTGGGTTGAGGAAATAATGATGCATCCCTGTCTGAAGATAGCGTTTGCAGTACATCAGATGCACTCTGAACCATGAAAGAAGAAGACGTTGGCCGAGAAGAAATCAAAGAAAATTCTGAGAAGAGTTCAAGCAGAACTCTGGAATTATATGTTCAACTACCAAATTTATTTATACATGGTAAATTCCATGGCTTATTTACATTACATTACAATACATTACATGACTTATATTAAAGTCATAGTTGGCTCAGAAATGTAGAATTATTTTGTCTATAACCTACATTTTAATGCAGCTCCTTGTTCATTCAACTATGAGATTTTTTGATGCTGAACAAACCACTATAACTATGCTATGGTTTTTCTCTCATTGACAACTGATACTTCTTTAAAACTGTAACATCTCACTCTCACCAGATGATTTCTCTTTCATTCTTTCATCTTCTTACCCACTTGTCTGGGAATTTTTTGGAATTATGGGGGAAACCGGAGGAAACCCATGCAAGCACGGAGAGAACATGCAAACTCCTTCCAGGAAGGTCACCGGCAAGCCTCAAACCGACAACTGTCCAATTGAAAGGCCACAGTCCTACCCACTGCACCACCGTGCCGTCAGAACTTTCAAGACTGGTCAAGCAAATGGAGAAAGGTGTATGAAGAAATTGAGATATCCTGAACCCCATTCATCTATTCTCTTTTAAATGTTCCACATTCTTGCTTCCAGAGACAGCGTTTGTGTAGGAGGTTGAAGGCCGTGAGGGGGGTGTCTTTGCTTGCTCTGTGATGGCTTTAACTGCTGCTACTCTCCCGTGCTCAGTGTTGTAAATGTCTGTCAGAATGAACTATAAAAATCAGCTTAAGTCATTGCTCTTTGTACAGCAGAACCCTTTGGCAAAGGTCAAATCTGAGAACGTCAAAGAGTACAAGATGCCACACCGTTTTTAGAAACTTCCATCAATCTAGCCGCACATATCTAAGAAAGTTCACGCAGTGAGCAGAAATGAACTTTACCCTGTATACAAGTACAAGGAAAGGTATGTTTAAATTGTGTGGTGTGATAATATTCTATGATTTTCACAGCATATACGTATAAAGTTTTTTTTTAAACTGCTTTCAGAAATCTAAAAAAATATTATTTTTTTGTAAATTTACAAAATCCAAAGAGAAAATAAATGAAAACGATATTTGGTGTTACTACCCTTTGCTTTTCATAACAGCAGCAATTGGAAGACTTTCACAGTTAAGATCATATTCAGCCTGTGTGTCAAGTCCCAGTGGTGTAGCTGGATAGGGCACTCGCGGTTGAGCAGGTTGACGCCAGTTTCATCCCCAAGCTCGCTGTACATTTCCTAGACTCTCTCTCATTCTGTATCATCTTCAATGTCCTACCTAATAAAACCACCCTGAAAAAATCTTTTAAAAAATGGGCGTGGGACAGCCAAACTATGCTACTGAGGTGAGAAAATGACTGTTTCTTCTTTGAGTAAACAAACAAGACATGCAGCAATTAAACTGCATCAACAAAATCTCTCGCAGACAACTTTTTCCAAGCAAACTTTCAAGATGGGAAACATATGAACTGTGTGTAGAAAAATGGCAGCGGGTACTCTGTACTGATTAGTTAAAATACATATTTGGCAGCAGCAGAAAGCAGTTGTCCATTGGAGGGCTGAAGAGTAGTATGTTAATGACTCTGCAGGAAACAGTGAAGAAGGTGGAAGTTTCTTGAAAGTTTGGGGTTGGATTTTGGTCAGCTCGGCCTGGGATTTGGGCAGAATTAATGGCAATAAATTAATAGTTATAGGCCCAAAATGTATTCTGGAGCGAGACAATGACCTTCAAAGAACAACAAGAAGTACTGGAAGTGATGGCATAGCCTCAAAAGAGTTATTCGAGTGTGTCTGGGATTACACAAGATACATCCACAGAAGATATGTGGTTAGTTCTCCAATATGCTTGGAACAACATACCAGCAGAATTTCTTAAAAAAAATTTAAGCAAGTTTATGTATAAGATTTGCTGTTTTACATTTACATTACATTCTACATTTATGCATTTGGCAGACGCTTTTATCCAAAGCGACTTACATTTGAATGAACATTTTTTTCTGTCAGTTCTTACTTTCCCTGCGATTTTTGAAAGTAAAGGCAGGTAACACCAAGTATTGGGTTGTATTTCTTTCACTGATAAAAATAAACGATTAACACTTCCATTTTTGAAAACTTTCAATATGACAACGTGATGCTTCATTACCATGATCATGTGAATTGTTATGTAATTACAGTCTAGGGCATCAGTCATTGGTTGATGGTACATGAAGAGTAACATTCCTTGTCCAGCCCTTCCACATGACCAGTGGTTTCTGTTTGTGTAGGAAATGCAGCATGTGGTGGTTAAATATCACAATAATATCAGACCTTTTGATTATCTTGTAAAGTTGAATTAGCTTTAAAAAAACATATCCATGTGGTCTTACAAGATACTAGCTCATTCTAATGGGAGATTTCAAACCTAGGGGAGGTATTTAATCCATTATGCATGTCCTACATGTAAATGAAATAAAGCTTGCAGGGGCATTCGCGCTTTAATCTCTCCAACTGTATGATAATGTCAACAAAACCCTGAAATCTGGCTCCGCTGGTTTGCACATCCTTGTCTCCAGGCTGTGTTTACAGTCACAGAGTCAATATGTAAATGTGAGTGTGGGTTCACACTGGGTGACAACGGTTCCAATTAGGAAGGTGCAGGGAAAACACACAAACAAGCATTTTACTTTGAAGGGAATCCTAGATGCTCTCCCAATCAAACCATGAATGACTATCAGTCTTCTCTGCATTGCAAATGGATGGTTTGAGATGTATGCAGTGAGAAAAGCTGGCAGGCCTTTCCGAATGAAATACTATGTTTATGCTCTCAAGGACAATTTGTTTGCACTGAAACTGACAAACTAAAAAAATAAGGATTATTTGAAGTGGGGGAAACGAGAGTTTCTGAGGGTTTATGGGAGAAGAGCTGGTCCTGGAATGCATCTTTAGCTCAGTGAACTGGGGTGGGCTTGAAAGCTCCTTAGAGAATGCTTGTGCGATTCCCAGCCAAAGGTCACATTCCCTGGCTTTAGAATGGAATAATTAATATTTATAAGGGTTTAATACTAGTTAGAATTTGTGTCTTGCACTGCAACACTCCCCCCATGACCAAAAATAATACTTTCCAATGATTGCGGAATCAATATGAGAGAAATTCCACTCACTGACTTCAAAAACGCTTACAGAGGCACTAAAATTAATTTGCTACATTGATCAAAATATGAAAGCCATTGTCAAACAATTTATTGATTTACCGGTAATTACAATTTAAAGTTTGTTATATGAAAACCGTCAATACTATAAAAGATTTTATGATCAACTAAGTTGAAACAGTTGAACTTTTCATGATTTTCTTTTATAGATCAATGGTTGTCTGGATAAGAAATTTCAGTTAAATATATGAAAAAAGTTATGATTTATGGAAAATGTACAAAATAATTTAAACTAAATTAGGCTTGTGCATAAATTTAGGCACCTTAAAAGAAAAATTAACTAATGTTGTGCATCCTGCTTTTGCAGCAATAAAAGTCTCTAAACAGTTTTCTATAGCTTCAACCTAGAATCTGGATTCTGGCAGAAGGTATTATGAACCGTTTCTGTTTGCAAAACATCTCCATTTTCAAAAATATTCAGGTCTGGGGACAGAGACAGCCATTCCAGAAGGTTCTACTTGTTTCTCTGCATGAATGATAGAGCAGGGTTCAGGGAAATGTCTCCAGATCTAGCCCCAGCACAACTTCAACTTTGTCACTGATTCCAGGGCATTGTTCTCCAGAATCCGCTGGTATTGTGTGCAATCCATGCAACCCTCAACAAGATTCCCAGTCGCTGCACCAAATAGCTCCACAGCATGATGGGACCACCACCAAACTTGACTTTAGGGAGCAGGTGTTTTTCTTGGATAACTAATAACTTGGATAAATAATTTAAATCAGTCCACAGCACCTTATTGGAACTTTTTATTTCGTGTGCAGAGAAAAGGCTTTTCTGCATTACTCATCCAGGACAGCACCACCTGACTCTTTATGGATATCTCTTTCTTGGTTCTCCTGTTACTACAACATCCTGTGTCTCTACTGAACAACTCTGCTCCAGCTACTCACCCGTCTTCGTCCACCAATCCTACCATCCACCTACCTGGTTTCAGTCTGTTCTACCATTCAGATGCCGCTTCCCACAATAACATCCTGGCTCCGAGTTTGATGAAATGAGATGGAGAACTCAGACGTTATTGTTTTGTTAATTGGAATTTGAATAAGCAGTGTACAGATCTTAGTTCCTACACACGTACTCAGAACGTCAACCGAGTTCTAGGGTTATCGCCGTCATGCCATGCCATGAATTAGTGCAAAAGCACTAAACAAAATACTATGAACATTATACAGTACATAAACACACTTTTCATAGAGGCATTGTATTTAAATTCCTTATTTTTGTGTGAAATATTCTTGTTTTGTGAAATACAAATAAAGGCGGGCAATATTTCACTATGCTTGTAGAGAAGTAATAACACAAGTTCCACTGTTGAAACAAATTATATCAATAGATGGACTCAAAATAAAATAATACAAAATTATGCAAGTAACCTAGATGTTTTATATTGTTTGTAAACAATATTGTTTAAAACAAGATAAAGGTTACCATTTTAGCACTTCATTGGTGTTTCACTTAATTTAAAGCATGTTTTCAAGACAAAAACAGTCCTTAAGTAAAACACTTGAGAAACCAATGGTAGTCGTTTGCTCAAAAAAACTTTTTTCTTCTAGTTTTAAAAAAGTATTTCAGTATAAATTGTTTCAAAGTATTTGTATAAAGTATTTCACTTTGGACTTGAAAGAACTGGCAAAAAAACAACTAAAGTTATATATTTAAGTGATGATAGACCTATTTTGTGCAGTCTTTAAGAAAAAATCCTGGCTCCTATGTCGATTTTAAGAAAATAATTTAGGTCTGAAGATCTTAAAGACAATCTTACAAAAAAAATAAGTTGGGATTACAAGTAAGATTCCTTCATTTTTAAGAGGAGGATCCGTCTTTGATACAAATTCCATTATCGTTTAGTGCTGGGGAAGGTTTGCTTTCAAGAATGGATCACAAAAAGCATTTGTCAGTCTCCTGAGATTATTAACATAATTGAGATTACTGGCGCTGAGGCTGTCCTGTGTTGTCCCCTTAATAAACACATTGTGGGCTTTATTACAGAGCAAGAAATGGATGGGACGGCAGATGATGGAAGCCCCGCAGTGCAGCATTACTCATCTGCCGCAGTCTTACCATCCTGCGGCCGGCTCCACCATGAACTGCTCTAACCTGATTAGCAGCACGCATGGCTCCTCCGCTTTGTTTGCATGGGTTACATTTGTCAGTGACCTAGGCAGAGTTCAAATGCGATTACCTCTCTGTGAACAGGGGGAACCACACGATTGCTCTCCAATGGCTGAGCAACAATTGGGAAAGATAATGAGCCTGTCCGGTGTGCTTCTGACATTCTTGAACATGCTCAGAAAAGACAAGAGATCCAGAGAGGAGGCTCCAAGAAAGATCAAACCTTCATGGCCTGTTATGGTTCATAAAGGGCACATCACAGGAGGAGTGCAGCAAGGGAAGGTGTCATTATCTGAGATGGAAGGAGAAGAGGCCCACGGCTGCTTGGAGGGGACATAAATATGCACATTCCCATGACAAACAATACCCTCATCTCAATGGCTGCAAGAGGCTTCCAGTTTACAGCTGTCACACTGTTTCGTTACATAACTCACACTGTATATCCACTTCTACTTGGTGGAAAGAACCAGAATATGATTTGAACCGCGGCAGCTGGTTTGAGCTAAGGACTGGCTTAAACCAACTTAATCCGGCTGCCATGCTTTAAACAAATTCAAGCAGCTGGATTTTTCAACAGGCTCCACAGATTCACTTTTCTGCTCTGTGGTATGACTCAGCTCATCTCAACTAGCCCTTTCTCAGTTCAAGTGATAAAGATTTGGAACGATTAACCATATAGAGAGAATATTCTGTAAAACAACACGTATTGAAAAAAACTCTTTCATTATATAGTCGATTCTTAAATGGATTAAAGGTCCATGCATTGTTCTAAAATACTGGTGATTTGGTTTTTTTTTTACCTTTCAAAGTAGATAAGAACAGGATTTTACTTTTTTAAATTTGTACTTTTTTTCTGGCTGTTATATTCTTCACCCAGGTTCCGAAATTTAGTGAGTTATCTTTGGTACATCTCTCTTCAATTCACCAGCAACTTGAATAGGCATAAATTCCTTCTCCAATGCGTTTCAAACTATTGAGCAAGAAAGCACGTAAGTTACATATATTTGGGTAATTTGAAAGAGGTAGTCTAGCTTCAATAGCATAGTAAGTTCAAGCTATATTTATTTAATGGATACAGTGATCAGTGAGTGAGAGAGTCATGGCTTGTATAAGAGCACAGTGAAGCAAGAGAGTGAGAGTAACAGCGTTGTGTGCATGTGAAAACCAACACACTCAGGTCAGATAACAAAAGTGCAATAACAAAACAGCAGCTGATTGTTTGGCCTCTAAAGACCAATAGACGCTGGTCCAAATTTTTGTTGCCAAGTTTCATGAGACAATGTGCCTCGATTGAAAACCATGGGTACCAACAGGACATCACACACTTGTCTGTATGATATGCACTGATTTATTGGATCTGTTTTTCGCAAGGTGAACGATCAATGAAAGCTAGCTATATATTTGATTACATGAGTAGAACATAAAAGAGCCAATCAGTGGTGCTCACTATCAGAAGAGGTCCAATGTCCGCATGTGACCTTTTTTATCCCATAAGTTCTTAAATGTAAAAATAGCCAGCACTTTTTGGTTTCTCGATTCATGAATCCATTGACGAAGCAATGGTCACTAATGACATTACATTTTAAGTGTCATTAGTTTTTTAAAATCGAAAAATTATTGTGGCTGAAACTTCGGAACTACAGACCACGTAAATGATCCTATCCATCCTTTCCACTACATCACTCCTCGAAAGTTAAAATATAAGCAAATGGTGAGAATATGGCAACCCTTCAGTCACTACATTACTTATTTAATCACTATATCTAACTTTTTGGGTGGCATAGAGGACAAAATTAGTGACATAACATAAAACCAAGTAGGTTAATAAAATTTTTTCTTTGTCTGCTGTAAAGTTGACTTTAACATGGGAGACTATGGGATATAATACCAGGAGTTTTGTTACAACAGTATGTTGATAACAATGTCGATTGGATATGGTTATGTTTTATTTGTATTATTGGCTACCCACTGAATGTCTGCATTGAAAAAAGTGCACTTTCATATCGTTAATAAAAGGTGTTATTACCTTTAAAAGGAGGCATGTAAGTTTCTCAAATATGATTACAGAAGATACAAAGTATAATGGATGTTTGCCCACACAAATAAAAGTTTAAGAGCGAATGGAATCAACTATTTCTAATCCATATTAAGACAGTGATCTTCAAGCAGTGGAATCTACCACAACTGGATTCTACTGAACAGCAAAGAAAAATGGATGAAAGTCAACATTTTCACAAATAAAACAAGCGTGAGAATTGTGAGAATCCTGTCAATACCCCAAGATATGGCCCCTTCCATTACATTTAAATGGTGCGTAAACATGTACATTGGATGGTCTTAGCTCTCACAGAGAGCACCTGTATTTGACAAATGAGTCACGTCACAAAATCAACAAGTCCCTTTCACTGTTTACTTTGTATAAAAAACCATGGCAAATGTTCTCCACACTTAGCAAACTTCCTTTTTTAAACAAAGAACAATTCTATTTAATAATCCAATAGTATTTGTTTAATTTCACCAAAACTCTTTCATTCTCGCCTGAAGCTTTTAAATGTAACATACATCATAAAAACCTGATAGTTCAGCAGTTCCTCTGACATTGTCCCCAGTGCTTTTTGTGCTATTCAAACAGTTCATTGTGAACTCTCAAGGAACAGTCAGCCCAGGCAAAGTGCATGCAAAAATATTCAAATGAGCAGCTTGTAACGTGCCGCAACCGCTTCAACATTTTTGAACGGTCAAAGGATAGCTAACATTGATCATGCTTCCTTCATCTTCCTCTCTGCTTTCGTTATGCCTGAGGCAAGCTGGTGCTATTACATTTCCTCAGCCACAAGTGATGGCACTGGATGAATTCCCCAAAAGAGGACTGTGTTCCATTGGAGAGTACAGCTGAAGGTAATCCCTCACATCAATGTAGCAGGCAAGGTTCAGAGGATTGGGTCTCTTCATCTGGCAGTATGAAACAAAGTCATTTGCGTATGAAACTGATTAGCTACTACAGAGTTTGTTATTCAATCAATTAGCATTTAACATGTCTTTGTTATAACTCACATTCTATTACAGATACAAAATGCATTTTAAGTACAATTGATTACGATAACTATTTCTTTGTACAAAGATTGTAACCCTTCCTGTTTTCAACCCAGAAATGTTGCCCTTGATCTTGTTCTAGAGTTAGGAGTACAATATATTACTATAAGGAAAGTAAATGTAGAAAATATGTCCCTTGTGTGGGCACAATCAATTAAAGTAAATGAACCACTTTGAGGTAGCACATAGAATGTATCAAACTATTGACGTAGTGTCAGTGATGTCACCCACAGGATTTTGATAAGGAGTTGGGAGGCTCCAATTGGCCATATTCAGTCCTCTTGAAAAGTTTTTACTGGGCAATTGAGAACATGTAGAAAGTTCACCAAGGTGGGATGTAAACTAATGAGTAATAAAAATAAAATCAAGCCTTGGCTGTTAAGAAAGTAAAAAAACACAGCAGGTGGCATCTAATACTATCAATATGGACTTTTCCAGGAAAAAAAAGACCAGAAATTGCAAATTAATGATTTTTGTAAATGCATTTTACAGAATTTTTGCCTATTTTTTTCAAACACTGGCTTGCTCCTTGTTGTCTTTTTTCAGAATAGGCTCTGATTGAACAGTTAAACAACCTGGAACAACTTTTCATCTTCAACATAATAAACTGATTTTGGTGTACATTTGAGCTAGCCCAATCTTTACTTTTGTTTTTTTCTAATAATGTTAGTAAGAGTGAGGGCAAAATTGTTTGTACCTGTAACATCATTGTCACTGGGAATTTGCTCAGATCTGGTACGATCCTCAAGTGGCCAGCTGATGAATTAACGCTTTTGTCATTTATTATGACACATCTGCAGGGAAAGTGGGGGCTTGGGTGCTTTAAGACCTAAATAAATTAGATAAAGATACAATATAAGGGTAGATTTTGGCAAGGTGCAAACATAATCACTCCTTTAATGCCAACTAAACACAAACTCGAATTTTCGGTCTGAAGTTTTATGCGACAACGCGCCCCGAAAACCATTGGCGCCAACGGGACATCAAATATCAGACCAAATGTGGGCTGCCAACAAAAAAGATATGTTGCATGTTTTTTGCAAGGAGAAAGATCAATTAAATGACACAAGTAGGACGTAAAAGAGCTGCTTGGTGGCACATTTTCATAGCGACTTCGTACAGGAAACAGGAAAGAAATCCACATTTCAAACAATTCCCTGTGATCAGCAACCAACGGAATATATCCTTAATTTTTTTTCAATGTGTTTCCCTGTGTGTAGGGAAATGCATCTGTTGCACCACAAACGCCATCTTCAGGCAGGGAGCCTCATTCCATCAGAATTTACTCGACCTAGACGAAGAGCACCCTGATGAGAAACTATCCGATATCTCAATTCGGACCACTGTGTAGAGGCCTTTAAGCAAAGAGTTGCTAAGTTAGCTTTCTCATCACTCAGCCAGTAGAGCAAAAAGATCAATTACTTGATTAATTACTTGAAATGTAAGTTGCTTATGAGTTTCACAAAGGGTGAAGCTAAACTGTTCAAGGTAGCAGTCTGCTGGAAACAGGCCTGCCCTGATCTAGAATACCCATTCCACTTGGAAACTTTACTCAGAATGGCTGTTCAGTTAAAATTTATTGGCTAAACACTATACAAATCTTTTTCTGTTAATAACATAATATGCAGTATGACTTTTTTCTCTTTATTATTACATTTGTCATCAGGCTAGCAGCAAAAATCTAGAAGCAAGTAAACTTAAATTCTTTTTATATGTTGTTTCAAAAACAACGTATATTTTTTATTTCTCAATAAAACCACCCTTTACTCTTTTGACAGTGCTGCAATTATGTTGTAGTGGCCTATAATGGTTTTCACGTCACAGGTCACTTATCAGGTCTAATATGTAGAATTTCTTGCCTTAATCTGGTTAAGCCCATCAAATGTGTTGTGCAAACAGGTATTTGACAACTGTATAATATAATTAGTAGACCATTATTTCTTTCATGAAAATCAGTCAAAAATAGTTGCATGTAAATACAGTTCGGAGACGGCAGAGCTTTTAGAGATGGGGGTGCAGACGGAGAGCTCTGCAGATTTATCAGGTCACCTGGGGCACACACTGACAGCCTTTGAGCAGGACATTCAGGGGCTGTTGGGAGCAGGAGCAGGTGATAACGCTCTCCAGCCCCCTCGCCCAGCATGCTCATATTGTGTGTGGGGATGTGTGTGTGTGACAGAATGCGAGGACTCTTTGTAAGTCTACCTCAAGACAGGAAAAAAGAGGGTTAGAGAGGCATTCAGAAGCAAATGAGCTTGGGGAAAAAGAGGAGTGCGAGAATCGAAAAGCAAGATAGCAGACAGCTTCTTTTGTTGACATACATGTGTGATGATGTTAAATGAGCTGGTCCCATGAAAAATAAAACCAGATCCCCTTACTGACTCTATTAAGAAGAGTAATATTTTACTTCTCACTAACAAAGTTGTCTTAGAATGGAATAAATCGGTTTCCAATGAACTCTTTAGAAAAGTTTACATGATTTTCACCTTTAAAGTATGGCAACCTTACAAAGTCTCAAGCACTTTAAAACATTTATTATTGCTTTGTAAAATGGCTACAAAAAAGATAATTTGGTGCTACTGCTTTTTTGCCTTCATACCTTATGAGTTTGCTTATGAGGCAGTCCCACTTTAAAACGTATTGCATTGTTTTGAATGGGACCATGCCTACGCTGTGCAATTCTGGATTCTGCTCCTGACAGAAAGTTTAGATGGGAGGAACTTTGCGCCATGTGAAGCAACTTGACTCACCAGTTTCGAGAGGTCAGATGCATGAGCTTTTTGATTACTCAATATGAAGCAAATGTACATGTTTAGGACATCAGTAGTGCTATAAAGTAGATTAGAGAGCACCCTGTTTTAATTTAGATAAGTTATATAGGGAATTGTTTATTTTAAAAACAACACTGTTTTGTTGGTGGGCTGCAAAAGGACGCAGCTTCTTTGTTTGTTTGACTGCCTTATCAGGGAGTTGATCAAAGGATTAATCAGGTTTAGACAGCCCATTATATAGATTAAAACCTGAAACAAAAACAGCTGTGTAGGAGGCTTAAAACTGAGCGAAGAACAGCAACGTTTCTTGTAATGGTACAGCAACAAGACTCAATGTCATGATAATGCATCAACAAGGTCTCTTCAAGACAATGATATCAACAGGGGTTTTAAGATCTGATGTTTAAACTCTTTTGAAGAAGAACAAAGAAACAACCAACGTTGAGGATCGTAGACACAATGATCAGCCAAGGAAACTAATCAACTAATTGCACTTTGAAAACAGAAGATACCGAGCAGTGCCTTATTGAATAGAATAATATTGCACGTTGAAAAATGAAGCTTGTCACCCTCAATACTTAGTAAGAGCATAAAAGTTTATTTTGATGGTATCCTTACAATCCTTTACATTGCTATAATGAAATATAGACTGTGTGTTATACTTTATATCCAACACTGGTCATATTCTGACAGATTTAAAGCTTCTGGTGGATGACACAGTAGCTCAACTTGAAGCTAATCTGTTGACAGATCATCATGTCAGTTTCAAATTATTGTCAGAACTGTGCATCATTCCCAGCAAGGCAGCAATTTTTAACAAATTGCAACACTGTGAAATCTCCAAATGCAAATGGAATTTCCATTTAAGACCACCATGGCATTGTCAGGCTGACTAGAAACAAGATGGATGATTCCGCTCCTCTATTCTAATTGGCCTTAAATGTTTTAATTCTCCATCTGGCCCTTTCTGAGGTGACAACATAAACAACATTCCTGGAAGAAAAGTGACCAGTGGAAACCCTGGCTGAAGAATAGGTCTGCCTGATCAATCAGGGAGCATTGATTCCCTTTGGAGCAAGGGTAAATATACCCGTGAGCCTTGGTGTGAGTGAGAGTTTGAGTTGGGGGGGGGGGTATAATTATTGGGGAAAGTTCTATATCCATGCTCAGGGTGCAAGGATTTGGGGTCTGCTGGACCAATTAATTTAAGCTTGGACACAACTAATTGCGAAGAAGTAAAACACAAGATGAATTTGCTAGATGAATAGTTTGATTGATGCAGGAAGCACCGAAGCACCGAAGCAGGAAGCAGTCGTGACTTCAAGTGGCGCTTCCGGGGCCTGGCTCTCCACTCTCCCATTGACAGACAATGATAAAGGCACTGAAACCTTGACCATTATTAGATCAAAAAACCCTTGTGTGAAACTATATTGTTTTGCTGCGTGGTCAGGTGGTATTGAATGGCAAAAGGTATATTTTAAATGAGTTAGCAAATACATCAAAACAATTACCGTTTAGGCCTAATTTAATTTTAAATGGTGTAAATGAGGCAGCACAGTGGCCCACAATCCCCAAAAACATGCAGTTAGGTTAATTGAATAATCTAAATTCCTCTTAGGTGTGTGCATGTGTGAGTGAATGTTGCCCTGTGATGGACTGGCGAACTGTCCAGGGTGTACCCCCGCCCAATGTGTGCCGGAGATAGGCACCGGCAGACCCCCGTGACCCCGAAAGGGAATAAGCGGGAATGAAAATGAATGAATGAATGAATGAATGGTGTAAACGAAGATGCTTTAAGATCTTCTGTGTTTATAGCTTTCTCACATTTTTCTGTTGATGTTGTTGAGTCTTAATGACTTCGGCTGTATGCTTAGTGTCCTGCTGCAGAATACATTTTGAGCTAACCATATTCCTCCCTGGTTGTTTGATAGACAAGTATCTGCCTGTATTTCCTAGAATTGAGAAGACCATTAATAGTACCTTGGTCCCACTAGTTTAGGCTAGTTCTAAGCTGATGGCACTGATGGACATCTTCCATTTTCAATGAGTAATTCGCTTTTTGTGCTTTCCTCTGGATTCCTTGGCAGACCACTGTGTCTGCGATCTTCAATGTTGCCTGTTACTTTGCGCTTCTTCTAAAGATTTTGAAGAACATTTTGAAATGCCTGCTTTTAAATCTTTATCTGGGAGAGACCTTGTTGATGCAGTATAACTACCTTGATTCTTGTTGCTGTGCTTAATCTTTCACTGTTTCTCAGCTGTTTAACAACTGTTTCTGTTTCAGTTCATGACTGAACAGTGATGATCCTTAGCACCTGTTTGCTATATTGCTTTGATCGTACACTTGACTATAATCGTACAAAATCCATGACTTTGTGCAAGTTTGCTGTAAGAATTAATGCTGTTTTCAAATATTGATTTTATTTATTTATTTTTTTGCTTTAGATTTTAGATCCACTTTTTTTACACCCGCCTAAAACATTGGTACGGCATTATATATACCTGAATTATATGTAAATACTTTGATTTGAAATGAAAAATGGGTTGGAAAAGGAAGTGTTGAGTCTTCATTCACAGTTTGGCTCTCAGAGGCCAGTCCTGCAGCCGATCTGCTGTTTCTTCCAAGGACTTCTTTTATCCCCTGGGTTTGTTCCTCTTCTCAATGCCCTTGGCTTCAATGTGTGTGAAGGCCTGATGCAGGCCACCCCTGCACTGCAACGGAACCCTGTTTCTCTCCATTTGCGGATCACTAAACAGGACAATCACTCTATCCATCTTTTCATGGCCTATTGTGGTGCCACCATGCCTTCAGAAAAGAGTTCTATTCAGAGGGGAACATTTTTCCCCTTGCCCGATCTTTCCTCTTCTTTTGATTGGTTTTCTTGGATGTGGGTGGGGAGGATTCTTACGGTGTAAAAGAACCCCCCCATATTCCCCCACTGCCAAACTTTGTGTCTGTTATTCCAAGGCTTTGGTTCTATTATGAAGCACATATCAAAGATATGAAGAGAAGTCAGACTTCAAAGCTGAAGATGGACTCTGTGTGACAGTGACCTCTCCCAGCTCAGCCATTGAGGATGGACCAGAGGTCACACTATAGGGACAAATGATGAAATATTGACTTGCATCCCTGTAATCTTTGTTCATAAACGCAATCCATCAATTCATGAAATGCTACTTATTTAGTTCCTGCAATCTCTGCTAATCAAATCAAATCAGTTCAAATCAAACTTGTGTGACCAACTCAAAAATAACTTTGATTAGCATTTAACGTTATATTAGAGATAAACTGGAACTTACTCCAGAGTTAATAAAAGTATTTTTCTCGTTTTTCTCCTTTTTTTTGTATTAATGTAAAAAAGTGCTCTCTGCTTCACTAGAACATTGAGGTTTATTCAGTGGTCAGCTGTTGTGACTGCAAGTCAATGTTCTCTGAATTCAAGATGGCTGCCATAGTTGCCAACTTTGTCTTTTCAGCATCTTTCACATCAACGTTGCACATGCACAAAATGTATTAGAACTTTCTGCAATGTCATAGTTAATGTTTACATTATTTTTAAATGCATTGTTTGAAAGTAAAATTAGACCCATGTACATGTGACTTGGAAATACACAATTATTAGCAATCCCAAAGAATAGAATTACGAAACAAATGGGCTAAATCAAAGACCTGCTTAGGAAATCAGGAATTCTTTGAAGCTGTTCTTAAATCCTAATCTCATGGGCAAGCATTTGCACTAGAAGAAGGTGCATTGTCTGTGACCTGGTCAGTGAGAAACAAGGCTGCTCTGCAGTGCACTTCACTGGGTGACCCCTTGAGACCCTGTCAACACCCACACTGCAAATTACCAACTTAAATCATACAATTATGCATGTATGTCAGCATGCATTCTTCCGTTGATCAGAGGAAGTACTCGGGAAATGTCACGTTACTGTATGTAGCAGCACAAAACTTGCCCCTTGAACTAACAGATACTTCTGGTGTCAATGAATGGACACAAGATAATGCTTCCTCTATGTTGGTGCATTGCAATATCTCAGAGAACCATGGGTGCAATGATCTTCTTATCTTCTCAACAGACTGTCTTTGTTGAGATGACCAGCATACTGAACACTGGCACGTTTTAGGACTTCTTGGGAGTTACATAACCAATCAGTCATGTACAATGTAATTTTTGATATAGAAAGAATAAGACATGTCCCCCTTTGTTGCTCTGACTGGTACATGGCTATTGAGAAATCCATTTTCTGGTATTTACCACCACATGCAACTCTATCCCCATTAGTAGAATAACCTGTACATACCTTTCACAGCTTTGTAGATGCCACCAAATCATGGCAAAGAAATTTAGCCAGGAGTGATAGCTTAAAGGTGAAAAAACCCACTTTTGAAAACAATTGTGAAGTTTTATTGTGCAAAAATACCCTACAAAAATGACTACAAATCTTTAATGCCATCTAAAAATGAACCATTCTCAGATCCTATTTGTTTGTGAAATTAAAAAATTTTGGATCCCATTGTCGAGCCTTGACTGACACAAAGCATAACCTGCCCCTAAGGAACCACTATCTACAGTGATTAAAAGAGCCCCTGGGATGAAAATCAAACTTAAAATAATCTAAACCAACTTGCGCTGTGGCCTAGTGGCTAGCACACAGGACATATATGTGTGTGTTGCACTGGGCAACGCGAGAACAAATACGTTTGTTTGTCCATCCTAAACCACTCGCTCTCCACCACAACTTCTCTCTTCACTGTCCTATCAAGTTCTGTCTATGGCTTAAAAGAGGGTATGGCCTAAAATATCAAAATCCTTCCAGGGGTTTTCTATTAACCCTTAGAAGATTGTGGCCTTCTGGAGCACTTTTTACAACTTTTTACAATAATAAATAACAGGTAAAAGCATTTTTGTGGCAATGCTTGATATATTTTGTTAGTACAACCACAAAACATGTTTTCATTACATTACACAACAATTTCACAATTGTTGGTTTATGTCAAAAAGGGACATTATATCATGCCACTGACCCCTCCATGGAAACCAGACTCTTTACCATAGCAACCAATATGGCATATCTCTATCTCAGCTTAGGAAAAATATAGAGACATGAGGGTTGGTTTATTTTACCTGTTGACATGGGCGGTGTTATATCTTGTCACTGACCCCTCCATAGTCCCCAACCGGACTAGTTACCCTAGCAACTGATTTGGCATATCTCTATCTTAGCTTAAGAAAATTAAAGATAAAGGTTTGATTGAAACCATTGTAAAAGGCCACTGGGACAGAGCCAACATCAAAATTTTTGTGCTAACTTTAGCCATTTATTTTAATTTTTTTGTTTGTTTGTTTTTTCAAATAGACCTCCAGACCTAACACCTGCTTCTGGCCAGCTGTGTGCAGCAGGAAGGACAAGATTACATGTACACCTGAGGCTATGAGACACATGGCATGTGTTTATAGAGGGGTAATATCCAGGAGGAAATATCAAGACGTCCTAAACAGTGACAGGTGCAGAGAGAGATTAGTTCTGTCAATTGATGATTGACAATTTGTTGGAATGACTTATTGTGTTAGTGCTGGACAATAGAATGTCAGGATTACATTATTACAACTGTCACTGGGTTCAGAAGCCAATCTAGTCATTCTAGAGAGAGGAAAAAGGAAAATATTTAACAGATAAGCAACAATAGTGCATATGGTTCAGGGATGTCATACATTCTTCCAGACTACACTTCCCAAAATGCAACGTATAATGTTTCTGAGCCTATGTGGAAATGTACCGAATAGAACAACACAGTTTAAAAGTATATAGACAATGTTGGGGGAGGTGGTGGCTACTCATAGACAATTAGACCAACACCCTGTCTAGATTCTTAAAAAGGATGAGCCATTGTCCCACAACTTTTGTTTCCTAATCTGCGTGCTCCAGGACTGGGTTATTCGCCTTTGGGTCACCAAAGCGCCTCGTTTATTATGCCAACATCCCTACATTGATACGCAGAAAGCCGCATTCACCTTAAATCTGTGAGTTGCTTTAAGCTCCACCTGAAAACATCACTGCATCAATGGAAGAGACTCGGCTCTTTGTTATGATTTAAATCCTTTAATAGATCTTAGTTAATTGATCATTAAACATGTACTAAGACAACAACTGTGCCCAACGGTTGCCAGCTGTTTCAAAGTAACTACCTAGAGCCTGCAGGCTAAATGTCAAAAGATTACATTGTACGAGCACGTTTGGAAAGATTAGGCTCACCCAAGTGACCAGAACATTTCTCACTAGGTTTTTGAAAGTTTGAAATTTGGTGTAGTTTTTTTGTAAAAAAAATTGTAAAATTTGTACAACAACGAAGCAGTTACACAACCCCACTGTAAATTAATATTTAATGTAAGGTGTTACACATTATTGACAAAAAACTTTAGTAGTACTTTAGATTTAGTTTTAAATCATAATAAACCTAAAGAAACTTTTGTAATTATTTTAAGGAAGTCTGGCCAAATGTGCTGTGGAAGTTTTTTTTTTGTTTTTTTTTTTTCACAAAATTGGTTGCATTTTTATTTATTCAAATGTTTAACTTATGTAACATTACATAACATATAATCATTGGTTTCTCAAAAAAATTATCATTCAACAAAGTATTACTTTCTTGATTTGTGTTATTACTTAATATAACTTAATGACTATTTAATTAACTTAAATAGACTCTTGGAGAAGGGGAAATTGATTCAGTCTCACCTACAATAACTGACACCTACGTAATTTAAATTATTTTGTACTGAGTAGGCTTATGGGAACTGAAACTAATTTCTCTTTTTAAAACTTTTTATATTGTACATTTGATTTTTAAAGAAAATAATAACCAATAAGTATCTACACTCATAAAATTCAATAGTCAATAAAAACACAAAAAGTAACTTGTTACTTGAGGGAGTTTTTGAATGAGCCCGTCGCTCGTTCGCAGTACCATCATTTCAATACAAGACATTGAGAGAGCCCAGAGCACAGACTTGTCTAGGTGTATAGGCTGTAACACTATCCCTAACAAATATTTTCTCTATTTCTATACATCAAAACAGATGTAGTGCAAGGAGCAATGGTCACATGATCTGTGTGAAACCAGTGTTTTTATTTTTTTTATTTTATTTAATATTTTTTTTTTTATTTTATTTTATTTATTTATTTTATTTTATTTTTTGTTTGGGGGGGGGGGGTCAGATTTCCCTGTCTCGACTACAGGTTTAGACCCAGGATGGACTGGTTTGACAGATTTAAAAGCACTTTTTAGGGAACAGAAATGTTTAGCACAAGAGGATAGAAGGGAAACTTTTATGTAAACAAACGTTTATAATTTAAATTATTTGTATGGTTAAATTAAACAACTGTGAAGGCTTTTTGACAGATTCTAGAGTGCCCCCCTTTATTTTAGATTATTTATGTGCTGATTTGTACCTTTGATAGCACTACTATTATTGTCATGGTCTCCCTCTTCTCTTGTCCCAGCTTTCTGGACTGGTTTGCAATCTAATGTATTTAGTTCTGCTTTACTTACAAAGATGTAATTCTATACTTTTAAACATGTATGTTATGTGATTAGTCTACAACATTGAAATCAGTCGCCACGTGCATTCACTTTGGTATGCTCCCAACAGCGGTGACTTCCGAATGAGCTGCAAGACTGTGACTTCCCATCAGAGTTTACCGTAACTACTTCAATAAAGTGCATAGGAAAACTCACATGGTCGCTCATTCATTGTTAGCTTTTCCTTTTAGCCCAGGGAAGCTTTTCTAACATGCTGAAGTCATTAATTAGCAGCTTTTAAAACATGTTTTCTCTTTTTTTTCTCTCAGACTGCCTTATATCACAGACAACAAAATACATGTTATTGACAAAGAAAGATAATCTTTGTCAATTTAATCTTATTTAGTATCACATTAAGTGAATTTAAGGGAATCACACAATAGTGAAAGTACTCACACAGTTTAACACAACGACAAAATGCTTCTGAAAGAGCAATAAAGGTTTTAAACTTTTGTTCCTTATTAAAATAGAAACAATGTCTACATGTTTGTTTCCACCTAATGCTAGTGAACAATAACATTTTGGTGAGAGATAAAAATATGAAGAAAAAAACATTATTTATATATAATAAAAATGAAATATATTTATACACACAATTAAAAACTTTAATATTGCACAATGTAAATGAAATTATTATATATGATTATTGCCTTGATTAAAAGTATATAAACTATATTTATTAAATCTTGTATTTTCCCAGAATGGGTGTTTTGTGAGTTCAATCATAATTTCAATATAGGCCCATAAATCCTTTTCAAAAGTAGCTTTTGTTTGAACCTACGTTACCCAATTTTACCTAAACAATGACATTAACAAGTAAACACTGTGTTAAAACATTTAGGTTTTAGTTTTTCTTTTGCAACTTTCTTTGCACTGATGTCGCCAGTACTAGAAGTGTTACGGTACTAAAAGAGGAATGTGTGGAATTTGCAAAGCTTCAATTTATCCTGAAGCGACTGCAGCGAGGTCTTTAAAGTGAGAGCGCCCCTGTTTGATCAAACTCTATTAAACCGTGTGTGCTGTTAACCCAGCAGAGGCTTTCCTTAAACCCCCTCACAGGCGCTGTTTAAACACTACTAATATAATATAAAATGTACTCACGCCATTTTGCTATTTGAGGTATCTCTACATAATATGTTAATCAGATATAGGATTTTTTTTTTATCACAAAAGTGTGTATTTTGGGTTAAATTGGGCTCAATGTAAGTACGATTCTATGTTTGTTGTAAAAACTCTTATCCATTAAACCCTTAGGGTTTACAGCTGAAAGCAGCAAGCATTCGTTCTGCCTGGCAACTGAAGTGCCCTGTCATTGGTTCAGCCTAATTTGTGCTTCCTTCTTTATGGGTTTCACAAAAAGTTTCGCCACCCCAGACCACACATTTGCTCTCTTGCACTTATTAAAGTGGGAAAAAAAACACTTCATAGACGTATAAAATGCATTTATATTATACAGTTATACTTAAAGTTGTAGCATGCTTTACTAAGATATGTTCCCTTATTTTAATGGGTTTGGTTTGTATTTTAGTCACATTTTTTATAGGCTAAATGGAATTGAATAAAAAAAAACATAGTAATTAGTTTTGATGGAAATATGACTGAAACATTTAGCCATGCACCAATAAATACAATAAAAATATAAAAAATCGGAAATATATATGATTTCACGTTTTTTCAGTCTCCGCTTTAAATATTATGTGTAATTTGACTCTAAAATGGTTTTAAATTCGTTTCCTTTGTGCACTTTTTAGATATGTTTAAAATACTTTTTTTTGTCAATGAAAGTTTGGAGCCCAGTCCCTCTCAGTGGGCACCTTGATTATACTGCCCCCTATCAATCCTTAACCAATACACATCCACAGTTCCTCTTTTACCCTCATCTTACCTCCCCCAACAGATACCCACAACACTAGCCGCCTGCCACCCCCATCGTCACCCCCACCGCTTCTCTCTGGTCACTCGTCACCCGGACTAGGACCTCCTATTTCCAGAGCTCTAAAGAATCGAGGATGAGGACCTGAGGAGCAGATAGCTCTTTAAGAGTGAGCAGACAGCCAGCCTCTCGCACTCCCCTTGCGCTCTCTCACAGGCTCGCTGCTCCTTTGATCTTCCCTTAACAACAGTCACGTCATCGGGGAGTTTTGTCGAGCAGCGAGACTTCTTCAGAGGGTTCACCAGAGGCACTAAAGCATCCGACCGGAGTAGGGTCTGAAAAACAGCTCCAGCTTCCTCACTTTTTTTTCATAACCCTGAAGACATGGAACACCAGTTGTTTTGCTGTGAAGTGGATACCATTAGAAGAGCTTACCAAGATAGCAACCTGTTGAATGACCGGGTTTTACAGACTATGCTGCGAGCGGAGGAAAACTATCTTCCGTCACCCAATTATTTCAAATGTGTGCAGAAGGAGATTGTGCCTAAAATGAGGAAAATCGTCGCGACGTGGATGCTGGAGGTTTGTTCGGGATTTAGTTTTTTTTTTAATTATTATTATTTTGTTTAAATGTTCCCCATTATGATCCTGCTCTTGCTCTTTGGACTCTTAAGAAGCGGTAAAATGCGATTAAATCTAAACGTAACTTCGAGTTTTCACCATTGTTATCCATTCTACAACTATCACACTTAAGTGAAGTCTCCGATTGTTTTGATACGTTTGTTTTTTTTGCAGAAATTATTATTAAGAATTTATAACTGCAGACTTGCGTCGATTTCATGCCTTCCATTTTGCATTGAGATTAAAGATCTATTTCTACCTCACCATTACGTTTAAATTCGTATCAATTCAAAGAAAACATAGGTGAGCTGTATTTTATTTACATTTAATACTAATGTACACGTATGCATTCTCACTCGTGCCAGTAGCCTTTTCAACGCCATCTTTGTTGTCCTTTGCTTAAGTTTTAAATATCTCTAAATTCTCAAATGGAAAAACTATTGACATGTCTTGCAAAAAGGTGCTTAATAGTTGCTCTTTTAATACCATCTGTTCATTAGAACTAATCTGAGCGAGAAAACATTATTTATGTGTTAAAAGTTTTGTTTCAGTTCGCAAGGACCTTCTGCTCGGACGGCGAAAAAAATAATAATTTTTAAAAAGTAGAAATAGAACATCGTGATGTAAAGAGTCGGATTATGTTCCCCGTCTCAAAATCTGGATTTACATGCGTTGAAAGTTCAATTTTATGTTTTAGAATAATTTATATAAATTTTTAAAACACCCGGTTCTCCTAAATGCCGCATGGTGCTCTTTGTATGTCAGGGCGTTCGATTTCAATTCGTTTCACCTCGTTTTTATCATTTCATTCGAAATATCTCGGTGTAGCTTTATAAAGCATGAGTTGCGCTACATTTACATGTGTTTTATTTCGCGAGAAACAATTTTCTTATATTTTTAAATATTTTTTGAAAAGATGGCGAACTAGGAAATTGTTTCCTGGATTTAGCGTGGACGCCACCTTTTGCCTCGAAAGCAACGACCATTAGCATCAGAAGCACCATGCGATGGCTGCACTTTGTGTAATAGTTAATATTACATTAAACTTTTACTTTAAATCTCTTTAATTAGATAAGCTTCGTTTCTTTTAGTCATTTACCGCGGTATATTGCACGTGCACAAAGCTGCAGATGCTAAACACGTGGGACGACTCGGTGAGATCAAAGCGGCGCATATGATTACTTAAACTTTGTTTATTGTGTTAATTTTTAAAAAACCTAATATTAGTGTTTTTTAGTTGATAGAAAGAGTTCACTATGCATTGTTTAAAATGGCATATTAAAAATTAATCTGTAATTATTTTTCTTAAAGGTTTGTGAAGAGCAGAAATGCGAAGAGGAAGTTTTTCCTTTGGCTATGAACTACCTGGACAGATTTTTATCTGTGGAGCCCACCAAAAAGACCAGATTGCAACTTTTAGGAGCAACTTGTATGTTTCTGGCCTCAAAAATGAAAGAGACTGTGCCACTTACAGCAGAGAAACTGTGCATATACACAGACAACTCAGTCCGTCCCGGGGAATTATTGGTATGTATTAAAATATATACTGATCATAGAGTTTCTTTAATTTATTTGAATACTATAATTAAATAAATTAAATTAAAATATACAGTTTTTAGCTAAAACTAGAATGTGACATGAAATTGAAATATACCTGGATATTAAGTTACTTTCAAGTGTGTGTGGGACTAATGTATCTGGCTAGCATACAAACTGTAAACAGTTATTTGTGAGTCTATTAATTGGCTGTAGGCCATAGATGATCAACATCTCCACCTAGTGTTCAAAGAGTGTAAAATATTGATGGAAAATAGAGACTTTATGTAAACTTGGGGCATTTTTATATCTCCTTGCAGCAAATGGAACTGTTGGCACTAAATAAACTGAAGTGGGATCTAGCCTCAGTGACCCCGCATGATTTCATTGAACACTTCCTTGCCAAGCTGCCTATCCATCAGAGCCCCAAGCAGATTCTGCGCAAGCACGCCCAGACATTTGTGGCCCTCTGTGCAACAGGTATGCTTGGCTTTTACCTTCGCTTTGTTGTTCAAGGGTCCCAGCCAAAAATTTGCTGAAACGATCATGCGTCAAAGAACCACCCACATTGCTTTACTGTCAAGCAGACGTCTTTACTGTGAGCTTGTTGTAATTCCTCGTGTATGGTTATTGTAAACCAGCCTCTGCAAAAGAGAGGAAGTCTGTTTCCTTTTGTGGCAATTGCTGTGAATGTGCCACCACTCCAGACAAGCCCTGTGTGCTTCACATCCAGTATAGTTAACCAATAAGAGGAAACTGCATTCCAACATTATCCTAGTAAAAGGGGCTTTATAACCTAATATTTTCCCATGTCTAAACGTCTCATTTACTCTGAAAGTTTGTTTAGAGGTTAGGCTGCAAATCCACTCTTTTGAACTTACACCTCATTGTTGAGGCACCTACAGCAGTCTGTTTATCACCTGCCTGAAAAGTCTGTAATGCTTCAGGAAGGAACTACTTCACCATGTTAGCTTGTCTTTTTGTTCTTCCATTTACTTGGTGGGTATCACAGCAGCTCCACTTTTATGTTTATGACCTGCATTTCTTTGGGAAGTAGCCTGGGATCTTAGCCAGAGAGAGTGTGGTTAGATGGATCTAGGAAGGGGGCGGTGGTGTTCGCTGGTGAATGAAATGAATGGGCTGGGGTGAAAGCTCCCGTGCCTTTATGCTCAATTTGTCTTGACAATTGCCCTATCATCTCTGCTTTAGCAGCACTAGAGAAGGGCAGTTTCATTTTTCTGTTCCCCATGTGTGGGCAAACTGCAAAGTCATCTTTGATCGCAGCCGTTTCCTAAAATTTCTTATCATGGATCTTGGGTAATATATTGAAAGCTCACCGACACCAGTTTGAAGGTATTACCATGCATTTAGAGGTATGATTTATTGAGTGTTTTGGAAATGAGAGGGGTGCAGTTAGGGGTAGCTGCCACAGGACCTACAGCAAAGTCGGCAGCCTCTCCTGAAAACTTTACACCCTGCCGCAGAATAGTTTTGTGCCCCTATCATGTCATGTACTCTCCCCTTTCAACCCGTCTCTCATTATAATTTAGTCATGCTATGCTTTATTACCAGCTCAGTTCCCATCCCCGACAGAATTGCTTGTTTTATTCTTCATAACCTGTTGCACAATGTGAGATATTTTTAACCATAACCCGCTTCTTTTTTCAGATGTAAACTTCATTGCAAGTCCTCCCTCAATGATCGCTGCTGGCAGTGTAGCTGCAGCCGTGCAAGGGTTGTACCTGAAAAGCTCAGAGAATTGCCTTTCTTCCCAGAACCTCACCAATTTCCTCTCACAAGTCATCAGAAGCGACCCCGTAAGTAGACTGCCTTCCTTTATACTCTCAGAAATAATTCGGGAGCTGTTGTACTTTCAAGGAACTGAAAAACAATAAGGACTCTTTAGATGCGAGAGCAAACATTTCGGGAATGCACCCGTTTTCCCTAAATTTTCTTGCTATCATCTCTAACTACCTTACTTTCTCCTAAAGGACTGTCTTCGATCATGTCAGGAACAGATTGAGTCTCTGCTGGAGTCAAGTCTCAGACAGGCTCAGCAGCACATTTCCACAGAGACCAAAAGAGTCGACGAAGACGTGGACATCTCTTGCACCCCTACAGATGTCAGAGACATTAATATCTGAATGGATCGCTGCTCATCTCGTTTGCGATGAATCTCTTCGTCTTCATTTCAGTTGGGTATGGGCTTTGGCCAAAGGTTTTTTGGGACAAGAGGGAAAATGGGCTTTACCCCACCATCTGACCAATACCTCGACAACCTGCCCCTCAGTGAGCCCTAACTGTTACCCGCTGAACAGCATCCCCAGTGGTTTTGATGATTGGGCTATCGCTGGCCTGGACCACTGGTGGAGGACAGTGAATGAATGGGAATCTCAATGATCTCCTTTGCCCCTCTCTCAAAAACATAATGAGTGACAAATGGCTCTCTAGGATTTTACAAATTGTATAAATGACAACAGTAGTTGTGACACACCCATACTTGTCAAGGACAACTATGGATATTTTTATTTCAAGGGTGTTAAACTATTTTTGAAAGAGAAGAGACATGTTTTGTATCTTGGATTTTTCTCTTATAGATAGTGGCTTGTTAAACTTGCTACAAGTGCTCCCAGCTTCTGCAGTCTAGATGTGTAAATATATTCCCGCTTGCTATGCGTTTAGTCACTTTATTAAAATTTCCTAGGCAGATCCCCTAAAAAGATTCTCTTCTCTTTCAAAATGGTCTATGTTAACGTAGTATATTTTTGATGCATAAATTAAGTTTCGGCCAAGAAGGCTGTGGATTGCCAGGGGCTGAGGTTGAAACTTGAGGTCAAACCGAACCCTTTCTTCAAATCGGTGCCTTCACTGCCATTGATGTATAATGTCATGACACGATAAGCTTATGTTCGTACCTGCTCCCCGGTTATGCTTGCAGTGCAGTCCACAGTCGGCTTTATGTTTAGAGTCATGTATTATCTAAAACCATTCCATTTAAAAACAAAAAAAGCACTTTCAGTCCGTCGTTTAAGACTGACTTTTAGAAAAAAAAAAGAAAGACATCCACAGTTGTTAAAACAATGGGGGGAACATGGAATGGAGGAAGGGTTGCTGGAGAAGTCTCTTTATCTATGGTGTAGGTGGTCTAAGAGAAGGTAGAAGATTGGGAAGCTATTCGCTCCCGCGGCGTAGTTTAACAGCAACCGTGATTCTCGGGAAGGATCCTTAGAGTTGTAGAAACACTACGATGGTAGATCAAAGATTGCAAACTATTTATTTGTTCAGGACCCCTCTTGAGGCCAGTATCCCCAAGTGTACAATGTTTAAAGTATTTCTAATGACCCTACTAGTTGCTAACTTGTGACACCTTCGTAAAAGTGTCTTGTACTCTGGTCTAGTACTTGTTAAACAAAAGTTGTGGCTTCAAGTAGATTTTGCACAAACCCAGAGATGTCTGTCGTCTTGTGGATCTCTGGAGGGGAAGAAGATGAGGAGGGATGTTAGAAATGGCAAAGGAAGGCAAAAAGGGTGATGGCTGGACATCAAAGAATTAAAGCAGAACTGAGACATTTGTATCGTGAGGATAGAACCTGGGAAAAAGAGGAAAACCTGGGAGAAGACACTCCTCATATTTAGCTGCTATGGAGGGATTTTCAGCAAGTATGAAACTTTCAAATGGAAAACAACAAAAAAAGAAAAAGACATGCTTCTTTCTCTTGTCTTGTTTTGCTGCTATTTTTTTGGTTTTGTTTGTATGAAATGTCAATACGATGCCATGTTATAGGTTTTAATTTTCTCATAGAAAATTATGATATTATTGACAACGTTGTTTCATTAGGTAGTTTTTTTTGTCTGTGATCAATTTTTGTTAATGTGATCTCTACGCTATGCTATTCCCAAAACACGACAAAAAAAGACAAAAAAAAAAGCTGATGGAAAATAGTCCTGTTATACCCACATACCTCAGACAACAGTTGTGATTGATTTAGCATTGATTAAACTTGGGATATGTTTAGTGCAGTTATTGTTTTTCCATCAATACCATGCTTGTTAGTTCTGTTGTAAATGCTAATGATCATGTTAATCATCATCCCACTGGGTCCTGATGCAAGTAGAAAGCACATTGAATGGAATTGGTGCCATAAACTCTTTTGAGTTTTTTTTTGTTTGCTTTTAACTGTTTCATTAAAGGAGACTATACTCACTTATGAATCTTTTAGCCCACCTTGATGAGTTTACGAAGCTTTCCTTTGACATTCCCAAGCATTGTGTACTTACAAAGCCATAGTTATGTCTTGTAGTAATATAACACAGTTCGGAATTTCATGTCATAGGAGCTGCATGTGTTCTGGGCAGTTGCATGTCCTCACAAACTCTTAATAAATGTCACGCAGCTACAATCAGCAATGTTTCCCTTTATTTTTCTTTACGCAAACCAATACATACGTTGGTTGCTTACTTTTATTCCTTTAGTCTTCGAAATCATGGTGCTGCTATATGTTTTCAATGAGTCAAGGAATGATTTACTGAAAGAGATGGGGTGATAAGCTAAGAATGATGCTGGAGGGGGGATCCAGGACCCAGGGGAAATTGATATATTATCCTCTGTAGTATCAGGAATCTTTTTTTTACCTCAAGGTGGAAAACGTAATCATAACTGAATGATGAAAACTAGCATGTATACTGGTGGATACACAAATACAAATCTGCCTGTAATGCGCGTGTGACACTGAGGCACCAAGCTTTTCTTTTGAATGTGTTTCGGGGATCCGGGAATGATTGACTGTGGCTTCACATTCCCCACTTGATAATGGCTTGGCCTCTTGTCTCACACATTTAATTTAGTGTATCATAGTGTTTATCCCAAAGATCAAAAATGGGATGATCATGAAAATGTCATTGTTTGATTTGATTTTGTTTTGTTTTTATTGTTCACAAACTGGTCACTGGTCTGAAATGCACAATCTTGCTGACCCATCCTAGACATGAGGTTACCTAGAATAAAACTTGAGCTTCAAAAACCATCTTTTGTCTCAATTGTGCTGATTTCAAAGCTTGACTTACAAAATGGAACCATACATTTTAAAGCTGTTAAAATGTTTTGCAGTATTGTTGAAAATAAACATCTCAAACTAATAGTCTCTTTATGATGGCTAATGCTGCAAATATCACAAGAGCAGCTCCAGTGATATAACAGATAGAAAGTAGATCAACAATCAAAAAAAGGATTGGAGTGTTGGAGGAAACTGAAGTGTTCAGAGACAACCAGGGAAAGCTTTTTGTGCCATTTTCTTTAAAGTGTCTGAAGTTGTATTATTCCTTTCATTGGGAAGCTAAAAGAGATAATCTTAAATGTTTTATAAGTGGAAAAGTCTAATTAGAAATCGGAAAAGTAATATTGTTGAACTGACTGCTAAAACGTACCCATTAGAAACATAGCTAAGTAGTCCTTTTAAAAAGTATTTTCACAAGTTCTTCAGTATTATAAAAAGTTAAGGGATATTTCATGGGATCAAAGTTTTGTGAATTGTTATAAGTAAGAAAAACTTGGGGGGGGGGGGGGGGGGGGAATGTAATTATGTAGTAGAATTTAGAGGGAAACCCCATTTATTTCAGTAAGTTAACTCAGAAAGTGTTTTATTAGTTCACTACAGAGCATTTATTAGTTTCAACAGAAAAATAAAATGGCCATTCATTTTATTTTTTGACAAAATACTTGTAAAAATGTAAAAAAAATATATAAACCTGTAAAATTACTGGTAACATTTGTAATGTTACATTAAAAAAATGGTCTTAAATGTGTGTTTATTTTCAGTTCCCTGTAAAAAATAAATCATAACAAAGGAGTTTTTCCACAACAAGATCTCAAGAATCCAAAGTAAACGATCTAAAGTAAACAGTGCTTCAAATGTGGTAATTAGATCCATGGAAACTCAAGGGAAGCTCCAAATACATGCTTTTAATATAAAGCTAATACATCCCGATAAACACTGAACTTTACTTGTTTATCATAAATACTAGCTTTTGATACACAAGTGGTGCTGTGCTAAGACGACTCAAATAGCTTCTTGTTTTGCTAGAAACACTTTGGTACTTTGAATATTCTTTGTCTTTTTGTGTCCCAAAGCATTATGAGACATAAGCTGTTTTCGTCATAAAACAGTGTTGTTCTGAGTGTTATTTGTGTAAAGAATTGTAAATATTATATTTTTTTTTCCTGTGTTGTGGTTATTTTACTATGTTTTGTGTGATTGGTGTGAAACAAACTGTTAATGTGTTTTATTTGTAATATTTATGGGTGAACAACAAAATGTATATGGGGTGTTTACGTGCTGAACTAATAGTCAGAACATAAGAATACACTCTACTAAGAGCCTAAAGATGCTTACTCTATTGAAATTTTAATAGTGCTCTACAGTACCATTCTGTCTTATTATTACATATCTCCAAGCAGACTGCTTCATGAGCACAGTGTGGATGGTTTGCCCTCTACAAAATGTACACTATTGCCCCCATGTGGTTGGAAGATTGTTAAATATTACAAAATTAAAAGAACTGTAGTTTCATATAATATATATGAAACTAGTTTAATGTCACTGATACACACTTAAATGCATGCAGAAAGAGGGCAAACATCTTTTACAAAATACAAACTTTTCAATTTTAACAATTTCCTGTGTTTTAGCAGCAGGTCTATGTAGCTTAACTGTCATGTGCCATTTGACAGTGAGAAAAAATAAACACCAAAACTGCAAAAATTTATTCAGCAGCTTTCAAAATGTTAAAGACTGTAATTTGAACAAGGTAAATCATAGCATAATTATCAGAGAATAATTGTATTTTTATTTTTTACAGAATTCTACCATAAAATAACATTTGGTATTTTTCCATTAACTTTGCTGCCAGATATTTTACAGTTTTTTATGGGGATTGTCTTTACAGTGTGGGAAGCGAATCCATTGCTTTTGGTGTACCTCATCTCCTTGACAACAGCCCATTTTAAATTTTTAAGTTTGCCAGCCAATCAAATAAAATTTTTTAATTGCTAAATGCTTTTATTTTGTTACTTGCTAAAAAACGAGCAGGGTGCCACCAAAATCACCAGTTTCTCCAATGAGTCTTCCCTAGGGCATCTACTCAGAGTGGCATGCCCGGAACACCTCCCCAGGTTGGCACCAAGGATGTCCCTAACACTAGATTCCATGTACCCATTCCATTTGCACTGACCACTTACGACACCTAGTGCAGTTGGTGGGCCCATACAATAGATGGAAAAAAAAAAAAAGAATTTTATTGCTGATTTGTATTTCAATATTTCAATAGCACCCTGATTATAATTCTAATCAAATGTAAAAAAGAACTCACATTTGTGCATTATGAATATCAAAATGAAATAATTTTTTAGGCCTAACTTGACGTTGTGTGTTAGTGTCAACTCTTCGAATACACTTGTGTTTAAAACTATCATAAACTACAGATGGAACACAGAACATCTTCCACATTTATACCTTGAAACTCTGAACACACATTTATTCACATACAATCTTAAGGCATGAATGATTTGTATAACTTAAACAGACTAAGGTGAGATATGGACTGGTTAGGAGAGTAAATAAAGATAATTTGATACTTTGGTGATACCTTTCTTTTACTGTCAAAGGCAGATCTGGCAACCCCAACAGACACTCTTTGATCTCATGTTTGGAAACACACTGCAGACGAGTTGGCAAGTATGGCGACAGAGAGAAAGCAAGAACTTGGACTATTTCACGCACCTGCGTTACCGACTGAGCTTTGGAATAATAATACTGTGTCTTAGGTGTTTGCCATATGAGTGTCTGCGGTTTGAGAAGAAGGAGTCACATTGCTTCCTCTGTACACAGTGTTCCAAAGGCTAAAGTGCTTGCTTAACGTATGCTTCTCGAAGATGTAAACATTTTTGAGTTTGCTTAGAATGAAAATGTACTCGTTCACGTTTGTTAGACTTTTAAAAAGACCACTGCAAACTCCACTCAGACGTTTTTCCCAGCCACGACTTGAAGTAACTTATTATTGTATGGAATAATCACATTGCAGATGCCGTATTCTATAAGATAAGAATTGTGGGTTGCAAACATTAAATTGCATGTGTTAATCAGGGAAAGTACATTTCCCAAAATAGTTTTCAGAAACACAATGTTGGATTACAGTTGTAAAGTCAGAACTGCTGGAAAAAGTTCCTTGACTTTGGTTAGTTTGGAAGACGTCTAAGAAGGTTGGTGTTGCTGTTACAGGATCATGCAGCTTTGAGAAGATGACCACAATCCATTCATCCATTCATCCGTCCAGACTATAGACTGTAAAAGACGTATATCTTAGAAACCTCCTGGAAGCCGCCATTGACGGATGGAACCATCTTGGTTCAGATGATGGCTTGGTTTCATGGCTTTTTCTCAAAGACTTGCATTGGCCGGTAAACATTCGGCAACCACTCCACCAACAACGTGAGACACACTTGGTCCAGACGGACCTTCTCAGACAAGTCTGAAGGAGCCAAAAAAATGACACTATGATACTGGGGTTCATCCCTAAACATCTTTATTTTAAGTGGTTAACTCTCTGTCCAAACCGTGCATCTATGCACCAGTATGGTCTGCCTTTCCTCTTCTTCACTCACTCCATTCACTGTCTCTGTGTCTTTATGCTGATACATACTGGCCCCTTGATTTCTGCTCTTCCCTGGATAACTCGATACAAGCTTTGACCTCTTTGGCTTTACCAACTAGATCTCTTTTAAACTCCACTGCTCAAACGTGTTCATGAACCTCTCTAAAACATCACCAGTAACCATATGCATGCTTGCCACCTGCCAGGTACTGTACTCGACTCTTTTATAACTACAGCTATTTATCCATTAAAAAGAACATTGTTAACAAAAACACCCTGAAGAAAAGCTCTCACTCATCAACAAAAATTTCTGTCTTCACTAGTTTCCGTCCCTCTAATAGTATGGAGGCTGACCTCCTTGTCACTTCTTGTTCTCCTAGAACCATTCTTCTAGCAAAGCCCTTGTGTTTCCTCTTTCTTCTGAAACCCACATCAATGACCCAATGGCTTTCAGCAAACTTTCTCAAGCTTAACATCAGTGAGACTGAAATTCTCATTATTTGCTGCAAAGCAGTCTCTCCAAAAGCACCCTCTTAGCAGTTAAGTTTGATCCACTCTCCAAAAGTTTAGGTATCATCCTGGACCATTCCCTGTCACTTAAACCTTACATAAACTGTCACCTGCTCTGTCTTCTTTCACACATGTAACATCAACACATACATCCAGTATCTCTCAATCACCCACAGCTGAACTGGTTCACACACTCATCACCTCACATCTTGTCCTCTGAAGACCAAGATAGGCTCCCGGGCTTTCAGCTAAATGGAACATTTACTGCCAGTTGAGGATCGAAACCGCACTGACCTTGGTTTTAAAACTTATCTGTTCAGGGAGGTATGGGGATTCAACACCAGTGTACAGTAACCTAGCCTACTTTTATACCCTCATCAGAAATGTACACCTAAAGGGAACAAAATGCTGCGTAAAAGTTCGTAAGAAAAATGGGTTGGTGCAAAAGTAATATATGTGGATTGGTCTTCTCTGAGCTTTAGGAACTCCTCGCATTTCTCTTCAGAAACACCTTACCACCCTGACATTCTGAGATCTTGTTATGCTCTCAAACATCTTCTAAGATTAGATTCAGTCGGGCAAAAGATTAACCAGCAAATAGATAAATACTAGTGATGCCTCAATCAACTGTTTAATGTTACAATCCACGACCACTTGCCAAAACTCAATCAGGTTACCCCATGACCACATGCTGCCCCCTGGTTCTCCACCCACCCCCCAAAACCACCCCTTCATCTGAGTGAAGTCCTCAAACCTTTCTTGTCTGTGAATAGGAACTGTGCATTTATCATCCACATCATGAAGTATGTAAGGAAGTGCACAGCTCATTGCTGAGATTGAGGCTGTGTTAAGGAAAGAGTGGGGGGTATGAGGCACCAGAATAAAAAGGGGAGATACTATGCCACTATTCAACTCTGGCTTTTTTTCCTTCAAGTGCCCGTCGGTTGCATTTGTCACGTCCTCCTTTCATGTCACGACTCGCCACCTGCTCCTGAAATTCCTGAAGATTTTTCTGAAACCTTCCCGCACCCGGCTTCATTTTCTCGGGCTCCCTCCCCATCGCTGGCCCCATACAGAACTGAAAGGAAACCAAAGAAACATTGCTCCTCTAATGCTCTTTCACAGACTCAGCCCTCTGTCTTACACCCCCCGAGTTCATGTTCTTCTGTTCTGCATTTGGAATTAGTTGCCCCCTCCATCCCTCACTCACAGACACACAATATCAGTGAAAGATGATGTATCGTTTATGATTAACACAAAAAACAAGGGACATCTGACTACATTGAGCTCAACAATGACTTACACCGAATAAAGATGTGCTTCTGTTATCGTCAATAACAGAGCAATTGATTGCTTAGTTGTAATTTTACTATTCATGAGATATAAAAGAGCAAAAATCAGTGTGGTAATCATTTCTTGTGTCAATAGTATGGACCTCGAGTACTGCGCAAAGGTTTTAGGCAGGGGTGAAAGAATCCTGTAAACAAAGAACGCTTTCAGAAATTGATATGTTAATAATTCATTTTCATGAATGAACAAAATTTGCAGATTGTTAATGAAGCAACTAAGAACTAAGCACAGAATCTACTGTTGATGATGATGCTTTCACTAACATCTCTTTATGTAATCTCGATGATGGTGGGTTCAGGGTTCTGTGAGGACCATGTCTTAATGCAGAATAAATTTGGGGCCAATTATATGATGGTACTGCATGATGTATAAGATCCTGTATGTCTCAGCATTGAGAACACCATTAATCCTGACCAAATCTCTGACTCCATTTGCAGAAATGCAGCTCCGAATGTTCATGGAACCTTCAAGGAGCTTCACTGTTCCATGTATACACTTATTAGTATACCCCTCTCCACCAAAAAAACACCACATGCCACAAATAAATATTTCCAATGTTCACTCATGAGTCCCAGGCAACTGTTACATTTGCAACTCTTTCATGAAGACCACTTCTGGCCACACATCTCCAGACTGTACCTGTGTCCCACTAGTTTCTGGCAGTTGATGGCACTGCTGGACATATTACATTTACAAAGAGAAAAAAGCTTGATCCTCACTATTGCTTCTTAAAAAGAGTTTGGAGAGCACATATTTCACAGTCTGCTTTGAAATCTTTGTCTGGGAGAGACCTTGTTGATGCAGTATAACTATCTTGTGTCTTGTTGCTGTCTTTCTCAACCTCACCTTAGTAGAAGAGTTTCTTTCCCAGTTTTAATCCTCTTACACGTTTTTTTTCAGGTCATGACATATGGAGCCTTGTATCAACAAGTATATTCTGGTAACAATCTTCAATCTTTATAACTATGTAAAGATAGGGATGAGAATATTGTGCTTTGTGTTGTTGATTAGTGATGCTAACAGTTTTGTTGAAAATGTCTACAATAATACAAGTAGATTTAAAAAAAATAACCGATTCTTAATCACATTTAGGTCAAGGAGCACCTCTGTTGAACAGCAGCATCTATTCTGGATTCTATTATCAACATCTTGACAATACCCTTTTATTTTTTTGGTGGTATAGGTCAGGAGAGTTTGTAAAACTATAGTTGTTGGACCTTTGGGCACTTGTAAGCTGAATCAGCAGATCCATAAAGATTATTAGCAGAGGGAAACATGAAATGCTCAAAAATGTCCTGGTAGATGGCTGCATTGATTTTGTACATCAGAAAATTCAGTAGCCCAACCCCACCACATAACATGTCATCACTGACAGGAAACCTCACACTGGTGCAACATGGATTCTCAGCCAATTGTTACTCTTTTTCATCCAACACCTTGGAAAACTTTGGAGCAACAGACATTTTGACTATATCCTTATTCCCTGTTGTGTGACACTCCCTTAAAAAATTCAATGAGTGGATGTATGGTAGTTAGAAGGGATAACTTCAGCATTTCTTTTGCTGTGGAACTTTATCTGTAAATAAACTGAAACTGCCTCCCTTGAGAGTTCATTTTCTTCTGATATTGAGATATAAACTTCTTTTTAAAATCGAACAGAAAGTAACTTTTTTATAAAGTGAATTCCTGAACAATCTTGGAGTCTTTCGAAGTCAACATGACTACTGCAGGAGCAGAGATTTGCACTGGCTGACAGGAGGACTTCAGAGAAGAGCTGGGTTTTATCTGTCAGGGCTCTGAAGGTGCCGCCAGCGGGTCCAGTGTTTACCTGCTGCTGCCCACGGCATAGACCAGCTGGCATTTCTAGAAACAGCCTCTAATACGCTGCCAACTTCTGTCTGCCTGAATCCTGATCCGCACCTCAGACTTGAAGTTCGAGAGGTGCAGAACAAAACCCAGACAGCATCGTATAACCCCCTTGGCCTCTAGTATAGGCCCCAGTGCAGTATTGTTATGAGTAAACCAACTGTGGCCAATATAGGCCCAAGAGAGGGTGCAAAAACTATGACGGTAGTCTTCTGACCACCCATGAAACAGCCTTGATGAAAGGCAAGCTCAAGTGTTTTCATATTCTGAGGCATCACAAGTCTGCTTTTGACTGAGTAGATCTGTAGTGTACTGGAAAATGGAATGGAATGGAGATCAGCATGGGTACGTGTGACCGAATGGGGAGTGACCACCATTTTGATCCTACACCATTTGGCACTGTCCTACTATTGGACCAGTCTAGACTGGCTCTCTATTGGATTGCACATGACAAGTGACTTCATCTGTTACTGAAGCACAGAGCAGACAACAAACATTAAAAGTGTACATTCAATGTATAGATTAAAATAAATGTTAAAAATATTGTGCTGTAGTCTTTCCCTTTTCTTTCATGTGTTTGACTTCTATAACATGAACGTGTTCCTTGTGATTAAAACTGTGGTCCTAAATATTAAATTATACAACTGTTCAGAGTAAATAATTATTGTACTTGAAACTTTTTAAATTGTCAATCCTTGTGGTATCGTGAATAATTATTACATATTTCACATATTAATTTCTGCATAGATTAATACTGTGTTTTGTGATTGTAGATCATTCACGACCAGTAGAGGGCGCTATGGTGATTGAGGTTTATCTGGTTAATACATATAAAGAAGACGAAGAGAACGTATGTGTAACGTTAAAGTGCTGTTTCCAGAAATAAAGGACCGTTAACTTATGCAAAGCATCAAAAGCTAATTTTATTTAAAGTTGCAACAATATCTATTACGAATCGTATGTCAAATTAATACAAAAAAACAAACTGTGAAACTTAGTATTAGCTCTTTGTACTCCTATTCTATTATTAACGCGTTTAGCGCTGGAGAGAGCTACAATAATTAGTGTCTGTAGGCAACTGTGAAGCATGGTGGATATTCCTTGATTGTTTAGGGCTCCATTTCCACAAATGGAGTTGGAGATTTGGTCATGGTACAAAGGTGTTCTCAATTCCTTTGGACGACAAAGGCCCCAAACATACAGCAGTTAGAGAGCTCTTAATACATCATGGACAAAGAGTTACCCATTGATTTCTGGCAAAGCCAAAAGAGGCTCAGAGTGGGCGTCTCCAGCCAGCGCTTTCATGAAAGTGTGTCACTTCCTGGTAATTGAAAACAGCAAAAGATACACAGAGACGGAATGTGGGCTTAGCAAAGATGGCTGTGTGGCTGAAGCTTTGAACCGGAGACTGTTTAGTAACTGTTAGTTAACAGCTAATGACATTTCTAACAAAGATGTATGTTATGAATTGTTTTATTAGCTGGAATGACCAACACCAGAAGATGGCCCGTGACGAGACGCACTGAAGTACTGCTAATCCTCTGCCCATCAAGAAACCATGCCCTTAATTGTGCAAAACTTAAGAAATCTTAAACAAATAAATAAAAAAAATTCACCACCCTTAGAGTGTTCCTGATGATCAAGTCTAGAGATCTAATACTAGAAAACTAGTGAAGCCAGGGGTGCAAATATATTTTTTTCAGCTCCAAAGTTGAGCAATTTTACCATTGGAGTGAATGAGAAGTAAAGCCATTTGTGTTTTAATAGTATGTAACAGCATGGCTAGTTAACGGAACACTTTAAGTGAACTTTCGGAGACTGCAGATATGGAAATGACTCCGATTTGACAATAATATATTACAATTTCTGTATTGAAAAAGATACGGAGAACATTTCTCTATATTGAAGCTTTCATTTTTGAGACTTATATCTCAGTTTAAAGCAATATAGTTCATAGTAAACAGCTTTCTAATATTGGGACAGAAATCTCTAATCTGCTTTATACTCAAGTATTTTGGGGGGGTTACCGTAACAGGAGTTCTTTAATGATGAGAAAATTTTTCATTTCGGATTAAACTAATCCTGTGAGATAAACAAAATATATGAACATATCTACCAACATCTTGACCTAATAAATGAGAAAAACATCTGCATAAGGAGCAGCGATAACCATCTGAAATAATGAAAATGAGTTTTGGTGTTCCCGCTTTATTATTCTAACAAACATACTTGTGAGAAAGAAGACAAGTCAGAACTTTGAGTTTTTATTGTCTTTTCAAAAGTTTTACATTAACATTCCAGTTTAAAATAGCACAACAATTCCACACCATCAGTGCTCCTTAATTTTCCACTCGTGCAAGGGCTGCAATTCACCAGCAGGTGGAGCAAACAATTAAAACCTCCCAGTTCCACTGGCAGATGGCGCTCTAGTGACTTATCAAACAGCCTTAAACTTTTGGCTGGGTAAAAATCATGACATCACTTGCTCACTTTAAAATGAACCTTTTGTGCTTTTCTTTTGTCTGTTCATCTTCCACTAATCGGTTCTTAACAAAATATGTAGACATTCAACTCTGTTATAAACGTATTAGAATACTTAAGAATATAAAACTTGTGGTTTAATATTAGTATTTTGTGTTCAAAAGCATCACTGCTTCCATCAACTTACAGTAGTCATGGTATTTTCCAAAAAACTCATGCAGTTTTGTGTAAAGTAAAGGGAAAGTGACGATGTTTCCACACATAAGAACTGCAAGTTCCTGTGATCTCCTCGTTCTTGATCAACAAATCCTACCGTTTCAGAAGGACATCCCTGAAGTTCCACTCACATACTCTTTAAAGTCTGTAGGGACATTCAGCAAGGAGCAAACCTGTAAGAAATGACAGGTTTATGAAGACTTATAAGTTGCAAAAAAACCCGAAGCATGTGAATTAATTCTGTGTAAAAATACAGGATCAATTAAGCGTTTTGCAGGCTGTAGTTCAAAAGACACAACAATGGTAACTACTGCAGGGTCCGTTAAAAATTCTTGTCGAAAAATCTGCATATAGCTGTAGCACAGATCATATGGTGAAATACATCTGATGCATAAAAGTTTGAAATCCAAACTATAAACTTTCACAAACTCTCGAGGTCAGAGAACATCAGAGATTGATTTTTTTTATGCTTTGTTCAGCACCTTGGTGAACCTTGTTCTGTTTAAAGTGCTTTATAAATAAAGTTGAGTTGAGAATTTTCTGAGACATTATGTGTTCAACAGAACTGCGTTTAGATGTGGGGAGATAACTGTAATTTATAACTTGTCTATAATTTTTTATTTCCTTGTTGAAAAGAAAGCTTATAGTGGAGACATCCACTATTTATCAGTTCATGTGATCCATACAAAAAATGAAAAAAAAGAGAGACAATTTGCTAAGCCAATCAGAACCAAACCAAACCGAAAACTGTGGCTAAAAACCAAGGTACATATTGAACCATGAGCTTTGTTTACGTTGCATGTTTCAAAACATGTATTACATATTTCTGCCATAACCTAAATGACGAGACATGTTTCTATTATCTCAAATATAGATTTTCTGATGCTTTTTAGTCTGTGGAATATGGCTTTGCTTTGTACATTGAATCGTATTTGTGTATGGAACTCTTTTCTGAGATAATAATAACATATATTGGTTTCTGTCTGCTGAAGTAGAGAGATATCTGCTGCCAGAACTCTACCATGTAAGCGACATTCATCTGGGCTCTGATCCGCTCTAAACGTGATTTTGGAGACTGATGACTGGAGTTTTCCCCAGTAGCACATGTAACTCTTGCCCATTCACTTCCTGAAGCAGTTCACGTGATTCAGTTTTATGATGGAGTTTGAAGGTTCCACCACTGAGATGCAGCCCAGGGATAGTCTGCTGTGAATTAATGAGATGCCAGGAAGCGGCGGATAAAAAAAACTGCTCAATTTCTCACTCCTGCCTAATTCACTTGATTGACATGAGAGTGTTTAGAGAGGAGAGACGTGGATGATTGCTCAGATGAATTCTCAACATTGTTAACCTCTTAAGCCCTGAGGCCTATTTTCCGAAAATCCTATACTTTTACTTTTTAAGGCATTTCTCAGCTTTTACAAGGCCTAAACTGCAAATCTTGGTATCAAAATGAAGATAGGTTCTTGGGGAGTGGTGTGGATGAGTTAATTTGACAGTCAAGAACACTGGGTAAGAGTAATTGATGTTGGAATGGCCAAAAAATGAACTCCGCCTAAAAAAAAACAACACATGTTTTATCCAATATCTCCTTATTTTACTTGTAACGAAGCAAATAAACACAATCAATTGTAACAACTACATGTCAAGGACATCTGTAGCAAGTTTGGTGTCCATACTACAAGAAACTAATATTCTGTAAAGGTTTTGATTGAACAAAGTTCAGGCGTAATCCATGTTGGCACAGTTTGGCACAATTTGGCACAATAATTGAAATATGGAAAAAATCTTGTCCAAAGCTTCAGCTACGTTCATAGTCTTCTTTTCTTGCTTACGGGACATGATTTCAGCAAAAAACACTCATAAAGAAACGCTGTAAAAGGGGTGTGGAAGCTCATTTACCCCATCTTGCTGTGCTTTTGGGAACCTTTCACTCACAAACGCTTTGACGTCGAGCTTCTGCGTGTCCCTACCCCCCGACCATCTGTCCAATCCGGGAGCTCTATATATCGCTGGAAAGCTCTGATTCTGAGGAAACCAATGAGATCAACCATTTTGAGACTGACGGGATCGCCGACGAATCACACGACGCGCAGCGTGGAGAGACCACCTCTTACGCACGGGGAGTCATTCCATATTTGGTGACGTCATGAGGCCACGAAGCAACAAAAAAAATCTAAAATGGAGTTTCGCGAAGCTATCGACCGGACATAACAACAAACGGACTTTTATCGCTATGGAAATAACTTTTTGTTGAAAAAACGGCAAAGGTAAGACAAGATTTACATGCTTGCTTGGTTTTCGCTGGCGTTTTTTCGGGGAACTTTCGCTCCCTGCTCTGAAATACTTCATGCAATGTAAATGAGTTGCATATCGCTGGATTCAGCTGGTTGTTAGCTTTCATTTGATGCCATGGTTTTGGTGTTTCCGTTTATATTGTGGATACATATCGCACATAAACAAAAACGTGGTCATGAATTATACTCTGGCTATGTTGTTGTTTATTTGCATGGCGTTCGAGCTGTGGTTAACGGATATGAAATTGAATTAGATACGTTTTTAGAGGAGTTTCCGCTGAACACAACAGTATTTAATATGTGTGGGTTATTCTCAGGGTTAGTGAGCTATGAGTGAAAATGTAACGCACAAGGGGGCAAGTCCCCGGTACCGGGGACTCTCAGGCTTAAGAGGTTAATTATGGACTCTTGTGATCATTGTTAACAATTGGAACACAACCAAACAGCTGCAGCTTTTGTGGTACTGAAGCAAGGCGCAACAACATGTATAATAATGGTTTTTCCTAAACATGTGATCAGATGTTGGAACTGCTTATTTCCTCAAAAACAAACCCAAGCAGCACCCTTTACCAACCATTTGGAAAATAATAGTGTTAAGCATATTAATCAAAAATATACCGTTATGTAAGTTTATGCACATGGTTATTTTGTGCATGTGGTTTTTGCTGGGGCTACCTGTCTAAACTTGGCCCGCACTCGCTCCATGTCCTCTTGGAGGTTCTCATACTGAGGGTCTTCATAAGGAAAGTTTTGGATCACCCCTATCAAAGACTCCACCGCTTTCAGACGTTTTCTAAAAGAGAGAGACAAAGCTAACAGTGAGAAAATCTAAATCGGACCTGGTTAAAGATGAGGTTCTTACCTTGCTTTAACATCTGTGCTATTTTGAAGGAGGCATTTCCATGTCAACGCAAACCCATTATAAAATGAAACCTACATCAAAAAAACAGAAGCCACAAGAATAAACAGTCAACAGTCTATTGTTTTGACACTGTGCAGCACATAATGATATTGCCACAATGGTTTCAAATCTGCAAGGAGCATTGAATGTTAAAACCTTTACATAATATATTAGTAATAACAGTAATGTAATATTTGTTCCATTTCGGAGATGCATGTGACACTCAGTATTCAATGAGAGCAGGCCATTCGAACTACAGTTCGCGTGACGTAAAGTCGTTTTAAAATTATTAAAAGTCAGTAAAGTGTTTTTTGATATTGGATGCTTTCAGCCTGTTGTTGGAGACTTCAAAAAACAAATAAATAAAGCCAAAAAAATTGTATTTTAAATGTTATGCCTTTTAAGACCCTGCAGATATCGTGAAACTAAATGTTTCGACAAAACACATTTTTGCTGTTTGCCCTGCTTCGTTTTAGATCCAATAATAAATATTTTACATGCTGTATTTTACAACGGAGCTTGCCACTGTTGTTTATCAGCTTGGCCGCACAAATTTTATTTCTGCCAACTCACAGCTCACACAGAGCTACTGAACCTTTGCCACGTTCACTGGCATGCACAAATTCGTTTTGCCACGTAAATTCAACGGCTGACACAATTACCTGCCACAGAAAGGTTCGGACCGTGGGAGCAAACTGTAGTGTTCAATCTATCCGATAGCTAATACTCGAACTAGGAAGTTTAGTAACAGCACAACTCGGCTTAATTTTACTTAGCTCTACTCGCCAGGGTTTGCCCTTGGGTTTCCACCAACTTCCAGTATTAGCTGGAAGGACCTTGTTTTAAACACGTGACTCACACCTGACCTGAGTGGAAAGGTTTCCTGCTCTTCCCATGTTTCTGTGGGTATTACAGCGTCTAAAATCATGCAAGTCAGATACTGGCGAATGACAACTGTCAACAACACTGAATGCGAGGGCAGCCAGTGTTCATCCTTGGTCACCAACAGAACCTCAGCACAATATTAGATGTAAGGGGTAGTAAGAAAAGACTAGATACATGGTTGTTTTTAAATTAAGCAAAACGGTCACAGTACAGAACAATGGTTATGTATAGGGTATTGTTAAAGCTCCTCTTAAAAAGAGAAGAACCAGATTTCTAAAGTGTTTGTGAAAACACAACAGAAAACCCATGATACCAACACAATCCAATCTGGCTTTTTCCAGAAAAGCTCCTACACACTATTGAAACTTTATCAGACGCCCAGCAACATCAATCACTAATCCTGAGAATGTAAAAAAAACTACTGATGTCGTTACAACAACAAAAAGGCATATAAATATTATAAATTATGAATCCTTCACCTCAGCACCGAGTTTGGCTCCATGAAGTCTCCCGTGATTTCTCCCCTCGATGGATCCCTGACGAACTCCTTCCTCAAAACCTTCCCGATACCCTTCAACATGAAACCTAAAACACATTTAGAGCTCATTTATCTGTAAAACAACGTCTGAATCGATCTATACACAAAACAAATCTATAAAACAACAGTGAGAAGCATATACAGCCCACGACAAAACTTTAACGTAGCTTACCTGTCATCAGCCATGATGATGGAGTCAAATATATCATCATTTTCAGACAAATGAGCCATTTTACTGTTTTAAAAGTTGTTTCTAAACTAAAATCCTTCGCGATTGACAGTAGCCTCTGAAGTAGCTCTTCTTCGTTCTGTCCAGCGTGAAGTTCCCACGGACAACTCAGCAAGAGCGCCATCTTCTGGAATAACGCATAAAATTAAGCTTTATCACTTAATTTTCAATACACAATGATTTAGTTTAAACGCCGTTTAATCTTTTCGTGTAAAAGACTTAAAAAATCATTACAATAAAATAATATTCTACTTTTATTTAATTATTTTATTCTAAAAAGTGTATGAATATATAAATTATACACATTAAATATATAAATTAAAGAGGGATTACAAATAAATAATTAATAATTTCAATCATTCATTTTCTTTTTCCTCATTTTCGCTTATTCCCTTTCGAGGTCACAAGTTATTTATACAAGTTATTTTATTTTTGTAGCACCTGATTTCACCAGATATGCGCTGCGTGAATTACATGTGAAGTAAAAAAAACTAAACATGACTAAAAATGTGATCTGATGGTTTATAGTCTTTGTGTAAAAACTTCATTCACACCTTGCTGAATTGATGAGGTCACCTCCATGTTTTGCCACTAGAGGTAGACAAACGACTACAAGAGCAAAGTATTGAAGAATTGGTGTTGCAGGACATCATGCACAGCCATCGTGTAAAATATTTAGCTTTGTCTCAGTTTCAAATGCATGAAATTCAATAGTATGTTTGGAAAGTACTGCTTTAAGTGGACAACAAGAAGTGGTGGTACTTCATGGAGATCAGAACAATAAATACAGAGATGTTCTCAATGCTCAGAGAAGAGGTGATGCTTTAAAGAGCTATGAAGCGGAAAGCACCATGCTAAAACATTTTCCTCCAGGTTTTGCAACAAAACACGGTTTTTCAGGAGTCAACACTTATCCACATTTTATCAGTGGCATCCTTACACACTCTGAGAACTGCAACATTGCATAATGATCTCAGAGTGTGTAAGGACAAGCATCTGACCTTTCCCTGGAAAACAAACCACCAACGAATGCTTACTGACTGAGCGAACTGGAGAGCTGTCACTATAATAAGTGTATAATGCTAGCAAAGGGGTCACAAACCTTAAAAGTTTTAAGCTTCTGAAGTTGTTCAACCAAAGAAACACAAACTAAAGTGAAATAAATGTGAGGAACAGTAAATGAGGGTTTTATTTGTCCACTATTGCTATAAAAAGATCATATGTTATACTTCAGAGATTGAACAAATAGCTATTATTTACCACAGAAATGTAAAACAGCACAAATCACATTTGTAACAGGTGAACAATAAATATTTTGAAACAGCAGCATATTCCACACGCTTTAGCGTCAGCATTTGGAGTGATTTAGCTTTAATTTGCAGTCCATAAAACTGCGTTGCCTTCATTTTCCATGACCACTTTCTCAAGCCTCTTCCTTATGGTTGGATAGAAACCCAGTATTCCTTATCTTGATTCTGAGGTATCTCCATTGTACATCTATCTCCCGTTCTCATCGTTTGTTGAAACTTGGACTCTGGATCACGATTTGTGAGATCTTTTCGAAAGGATCCATGCTGTCCAATTGAAATTCTAACTGCTGATTCTGTTCTGAAGCAAAAGGTGACTGGTGTTCCCCAGAGAGCTGTTTGATGTACTCCTCTGTAAATGTGCTCACCATGGGAAGGAACTGAGATGCTGAAGTGTCATCGTTGGTGTTCGACTTGCTTGTTGTTGTGCTACTTAAAGTCAAAAGAGTTCCATGTTTACTTGAGACATAGATGTTGTAGCCATCTGGCTGGATGCGCTCCAGAAAAGTGCAGTCCTCCTTGGTGTAAGAACTCTGCCAAATAAATAATGCACATAAGAATTAATGCATACCTCGGTGACCTGTCCTGACCTGCACGAGTTTCACTTTTTTAAAAGGCTATTTGCAAATTGCACACCGCATGGAGAGGCCAAGGTTGTTATTGCTGTTTCTTTTCAATCAGGTTTTAGCTATGCAAACAAAGCCCGCAATGGGCAAAGGTTGCAGCTTCAAAACCACTAAAGTCAGTGCATTTGTTTGAAAAGGCTATACATCTTTACTGTTGAATTGAAAGTGTGCGTTTGTGTGTATTATTTGTGTTAAAATGTGTTTTCCACTTACTTATTCGGGCTCCTTTGTTGACATATCTACAAATATGTGTTTCACCACAATAGAGCTGGGTTAACAACATTAATTAATAGTTAGTGATTTTGGAAATCTACCACTGATTTCCTTTAGGTTCTACAAAGATAATCATCAGCATTTTTTTGTTATCTTGAAGATTTTTGGTTTGAATGATTTTATCTCCATTTTGCAGATCCTTTCCATGTGGCAACTCAAACTTTTAGCTCCCACTATGGATTTTCTATGGGATTACAGTCTGGAAACCATGCATCTTTTTTTAGCCAATCTTTCCTTGCGTTGGTCATGTATTTTTGTTTTTTGTTGTGTTGGAATACCCAAGATTTAGAGTTCTCGCTCATACTACATGGCACGTCTATCATGCATTCTTTGTTGTGATGCAGTTGTCCTCTGCTGGTGGGAAGATGTTTTTGGGTTAATTTTCTGCTTCTAAATGCAGCCAATTTTTTCACAAGATATTCTACGAGATAAAGATCAGGTGTGTTTGCTGGCCATTTAAGAACTGGAATAGCATGGTCCTCAAACCAGGTACTGGTAGTTTCGACACTATGTTTGGTGCAGGTGCCACATCCTGTTGGAAAATGAAATCTGTGTCTTCAAATAAACTTGGTCTGCAGGAAACATGAAGTGATATAAAACTGCTGCATTGGCCTTGGGCCTCAGGAAACACAGAGGACCAGCATCAGCATAAGGGAGTGATGTCTCAGATCAATCAGTAGCATCCGAGCTCTGAGGGAAATCTACCAGAAGCTTCTACTGTAGTTTATTATTCCTGTAGAGAACCCGAATGAACAATTTACAACAAAACAATGCATTCCGTTGTCCTTGTCCCGAGTGTTCGCACATGGTGAATGCATGTATGGACTGGTGAGAGTGGTATGGAATTCAAAGAAGGGAAACTGATATTTTTGTTTATGGCATGTCCTCCCAAGAAAAATTGCCAGGTGCTCATGAACACAAAATTCGAATCAGCCAATCATATGGCAACAACTCAATGCATCTAGACATGTAGACATGGTTAAGATGATCTGCTAAAGTTCAGACCGAACAATAGAAAGGGAAGAAAGGTGATAGAATGACTGAACGTGGCATGGATGGTGCCAGACAGGCTGGTCTGAGTATTTTAGGAGATGGTGATCTACTGGAATCTTCAGAGACAATTATCTCTAGGCTAACCAAAATTGGACCATAGAAGATTGGGATAATTTTGCCTGGTTTGATGAGTCTTGATTCAGTGGGTCAGAATTTGTCAACAATATGAAAGCTTGGACCTATTCCATCAAGGCTGGTGGTGGTGGTACACTGGTATGGGGGATATTTTCTTGTATCAACACCACAGCCTACCTGAGTATTGTTGCTGACCATCCCTTTATGACACAGTGTGCACATCTTCTGATGGCTACCTCCAGCAGGACAAGTTGGGATGTGGTGGAACGGGAGATTTGCATCACTGTATGATGCTATCATGTCAATATAGGCCAAACTCTGAGGAATGATTCCAGCACCTTGTTTAATCTATGCCACTAAGGATTATGGCAGTTCTGTAGCGGTGAGGCTACTTTACCAATTAATCGAAGTTTAAGACACTTTAATACTAGCTATCAGTTTCTGAGCACTCTTGATGATCCATCCAGGGATCACCTGCAGAAGGCATTCATGTATCATCTATAACGGGACCATCGGATAGAATATAGTCGCTCAAATAATATTTCTTTTGTGGTTATGTAGCTACTTGTTCTTGCCCTAAGATGCCTTTGATGGCACTAACGTCAGAAGGGAGGAATGAACCCATGACCAGAACAAAATGTCAATAAAGCTGGATGTCTGTGTCGAAATCAGCTTGTCTACACTTCCTCAGTCATAAAGGACGTTTACAGAGTGACCTTCACACAACAAGGTTATCTCCGGCCAATGTGTGTGAGAGTAGTTTATTATGATTAATGGCCTGTAGCCAAAGTTCCTCTCTCCAAGAATAAAATATTGAATAGGAACCTCTCTGTTCTGGGAAGAACTCAAGAGAAGTGGGAAGATGTCCTCACGGATGCATCTTGTCTCACAAAGAATTCAAATGTAGTCTTAACAGAACAGTGTCTTTTTTTGGTCATTTTACTAGCAGTTATATTAATAGAACTATTTCCCAATCACTAGTATTACACAAAAATCCAAACTCGCCAATTAGATTCAACTAAGCAAATAGGTACGAGCCTCCTATTGAATAATTACTGCAAGAATGGCTAACTTTCTAACTAACTCTAACTGGTGCAAAGAGTTGCTTCTCATTTCTTAAAAACAACATGTTGTAGAAAAGATCTTAATCATTGAAAACATTGAAGGAGATTTCAGAAACTACTAAAACTGGGTTAACCGTCCAACAATTTATTTATTTAATGTTCAACCCTTTTTTAAAAACTGGAATGGGACTCACCAAGGAAGAATGTGGCTGGATACAAAATACTGAATGATCATGATCGGTGATCACTTAAACATTGAATCAAATCAAATAAAAACAACAGTATAACTTAGGACTATGTTTAATAATGAAAGTAAGAGCATTTTCAGAGTGGAACTCAAAGCGATCAGGACAAAACAGATATGTAGCCTTAAGAAAACCACTAATAATGGAGGATAACCTGAAAATAGGCTCCAGTTTACTAGGATACATTAATATTGGACTGGAGCAATGGAAGAAGGTCTGATGAGTCCAGATTTAACTTGCTTCAGAGTGTTGTGCACATCAAGGGGAGAAGAGAGGCAGATGCACCCTTCATGCCTAGTGCCTACTGTACAAGCCTCTGGGGGCAGGGCTATGAATGATCTGGAGTTGCTGTAGTTGCTCAGGTCTAGGTTCAGCAACAGTATGCACTCAAGAATGAGGTCAGCTGACTTCCTGAATATTTCTGGTTATTCCAGCAATGGATTGGTTCAGGGATCATGAAACATCCTTTTCAAACAGGACTGGTCCGAACTTAACTCCATTGAGAATCTTTGAGATATACTGGAGAAGATCTTTTGAAAAACTATCACAACACTGGTTGCAAATACATTTTGTGGCATTGCAGAAGCTTATTGAAAAATTGCTAAAGCGAATATGGGATGTAATTAAAGTTAAAGGTGGTCCAGCAAATTATTTGGATGTGACTTTTTTTGATGTTGACTTCTCCTTGCCCAGGCAGTGTATCATCCACTGTTAACCCAAAAAGTTAACATTCTGTTAACGATTTACTTATCTTGTATATTTTAAGTATTTCTGAAATTAAGAAAAAAAAAGTCTTGTAAATTTTACACACACAAAAAAAAAAACTGGCAGCTGGGGTCACCAGAACAATTCCGTAAAATATACAAGAAAACAATAATTGCTTTGACCGAATAAAGTACATTTTACCGTTTAAACCACCATATAACACACTGGACTTCTGTTATATTTACTGGTTTAAACTGTAAAATATACGTTATTTGTTTTTTTCCATAAAAACTATGGGATTTTTTTTACAGTATAGAACCCAATTACAATACCATTACAGAATTCTCTGAGCCTATCTTCTACCATGAAAATGATTGGAATCTTTGGGTGGACGAGTGAACACTTTTGCCAAAATAGTATAGATATGCCTCTATAAATAACTGCTGGTAAAAATTTTTGTTTTATCTCTCATCCAATTGCGAAATACACTTACCGATCCAAAAAGTTTTCCCTTTGAGTCCATGCAGAGATATCTAGAGCTTGCTACTCCCTTAATGACAATGCAGCCTGCTTCCACCGGCCAGATCTCCATCAGACCTTTAGGGAGCAAAAAGATTATTAAGAAAATTAAAAATTTTAGGTTTGAGATTAAAATATTCAGTCGTTTATACATTCAAATTAGAAGTTTCAAGTCTCCTTCAATCCTTCAGCCCTTCTTGTCTCTTAGATCCTCCTGTACAGTGCTGGTGTCTCCTCTGATCTGCTGACAAGTGTCGAAAGTTCCCCATAATATAATTTTTCAGATAAATTATGTCTCATCACTCCTGTTTAGAAACATTGGTCCTGTTTGAAGCCTCGCCAGTAACTTCTCACTTAAGTTCCAACTTTCTCAGAAAAATTTGTAAGAATGCATAGCACCACTTCTTTGATACAGTTTGTTCTTCAAAGATCTCTGAAATCATCTCTCATGTCCTCTGGTCCCAAACCATTATCCATCCTCAAATCCATTTAGAGCTCCAATTATGAGCCAGACTCTCTGCAACATTCTTGGAATGAGCCAGAAATTCTTAAGTGTTCTAGCTACCGGACAGTAACTGAAAACTTGTGCAGGGATAATCCAGAACTTATGTATCTGCTGTACTTTTTTCCAGATTTTGCGTCTCTCCAGAATACAAAATCAGTATATATCCAAAAGGTTCAATTTAGAGCCTTCTGAGAGATCTTTTCTCACAGATCCAAGCCAACACTTCTCCAGCACATAGCCAGTTCCTCTCCAGAGCTTCTCTCCAATAGTTCCACCACCAGAACAGAGAAAGTGTATCTTCTGAGCGACATTTCAGACCCACAGTCTCTCAAGAGTTTTGGTACTGAGTAAAAATCTTTCCAGTGCCTGAATCTCCGAGGGGCTCTAGTTGAAACATTAAAAACTTGAAACTCTGTGGAATTCTAAAAACTCCAATACTGAGCCTAAACCTTGTCCAGAGACAAAACTTCAATGGAACTCCAAAGCTGTTATTGTTAAAACCACCTTTGGCTTCTAACATTGACACAGAACTCAGCAATGGAAATACTTCATAAAGCCTGATCCTCTATGGAACACATATAAAGAAGCAAAACTTCAAAAATACCTATTAAGAGAGAGAGAGAGAGAGAGAGAGAGAGAGAGAGAGAGCAGTGTGTTTTGTATATACGTCCATTCAGCAACACACTCTCAGCCAAGATGCCTCAGATAGGTCTGTTTGATATATGCCACTGTTGCTTAATGGAGTTTACCATTTAAAAAGACATAAGTAATGTATTTATAATAGAAAAACCTCAACCACAGCATTGAGAAAAACATTAGTAACAATTGTTCACAGACAAAAAAATCTGTTTTCCAAGTTTTTTTCTAGTGGGTACAGAGCTCTATTTCTGGCAAATGTTAGTAAAATCAGTTTCAAATTGTCCATTTTAAGACAAATCTTCAGTAAAATGGCGATTATAAAGAGAAGTATTCTTCCAAACACTGGCTTGCTCATCTTAAGATATCAGTGCATCTGGGTTTGCATTTGACTTATAACGTAAACGAGCTTGGCGAGTCTAGGGGATGTCCAACGTCTGCAAGAGACTTGTATCTGTTACTCGGGTCTCTGCTGGCTTGGTATAAAAAAGTAGCTTTAAAAACATTTTGGGTCCTGCAAACTTTCTGTAGCTTTATTTTTGCATCAGATCTTATGTCACAAGATCAAGCTATTTTAGGTTTCTCCTTTCATTTTAAATTGCTATTATAACAGTCAACCCGTACTTCCAACTCTCTCAAGGATCTGTCTGCTTAAATAGCAAACAAATGAAAAAAAATATGAAAAAAAAACTTTACATGCATATAGTTATATACATTAGTCCCTATTTGAAAACAATCTGCATTCTTTGGCGTTCAAAAGTTCACATCTGCATGTAAACATTTAACTTTATTGTTGCAAGTCCTGCGAAATAAACGTTTTAACATCATGCCAATTATCGAGGAAACCCTTGAATGCAAGTAAATGGCTCACATTAGGGCAATTAAGCTGTCATCGGCAGGTTTCACTTACTTTCCGAGCTTTGCATGTAGGATCCTGTAATTTTTCCCTCTGGACTTATCTGCAGATGCAAACCGTGTCTGGCTGCGTACAGATGACGCAGACGAACGCTTTCACCCCAGTCCAAATGAAGACCGGGTTCCTGCAGCGGGAAACTCTCCACGCTGACGAAACTACTTCCACAAACACTAACCAGGAGCAAAATGAGCATTATCTGCCGGAATGATACGTTCCGATATAGGAAGCCTGGACACTCGATTTCTTTTGTTGATCAGCGTTTTGGCGCAATGCTCCGCGAGTGGCCTTTAAATCGTGCTCTTATCAGATGGGTCGATAAGTGTTTTCTCTCTTTGCTGGTTCTGAGAAGAGGGTAACACACCCCGCAGGACATTCAACAGACAACGGAGACGAGAAAAAAAATAATCACATTGTTTGGTTTGTATATTTTGGTTAGTTGTGATATATTTTACTCTATAAATACAATATCCACAATAAATGCATAAGTTTTGTGTTTTTGGCGAGTAAAAATAATAAAAACTATTCATTTGTATTTGCTTGTACTGTTATTATCGTGTGATTAATCTTGCAAGTTTAACAGCACTGCTTATTGACAAGTGTTGAATCGTTATACAATAGTAAAATAAGATTTTTATTTTAATTGGGTTAAATTGTTTCATTTTAGAGAATTAACTGTTTTCCCAATTAACTTTTTTTCTAAGTGTGTGTGTGTGTGTGTGTGTGTGTGTGTGTGTGTGTGTGCGTGCGTGTGTGCGTGTGTGTGTGCGTGTGCGTGCGTGTGTGCGTGTGCGTGTGTGCGTGTGTAGGCAAACTTAATAATAAACATAAATGTACAATGTTATCGAAAACAATATATCCAATGCTATTTGTTTTTTGTTTTGTATTTTTTAAGAATGAATTCGGTTTACTTATTTACACTCACCTGCCACTTTATAAGGTACACCTGTTTAACTCGTTTGCGCAAATTTCTAATCAGCCAATCACATGGCAGCAACTCAATGCATTTATTAGGCATGTACACGATCTGCTACAGTTGAAACCGAGCAACAGAATGGGGAAGAAAAGTGATTGAATTGACTTTGAAAATGGTATATGGTTGTTGGTGCCACACGAGCAGGTTTAAGTCAGAAACTGCTGATCTGGAATTTCCATGAACAACCATAAGAGGATGCATTTAAGACCTCACCGGGAGCCACTCCTGTCAGCAACTTCCCTCCTGTGACCATTCGCACGTGCTCACCAGATTGTAAAACCGTTCATATGAGACTTAATGGCAGTGTCAGAATATGGCGTCAAAACGTGAAAGTATAGATCCACCCTGCCTCGTATCAACAGTTCGGGCTGGTGGTGGTGTTATAGTGCGTCAATGCTTGTTGCCATGATTCCAAAAAAATGGACCGATCTGTCTGAGAAATGTTTCCAAAACCTTGTTGAATCTATGCCACAAATGATTAAGGTTCATGCCAAATCATGTTCATTTTTTGCGTGTATAGCTTGTGCTACTTACATTTGCTCTTTAGGTTCTCGATTGTACATTTTAATAACAATTACAGCAATCTTTCTTCAGCTCCATGACATTTTTCTCTATCGAGAAGATGTATTTGAACTGTCCCCCTGCAAAAGATGCACCTGCGTCCACCATGGGTTCCTTCAGCATTTGGTAAACTAAAATTCATTCATTTTCCAACCTGCTTATTCCCTTTTGGAGTCACGGGGGTCTGCATCTCCAGCTCACATTGAGCGAGAGGTGGGGTACACACTGGACAACCTTCTTCTAACTGGAAGGCTACTGTGCTACCCACTGCGGCACCATAACGCCCTCTGTCCTAAAATATAATGTTATATTTGTTATCTGACATTTGAACGCCAAATTAATCATATATCTCATACTTACATTTACTTGTAAAATCGCTGTAGGAAGTGGAATAAAGTCAATGTTCAAAAAAGTACAATATTTTGATTAATTTGATCAATAATTTTTCACCACATTGACCGCTAGATGGCGGTGTGTACACGCTGAAGATCCTCAACAAGCAACCACAAGCACTAAATTCAACTTAAAACTTTGAATTGTCCACTAAGGAGAACCTATGTCTTATTCCAGAGACCACTTCCAAAATTACACAGAAAAAAAGCCTCCTACACGCAGTCCACAAATGTATCTTACTTTTTTTTTTTAGATCAATTCTGCAAATTTACATGGGTTTTACCCAAATGTGGACACTGGAGCATGTTGAACTCTTGGGGAATGTGTATTCAGAAAACCCAAATTGATAAATAAGAATATTTAGAGGAAAATATTTCCATATTTGTCCAATATGTGAAACGTTTGAAGAATGAGCCAATTTTAATCAAGATTTATTGTATTCTTTATTTGCATCATATGTAGATTGATTTTCACTTAAGACATAAAAACTATGAATGAACATAAATTGTGAAACAAGTAAAAAAAAAACCTGAGAGATAATTCGCAGCATATTTAGTAGATTCATCAAATAGCCTCCTTTTGTTTTGGTTTTGGCTATCTTAGAAATGGAAAAAAAAGAATGAACTCTAAAAGAAGAGAAGGAGGTGGGTGAGTCCCAGTTCTTACTTAGGTTTATTGTAATATCAAAGTTTATTGTTTCTTTCAAAGGAAGAAATGAGGCTTCTCAACATAGTGAGAAGTTCATCAGACAGCAGAGGCAATCCACATCGGATCTAGAACTCTCAGAGAAGGTCTAGAGCCGACCGTGGCAGTGCAGTATGATTGGAGATGGTTGAAGCAGAGGTAGACAAAACAAGGGCAGCAGGAAGCAGAGGTAGAAACAGGCATATGAAGTCAATCTGGTGAGTCAGGCAGTGTGAACTGTAGATCTGACAGTTTGGTATATGCAAGGAGTCTTTAAGGGGGTTGATGATAATTGGATGATGACAGTGATTGGATGGTGGCTTTTTGGATTGGAGTGTCGAAGATTGGGGGCTAGTGCCTCTGCAGAACAAACTGAATTCCTGACACTGGCATTCTCTTCATGAGCTTCATGCCTTAATAATAATAATAATAATAATAATAATAATAATAATAATAATAATAATAATAATAATAATAATAATAATAATAATAATAATAATAATAATGTATTTCAGGGCTGTCAAGGACACTGTACAGTAAAAAATGTTTTCGCCTAAGATGAAATTTCAACCGTTTTCCCAATGATGTTTAAAACTAGCAATAGGAAAAATATAGAAAAAACACATCCTAGATGTTTATGAGCGTAATACTTTATACCTCACCGCACCACAACACCTGGGAGTACCACTGATGAGGTGGTAGTGATGAGGTGGATTCTCCTTTCTTACCTTAAGCAGCCAGCAACTCCTAGACAGTCAAGTTCGAATCTCTCTGACTGTCATATAGGTATCCCTAATCCCACCCAGTTTTGTTCCAAATGGTGTATTGGCAGGAGGTTGTGAAAGGCTTTTTTCAAAACTAACTCAAATATTAAAGCTAAATAAAACCATTATCACAAGGTCCAAATGTGTTTATAGAGAATGAATAGTTTCAGTCAATTATATGTCAACATTTTTTGGCTTCACAAGTTCACACATGTTTTCTTTGTGTGTTGATTTCACTTAACACTGAGTCATATGTGAGTGTCCACACAAATTCTGATTTAAGATCTCACGCATGACTTATTTGTTTTGTTTGTGCTGGGATCAATTCTCTGAAGTGCAATTGTGTATTACTGTCTCAATCCATGTGCACTTTGAAGCCCTCAAAGAGTGTTTTGACTAGGTGTCTCTTGCTCTGTGTTGTGCCAACATGACCCACTTTGTTGCTGTTGGTTTAATTAAAGCTGTGTGAATCCCTCTGCTCTTGTTCTGTACCAAAGTCTAGGCTTTAAAAAGCTGTAAAGATCAGGGAGATTTACTCTGCTTTTTAATTTTCAGTTCATCCTTTCGACAGTGACAGTCATGGCAACTTTGGTTTTATGTTACATGAAGATCCAACAAGGAGGCAATAAAAATGTGCATGTTTATATAACTTGCGGCCACCAAAAATACTAAATATATATTATTTTCAGTTTGGTCCAATGATCTTTAATTAGATGCTTCTGTCAACAAAGTCCAGCCCTCACTCACCACACCTTCCCACCTTTTGTAAAAGGAAATGCTAAAACATTTGAGATCACAGTTGCATAGGGAGCTTTTGTTCAGAAAGTTAAAGCCTTTATAGACTGTAGAGTCTTTGTTAACCCTTAGAAGTCTCTGCACAAACTGGTGGCGGCTTTGAACTAAGTAGGAATGATGCGACCCTGCCATTGTTTAAGGTTATTAGCTTTTAAATTTAAAACAAACATAACAAGAGTTTTGATACATAATTTGCAAGATGATTCAAATTAATACGAGAGAAAAAGCTTGAATACCGTTCAGTTTCGTTTTACAGACCACAAATCAGTACTGTCAGTCCCATCCAATTGTGAAAAGAAGGGATAATCCTTGGATGTACAAGACCTGTGATATGGCTTGTGTTTTTCCAAGTTCTGCCACAAAAAAGATTGGCAGATTTTTTTTTAAAGTTCACATTGTTTTGTCTTTGCTTTTTAAAGGGAATAAAGATTTTTTTTGTCCCAACATTTTTTATTTTTGTTATAAAACATAAAAGCTGTTCTCAAGTTTTGAGATTTTTGCAGTAAAAAAATGACTAAATTTACCACTTAATATTTTCATATAATTTCAAGTTTGTTGGAAATGTTTGTGTAACGTAATGAAAAAATATTGGTAAAAAAAAGAATCAGGGGTTGTAGTTAAAAATTATTAACACTCCACGAATGGACAGCTTGCCTTGTATGTCGTACTCCGTACCCTATGCGTAACTACCCAGGTGGTGAACTCATGAATGTTGATTTGAAAGCAAAAAGTAGTAACAGCTAATATTGATTTGATTTAGATTTTTCTTTTAGGGGGTTTTCACTTTGCATTTGCATTGAAATCGATTCACCAAATTAATTTTGGTTAATTGCAACCATAGAAAATACATTGAGTCAATTGGATGAATTTAACATTGGGCACCTTGTTTTCTAAAAATTTAATATGTGAGATGGTCATCAAAACTCAAGAATCTTTTTCGGTTGCCTATTTTTTAATATATATATATATATTTTATTTTTTTTATTTTTTTTATTTTTTTTGAGGTCCATGAAGAATACAATGTTGTGGGAGATGAGACAAAACATTATCTAATGTAATACTTTTACCTAAAAACTTTTTTGTTACATAAGGTATTAAAAACATTTTAAAAATGCGAGTTTGTAAAAATGTCAAGTAGATCGCCATATCCATCACATTAAAAAAAGTAAATATTCTTTTTATAGTTCACAAACATCCTTCAATCGCTTCTTATGTTATCCAACTCATTATGGTTTTCAGTAATTTTCAGATCCTTCATTAAAAAGAATCACAATTTATTTATTAGTATACTCTGGACAGCTCTATTACAGGGCCACATTCACTCACCATTCATTCGATCCATTCATCCAGTTTACCTGAAGCAGGTTATTAGTCTGTGAGAGTACGAAACCCAAAGAAGCACAATAGAGCACGCAAACGACTACATTTAGAAAGTAAAGTTGTATTGGTTGAAGAGGCAGGACCAAATGATGGTGATCATTTGAATCAAGTTCAAGTTCCCAAGGGAAAAGCTTACGCTATCCCTGATTTGCTTCCCCTCAGTTCTAGAAGATACAGAATAGAAAGTGACTTGTAGGTCCCCCTCTTCCTGACATGCTGGCCAGCCGGCCCCATAATGACAGGGTAAGAGCTGCAGTCATTTCCCCTCAGCTAATGCCCTAGCACTCACCTCTAAACATGGTGGAAGTGCAAGGTGGTTAGGATGTTGTTCGCAGCCTTTTGAAGTGCCTTGTCTTTATGGGCAAACATCTGGAGTATCCCAAACAGACAACTTACAGCTGGCCCTACAAAGAGGGCACGAGGTACAAACTCCCTATCTAAATACAACGTGAAGGCAGACTGCCTCAGGCTTCGAAATCCCTGTACTCTCCCTCGGCAGGTACATGCAAAAACAAACTGCAAGCACATATATTTACATGTGAGTTGACATGCACAATTTTATTGCTCTTACAATGCATACAACACAAACTGAAAACTTTGCAAAAACAGTCTTCTAAAAAAAATGAGATTAAGTAAAACAGTTACAGTATTTTAGATCCATCATCTGTATTATAAATGGCCTCATTGTTATCCCGCATATATATATATATATATATATATATATATATATATAATATATGTATATATATATATATGTATATATATATATATATATATCTTCATAACTATATATATATATATATGTATATATATATATATATATATATATATATATAAAAACACCCCCTCACCTACATTCTTTATTCACTCTCGCCTTTTCTTTTAACCTTTTCTTTCTCTGTCCTGATGTAATCAAGGCGAAGTGGTCCATGGGAAAAATGAAGATGCCATGGAGAACACTCTACTGCTTGCAACATTGTCCAGCTTGAAATTTGGAGAGGGTCAGAAAGGGTCATATACTGGTGTGGTTGGCTCTGGATTCCTCTTTGTAAAAGACCTCGTCTGGCTGAAGTGTGTCCAAAGTTTCTGCAACATGTAGGCATTGATGCAATGGTTTGCCCCATTCCATAGACCTGAATTCAACTGAGCACATCTGGAGACATTATGTCTCATTGCTTCCACCAATGTTACATGGCTACATGTCCAGGACTGTCCAGGATTTGGGAGATGCTTTAGTTCAGGTTTGGAGGAGATCCCTCATGAGATCATCCACCACCTCTTCAGGAGCATGCTCAGCTGTTGTAGGGAAAGCATACAGGCACATGGAGGCCACATAAACTACTGAGCCTCGTTTTCACTTCTTTTAAGAACATTACACCAAAGTCGGATCAGCCTGTGTGTTTTTTTCCACTTCCATTTTGACTGTGACTTCCATGGCTTAATAAATTTGATTTCCATTGGTAAAACTTGGTCGGCACAGTATTTAATAAAATATTACCAGTCCTTCAGATCTAGGATTTGGTATTTAGTGTTCAATTTATTGGTAGTTTTGAGCAGTGTTTTTCCACTCAGGATTCTCTGCATTTTTAACAAATGTTTTTGCTGAACTTGGTTCACCAATGGTCCAATTATCGTCTAACCGAGATGACTATAATTGGATCAAAACTTCCAGAAACAAAAGGGCTCAGAAGCACTCACTATTTCTGTTACCCTCCAGGTAAAAGGTAAAGGTGTTACTTTAGACTTGACTACACAGTAAAATCCTAAGAGTTATATGAACTCTACTCAGAGTGTATTTAGGCTCACACTATATAGAGTTAAACCGAAACTGAAGAAGAGATATTTTCCAAATCTGTAAATGAAAATGCCATATTTTAGTAGTGTACCTTTTGTTTTTGTATTAGGTTTCTATAGGCTTGCTAATGATAAATGCCCAATTACCACTAATAATCAAAAATTACCTAAACAGTATATATATATATTTTTTTTTCGGTTGTTCGGAGTGATTTGGTCCCTCATTGTATAGGTAATTTTTATTTAGCATTTTCCTGTGCAGATTTGGGAAAAAAATTAAGAAAACAGGATTGATTTAACTCTATATAGAGTTGGACCAAATACACTCTGATTAGAGTTAATTTACCGGTAACTCTTAGGATTGTACTGTGTAGAGTTTTGCGTTACTTATTTTTACATTAGAAACATTCATCAGTTTTGCTCCTTTTCATCTTTACATTTTTATCTGGTGTCCTGAACTATGTAGCCAATAAAAGGGAAAATGTGATGTTCTATTGTGCATGTGTGATAGTTATATTTCACAAGGGATTGCTAGTATGGAACTTTTTACAAAGACGTATCAATGTTTTATCATGTGCTATATATCTGAGACAAGTGATTGAGAGCTGTCGGTTTGTGTGTTGGCAGTGACTGTGGAGACTTCCACAGACAGGCTACCAATGGAGTTGAATCTGATGCATTCATGTGGTCGTCGGTGGCTCTGAGCAGCTGAGGAAATTTGAATTTCTCATGTTTGTTTCATGCCTGATTTGCTTCAGCTGGCTTATTGTACTACAGCCATTTTGAATATGTTTGAGAGTCAGGCAGATCAAATGTATCAAATTAAGCATTAAAATCCAAACATTTTACAGAAACAATCCATAAGTACAGCTAAGTTGGTCATCTGTCAACTGAATGTCCTCATTAAACTTGGGGTTTGCTTATAACAAACGTTATTAAAGGGTTTGTAATTTATATTTAGCCAATGTTTCCATCTATTCACATTCTTACCTAGCACAGCGACCTCTTTATTAGGTACACCTGTCCGACTGCTTGTTAATGCAAATTTCTCATTTGTCAGCTGTCAGCTAAAAACAGGGAACAGTTCACAAAGACTCACCAAAATTGATCAATAGAAGATTAGAAAAACGTTGCCTGGTCAGACGACTCCTGATTTCTGCTGCACCATTTAGATGGTAGGGTCAGAATTTGGTGTCAACAATGTGAAAGCATGGATCCATCTTGTGTTGTATCAACGGTTCAGGCTGGGGGTGGTGGTGTAATGGTTTGGGAGATATTGTTTTGGCACACTTTAGGCCCATTAGTACCAAATTAGCATTGTGTTAGCCTGCCTCAGTATTGTTGCTGACCATGGCTACTTCCAGTAGAATCATCTCAGACTGGTTTCAATGACTTCACTGTTTTCAAATGGCCTCAACATTCAGCAGACCTCAATCTAATGCAGCATCTTTTGGATGTGATGAAACGGGAGGTTCACATCATGATGCAATCCAGTCAATATGGACTAAACTGTCTGAGGAATGTTTCCAGTACGTTGTTGTGCCTATGCCATGACAGATTAAGGCGCGTAGCAAAGGGGATTATACAAAAAAGCCAGCATGACCCCCTTCAGTTAGTAATCATGGGCTATCACTTCATTCCCTACACTGGTGCCCTCAAATGTACCCCCCAAATCCATTTCAATGGTGCATTTAAAATGTGAATAAATAGTATTGATCATATGCTGTGCTGTACAGGAAAAGTGAGTTTTTCAGGCTTTTTACTCAAACATTATAAAGTGGCTCTAAATGACAAATACAACATGTTGTTAAAATACAGGGAGACCAATGAAATGACTAAACAATCCCCTGTTTGGGGCTCAATAATCGGATTGGATGTTGGCAACGTGAACATCTGTGAAAACTGTGAAAAGTGAAAGTTCCTTTGATTTAGACAACACAGCAGAACACAGAAGGATTGTGTGCTCTTCTTCTGCTGCCCTTGAAATGTAAAAAGTCAATCAATAAATCAATCAAAATTTATTTGTAAAAAGCGCCACACTACAACACAATGTTTGGCCAAAGCGCTGCACATCGAAAAATAAGTCGCTAATAACAAAGTTGAAGATACTCACAGTTGAACTCAAACCACACATACAAACATAAATTGCACTCATCCACTAAGCAAAAACACTGCTTTTTCACACAAAATGCTTATTTAAAAAAGTTGGTCCTTAACCCTGCTTTGAAAGCTCCCAGTTCAGATTCAGACCCGAGAGGAAAAGGCAGACCTTACTACCACATTTTATTGCCATACAGTCCTGAGGTTGTATTTACAGTTGCTTTTTTTTTTTTTTTTTTTTTGTGATCCTATGTTTATATTTGGGGAGCTCAAAAAACTTTAGGAAATTAACCGTTTCATTGATTTCCTCTCCCGCCCACTGGCAAATTTGTTGCTATCTGAGAGTTTGAAAAAAGAAGGCCTAGAAGGGTAAAAAGTAAGAATTAAGAAGCAATGAAGACCTTTATATATATATATAAATATACAGCTTTAAAAGAGACCTCAGCACAGATGTTTTGTTGTGTTCTAACCACCAGGCGGGGTTTTCTCAGAAGGGGGGTGGATCCGAAGCGTAGTGATGGGTGGAACAATGCAATTTGGGGAGACTGAAACATACGAAAGCTATTAATGGTGAAGTGCTCCCTTAGAGGGGTCCAACTTTTATTTTTAATGAATCGAAAAATCATAATTTGACAGACAGATAGGAGGGTTGACCACACAAACAGAGCCGTGCACTTTACCAAAGTAGCCAAGAAGTGGGGTATCCCAACTCCACCTCCCTCCATCTCAGTGCAACCACCTGGCAGCCAGAGCATCCCTTAGGGATTGCCTCCCAATCAACTCTCTGTTAGCAAACACATCGTTGTGAACCATTAAACCGTGAGACGTTCTTGTGAAGTCTTAGTGCTTTTAACAACATGAAAGGCCTGTTATGAAATAAAGACATAGAGCTTAAAGAAGAGAAGGTACTTGAGAGGTGGATGGATGTTTATTTGGTGGACAGACAATGAAACTGACACATATGGATTAAGAGGAGAAACTATTTTGGGATGGGCCTTTACAGCCATGCCAGACTGAGTTTATTGGGGCAAAAAGTTACCATTCTTCTGGCGAATGACTGGGCTCTTTTTAGTCCCTGCTCAGGGTCAGAATACAAGTGGATTATGTGACCACACCTGTCTCACTCCAAACGGCCCACTTTACAGATCTTGATTTGAATAGAGTAAGTGCAGACTGTGGATTGTAAAGGACGTGTGGTTTCATTAACGCTTCTGTTAAAGCAGTTCAGACTTAAAGTCCCTTTAAAGGAAAGTTTTTGTGATTTTATTTTAAGGTTAGAGCTGCTCTCATGAGCACAATACTTTCCAGTGATAATTTCACCCTTTTTACGTTATACTGATCACATTTTTACTTAATTTTATCACATGATGTAAAAACATTGTTATACATATATTCCACATCCCACTTACTTCTCATTAGCCAGCTATCAAGGAAGGTCTGCCCAGTACAGCTTTCCCGGAGATAGACGGCATTAATTTATTTTTTCTTGCATTTAAAGTGGGGCTTGATTGAAGGTGTTTCAAATGTTTTCAAACAGTTTAATCCCTAAAAATGTCTTTTCAAACAGATTCAAGCTTAGCTCTCTAGTACAAACTAAACAAATTTATTATCTAGCTTTTACTCCAATTTGAAATGGGTTAATATATTAGCTCCATTTGTTTAACCAGTTTACCAAAGTGGATTTACTAACATACCCCTCACTTAATATTAAAAAATATCTACATGTTCACTTGTTTTGAGTCAGAGAGACTAAGGTTAAAGGAAAAGTGTACAAATGTGAATTTACTTTGTATTATTTATTATCCATTAGATTTGTTTATTCTGGTCTGGTCCTATGGAGTAGAAGACTTTCCCATGCCTCCTTGCTTTGTCCCTTACCTCATTTCCTGTTTCGCTTCAGTATCCTATCAATTGGAAAAAAAGATTTTAAAATAAATGCATTGACCAAATGTTCCTTTATATGCAGGATAAATTTGGTAAATGCACACAATAAATCACAATAAATGAATTATTAAAGACAAAAGTCTGAGAGGAGTTACCACCTGCCATTCATGTCTCACTTATACCCTATACTTATTCTGTATTTGCATAGAGTGTCTGTTAGTAGTGTATTGCAGTGGAAAACTTGTTGACTTCTCTAATGAATAGCTGTTTGGTTTTGCTGAGGCACATTTACATTAAACTGGAATATAAAACATAAAGTTTTATGCACCCTACATTTTTAATTGTGTATTTTCTTGAGTGGAGAAAAAAAACGGTATTTATTAGAATTTCCAAAAACAAGAAAAAATTTTTTCAAATATTAAATGAACTGTGGAATTTTCAGGAGGAGAAACTCAGAAATGATTTGGAGGTACAGAGTGTCAATAAATTCTCTGTCTGTTCATCCACATATCATGTTTCTTATGATGGACACCAAAGACAACATTGTGAAGATTGTCTGAAATTTGTCCACTTACTTAAATAAAGGGAAACATCTGTACAATTATTTTGAAGAATGCTGAAAAATATTTTATTATCAGTACTACACGGCACAAAAATGTAACAAACATGTCATTAGCAATTTTTTTTTTTTTCAGGAAAACCTTAATGTCCATTTTTTTCCCTTAAAGCAACACTCCACCAAAACACCACCAATTCACTAATGGTTAGTGGACCTCTCCTTTTTTCAAGGTACTTTAAAGTTCTTTTGTTTTGCATAGGACAGACTTTAAAAATTAAAATGATCAAAAAGTAAAATATAGTTAACAATCGAAGGTGACAAATTTGAATGTGTTATCCCTTTAAATCCCATCAAGAGAGTGTCTTGGCAGAGCTGTCCTTGTAGAAATATCAGGCAGGCCCACACAGTTCAGCGACATATTTTTAGCTGGGCCAGGGAAAGGCCCCTCTCTATAGATATGTGGCATGAGAGATATTCTGGTTTTACGTGTTTTGTGCCGACACAGCTGTCAGGTTCATTGATGCTTCAGCAAAGACGCTCTCTGGGGATAAAACAAGGGTGAATAGGATAAATTCTGAAACCAAAACCCCTCAATATTTCAATTTAGTGTATTGATTATCTATCTATCTATCTATCTATCTATCTATCTATCTATCTATCTATCTATCTATCTATCTGTCTGTCTGTCTGTCTGTCTGTCTGTCTGTCTATCTATCTATCTATCTATCTATCTGTCTGTCTGTCTGTCTGTCTGTCTGTCTGTCTGTCTGTCTGTCTGTCTATCTATCTATCTATCTATCTATCTATCTATCTATCTATCTATCTATCTATCTATCTATCATCATTTGTCTGTGTGTAGTGAGAAAATGTGTTATATCTTGTTATGTTAAAACATTTACACTAAGTAGAAATAAATTAATTAATTAAATGAAACATTTTAAATTAAAATGCTTTTATAGTTTTTACTACAATGCTATCTGGCGAATGTATGGCTTGTGTAACAGTTCACTCCAACAAAAAATGTTTAAACCCCTAGCAACACACCATGACACTCCCACCACTATGCTTTACCATAGTCACAACAAACTTGTCTTTCTACTTCTCACCTTATTTCTCATACACATGGTTCTGAACCAATCAAGTTTATCTTGGTGTAAACCGAGCACAGGACATGCTCCAGTAGTTATTGTCCTATCCTGCTTGTCTTCAGAAAACTTTTTTTAATCTTTATTTGAAATGAAAAATAAACAACATTAACCACTTGTGCTATTGTGATTTGCCAATTGTATCAAATACCTGAGTTTTCAAACAATGCTCTCAGACAGAAGCTGTCTCGTTAAGGCTTTACTTTCAGAGTTCTTCACACAAGAGATATGTGTTTGATAGCAATGTGGATTGCAGATCACGTTAGTTCCGTTCTTTCTCCAGCAGAACTGTATACCTGTCAGCAGAATATAATTACAGATAGCAGTTATGTTCTAAAGTGTCAGTCCATTTACAAACAGCACTTTGAGAACCTTTTCAAGAGGTAGATGATGGCTGGAAGGAGGGAGTAACCTGAGATTTCATTGGACTATCTCAATGTCTTCGTCAATCAACCAATGGTATGTTTTATGTCTGAAGAATAGAAAGGGCCTAAACAAGTTTATATTTAATGAATTGCATGTCAGCCCACCCAATGTTCAGTTAATGCCTGATTTATACAGCAAAGGCTAAACCAATTACAGTAAAGTAACCCACATAATCCCTAACTGTTTGTTTACTTCGGTTAATGTGCACTGAAATATTTTTCGCATGTCTGATACACCAGTAAGCTAAGTGTGCAAGTGTTACAGTAATTAGGTAATAAATGTAGACTTTGAATAAAATAGATGGAGACATTGCCTCGCAGCCTATTTTGTCATGGTCAACGAATGTAGAAAAAGCAGGTGGAAAAATGAAAGAAACCCACCTGATTTACATATTTAATAACTTCCATTTAAGTTAGGATATCATCATGTGCACAGCACATACATCACAATATTTAACAAGACCTGTATAAAACTACAGACAATATTTGGTAAAACAGGTTTCAGAGCGCACTACCACCGGACTCAGACGTCAGTCCATTCACAATAGAGCTCTGTGGATAGGTCATGGGAAATACAGAGAAATTATACAACAAACTGTACATCCTTGTTCATAAGCACATCCAAAAAATGCAGCAAATGTAGCATTTCTTTGTTGTATTCAGGTTTTTACCAATGGCAGGTTACTGAGTCATGCCTGTTGATATTGTGTTTTTTGGTTACACAAATCAAGTCCAGTGATTTGTGTCCATTGTGATTAGGGCAAGAGGAACAATTTGCCTCTGGGCACATTGTAAACAACATCTACGCTGATGCAAATCATGTGCATTTGGAAAGAGGTTTGGCATAGATGTAAGAGAAACACAAGCTCAGTCGGCTGAACTAGTGAAACTAAACAAAAAACTTTGTACAATTAAATTCTTATGGATCTCTGTCCGTTTTGACATGAAATTCAAATAAACATATTTTTTTCAAAACAAATTACCATTGACTTCCATTCAAGGAAAAAATAAACTATCAATGGACACAGGGTCTCCAAAAAAATATTCTGATGAAAAAATACCTTTTAACTCAAATTCTAGATATTTTGATTGTTTACCTGTATTTTAGTTGATACAAGAATTTTGGAATTCCATAATTTAGAACTACAACACACAAATTGTTAATAAAATGTTAAGAGTGAACATCATTTTGAGTTTGTCTGTTCTACTGAAGCTCACCATCCATTTTCAGCTCAGATTGCCACTCAAGTGCAGGTACATTTTTCAAATGCCTACCTTAAGAAGTACTTGCAACCATTGTGACAATTAAGGAATGCTTTCATGAAGATAAAATCTCTCAAATGTATTCTTTTCAAAGGAAAGCTTGTTTACACCTGCGTAAATGTATTTTTACTTTGCTAATGTTAGGTTTAAAGCAGCTTCTCACCTTTGCACCATATTATATTAACAAAATATAAAGAAAAATATAAGGTTACTGGTTGAGCATATAGTCTAACAGCTGTCTCCAAATATTTCCAACATGATTATCCTTCTAAAAGTAAATCACAGGGTAAAGATAGCTCAAACGTGACGAGGCGCAACTAGGACGCAATGGCCGCCAGAACTTCAGAGTGTATGCTTCAGAAGAGATACTTGGAACCAAACAAGTATTGGAGGTAGAAAACATCAAACAGTTGTCAAATAATCCTCCTCATATCTGTGTACTTTAAATCATAATTCACATGTAACACTGTCATTTGTTAGTTTCTGTTACTGTCATAATGCAAATACTGATTTCATCTTTCTGATCTTTTCTACCCAAACACATAGCAAAGACTTTACTTGACCTTGACTTTCCATATCTGCATCCTAATGCCTTTGAATTTTTTTTTTTTTTTGAGTCATGAAAGGAAGCTAGTTATCTCTATCTGGAGCCTTAGAGATGTGACAAAGATTAACTGCAGATAAGTTCAAAGTTCAACCCCCCAGCAGAGCTAAAAACAGATTTGAAGGGGTAGAACTTCAGTAGCCTAAGCTCGAGTAAGCCGATACTGCTTCAGTTAGATCTGAGCTCCGCACAAAAGAGCCCAGACATTAGAAAATTGCTCCAGTGCTAATACTATATGAGGGTTGATACATTTTTTTATGATTGAAGGCTTGACCAAAGACTAAATAATCTTTCCAAATAGGGACAAACTGATTTTTATCCATTTTGAAATGTTCTCAGGGAAAACGAGTCTGCGTGTTTCTTGATGGCAATGCTTAAAAAAGCAAACAGGTTGTATATGCTTTGTTCGGATTGTTATAAACAACAATTATACACCTGTACAGCGCCATCCTACGTGACAACCTCTTTCAGATGCTTTTCAACAACATAAACAGTGCAAAAAAAAAACATTTGTTGGAATTTCCACTTGAATACTTGGTAGCAGCAATGAGGACGAATAAATTAGTTGCTGTCTTCCATATTGGAAGGAAGATGTCGTGATGAAATTATAAAATCAACATGTATAAATAGTCAAAATATATACAAACAAGACATGATACACTCAACCGGACATTGAACTTCTGTAGAAAGTGCATCCCCACTCCTCCTCCTCTTCCTCCTCCTCCTTGATTCCATCCCAATGAGCTCAAATTCTTGGTAGGAAATGTGTCATCGTCATTGATGTTGATACACGGTTTCCCTTTTTTGTTTTTCCAGTCTTACTTAGTCCAATGTACATCCCAGGATGTGCCAGTGATTCGTACGCATTGTAATTGTTCGCGAGGAGCTTTTCCCTGAATTTGCATTCGTTTGTGAACTGCTCCTGAAAAAAAGAATTTGTAATTACTACAGTGTAAAAAAAATATGGCATAAATAATCCAATGCAGTGATGGTAAAGGGTAAGTTTGAACATTTTCCCACAAACTACGAAGTAGAGCTCGTAGATTTAATTACAGTTTAATTCCTGGTTGCCACGTTTCTTTTTTATAGAAAACTTGCTGAGGTGGTTTAATCTTTTAGGTGGTATAAAAGATGCACAGAATCAAGTGCTTTCCGAAATCTTCACCTTAGCCAAGAATATAAAGATGTCTAAGCATGTCACAGATCACACAAGGCATGAAGGGGCTACAAGATCCTTGACAAGCAGCTTATGGGGAGGCTCCACGTAGGATACCATCTTCAATATTCACTAGAATCATAAGGAATCAGCTCAGATTTAAGAATTAAGATTGTTTCAATTATTATAATGCAGCTCTGGCCAAAGTGTCTAAGAAAACATTTCTTAGAAAAAAAACACTCTAAAAAAGTTGATAAAAGCCTTAATATTTCAAGGCAACCTACTGCTATAGGTACTGTGGGCCTACCCACATTTCTATGTTTTAAAAACGTTGAGACCAACATTGTGCAATATAAATTTTATTTGTTGTATAGCTATTCTGATAAATTAATTACAAATTTGAAACATTTTTTAAACAGTTCTTAAATTGTTTTGAGTGAAATACTAAAATCCTTCCTTTCCCATAAATTCTCCTTGCTCAAGAACCAGCCCTTAGAACATCTCAACGAAACTGACAAGAACTGGTGAGAGCTGTGGACAGATGAGGTGAAAACCAAGCTGTAAGCTCCAGATCACCATCAGCACTGTCAATCATTGTGGTGGAAAGTGGAAACTATATTTTTTGCGGTTGTTATTGACCAAGAAAATGACTTCAGCTGAATAACTTTGAGATGATGTGCAATATCCTCTTTGAGATGTGTGCAAACCTGATGCCAGTCATTCAGGCAACTACTAAATCCTGATTTGTAAAGAAGTCAAATATCTCTTTAACTAATAAATGCATAAAATAGTGGATACCCGTTTGGGTTATAGTACTTCTACTATAATCATAATAATGATAACACAGTTATAAATAACTCATATTTGAGTCTGTGATTAAAACAGGTTACTAATTAGCATAAAGAGAAAAAAAGAAAATATGCCTTTCAAATGTTCTTTTTTTGTTTGTTTATTTTAAATGTTTTGAGATTTTAGGAAGACTGCCACCAACTAGAATTTTAGTACATTTGGAAAATTAAAGCAGATGACAAAAATGCAGCTGTTAATACAATTTATTAAAATAAAATAAATATTGTAATTCATGTTCATAATCTATGCAAACAAGTCTGTCTTGATTGGTCCGTTTAACCCATAGACGCTGTATTTAATTCTAAAATATAAGTTTGCTTATACTTTAGCGAGATACACTGAGTTATTAGGGCAATGTATTGGGCAGGGATAAAAATGCCATCATCTGTGATCATATGTCCTGGCTTCAGAAACGCTGAGATGTTTTCTGAGTCTTGTGCGTGATAGAATCGGAGAAGACCCCGCGTGTTTGGGTGGTCCTTCCTCTCTGGCCATTTCATTTCTACTTTGGAAAGGACAGTAGGTGCATGTGTTGGCTGGCAATGCTAAGAATGGAATGTGCGAGTCCCAATGATCTACAGCGCCACCGCTCTTTGGTTCGTCCGACCCACAATGAAAACAACATTGGGCTTTGGAAGAACTGGAAGCATGCCACAACCGAACCCAACAATGTAACGATGCTGGAGACTGCGAGACGGGGAGTCAGGAGGGGTGTGGCATCTCAAGTACAGGGCAATATGTCATCGAGCTCTGATAAGACCATTCACGGGCGGAAAGCTGTTGTAAATCATTTCATACTCACAGATCCGTAAAGCTTCCCTTTGCTGTTCATAGCCACGAATAGCCCACTGCGCACGCCAAACAGTGTCACGACTCCCCGCTCCACCGGAGATATCTCAAGAAGACCTGAAACGCACAACAAAGAAAACTAATGAGCTTGTTTGTCTTGTATCTTTAGCCCTGTCTGCTGATTCTCGATCACGGCCCCGTTTCTAAAAATTGTGTGTGTTTATGTTTAGATTTCCAGAGCATCCTTTTGGAAGGAAACGACCGTTTCCGCCTCTTCAAATTTTCCCAGTTGTAATATTGCATCTGTTGCGCCTCTGTGAAAAAAAACATGGTGTGTGAAACACACAATAAACGGGCCAAACGTAAAAATATTAAGAAAATAAAAAATAATATAATTATCCCCTTTGACGTTTGATCAGTAAATAAAATATATCCAAATTATACACTTGGTTTTGTGTACAGTTTCGACACATAAGCGACGTCGCGTGTATAGACGAGGATGAGACGAGTAGACGTTAACTTCTGAGCATGAAATATTTTGGCAGACACTATATATTGGTAATTAGATTGAGTTTTTACATTCCCCATGTCTCTAAAATGTAAAATAAAACACATTTATAGTTTTTGACACCTGAATATACCGAAAAGCATTTGATTTTACTCAACACATCATCCCAGATTAACTTTGTTGAAACAAAATAAAGAATATACTTTTTTAAGAGTGCAAAGTGAATCTCCAATGGATCACGCTCCAAAAGTTATGGTTTTGACCAGGCTCCGCGTACTGAGACCTGTTGCGTGCGTAACGTGGCATGCTGGATCCTAGATCACTTCAACACCTGCTACAATCTAAGAATTATTTAAAAACTTGCCCTCCATTTACCAAATTCGTCGATTATTTTAATTTGAATGATGATTTCAAATGTCAACCCGCACTTCCACCCTGCAGAGGCTGAAATAACAGGGAACTTACTGTAGCGGTTCTCTGTGTGCACGCCAGTAATTTTTCCGCCTGGTAAAACTTGGAGGTGAAAACCAATGCCAACATTGCAGTAGAGGCGTCGCAATCTTTTAATGCCCGTGAGATAATCACTGTCCCGGTTGATATCTCTCTTTTCCCCTGGTATTCGTGCTAGTGACCGTGAATATAGGGTCTCCCAGCGTCGCTCCGCAGGACCGCCTTGGCCACCGGGTAGCGGAGCGCAGCGCACCGAACTCGTCATAAATCCTAAAACCAGGATTGGTAAGAGCGCGGACTGGACACTCATTCTTCTGAGGGCTGCGCAAGTGTCTGGAGGAGTTCAATGCACACCGTCTCTCTCGCACGCTGTGTTTGACAGGCGAAACGCAAAAAGGCTTCGGTCAGCTCTGCGCGGAGAGCGGCATGAAGTCGCGCTCAGTGGGTTTCTCTGCAGACACTTAACTTCTCAACGCAAGCTGTTTGGTTTTTATCTCTAAACTATATGAAAATGTTGAGTATGAACTCTAGCCCAGCGCCGAAGCCATGTTACGCGTCCCTCGCATACGTTATTTATAACTGCAGCGAAATTACATCACACCCCAGCGAGTGCATGACGGAGCAGGCTTCTGCGCCACTCCAAGCGCAATCATTCCTTATAATGCGCGGGCTTCGCGCCGAGGGCAGTGAGACCACAGCGCGCGTGTGCGTCTGCTTGCGCGCGTGTGTGCGAGCCGTGAGAGAAGCAAACGTCATGGCCCATCCCTTGCTAAACAACATTATTCAAAGGATGACAACGAAAATAGTGGTCAGACGCTTGTTAATAGCGCGTCATTCACTAATTAGGCTCGAAGGAATCCCAGAAGTTATACAAAGTTGCAATTGCTAAAGTTAAAGGCCGATGGTTTATTTGAAATAATTAGAATCCACAATCATTCTGATGTATAAAGCAAGGGACTGATAAACGGAAAGAGCATGAAACTCATGCTAGAAAGACCATATGGGATCTTCCGGTAACAATGAAACCATAAGACACCGCGCAACAGGAGCTGAGGAGGACTGCGCTGAGCATGTTCCAGATGTCACAGACTCATGTTTTGGAGCCAGTTTGAGTTCCACAATGTAAATATAAAACTTATAATAATAATAATAATAATAATAATAATAATAATAATAATAATAATAATAATAATAATAATAATAATAATAATACGTTTTCAACCACCGTATTTTCTTAATTTGAGCTTTAATGCTTTGGACATGAAAATATGCATATTTTGTCAAGTTTAGTGCAAGGAGGTTGACACACAACCTTCGGACAGAGTAAATTCAGCCTGACACTACTGTGGCTGACCTCCTAAGAGAGTCTACTGGAGGATGCTGTGCGTCATGGCGTTGTGGGGGAGAACCGCTGGACACATCACACTGTGAGTCAAGCGCGGCCCCTGGTGATGCGCGCTCCCTGCTGCTAGTACAGAGGATGCGACGCGCCGGAAAGCGAAAACCGACCGCGGAGAATACTTACTCACCTATAGTTGGACTGTAGTTTGTGATGCTATTAATAGAGACTATCTTAGGAATAGGATAAGAATGAACGCTTCTGCGCATGCGGGGTGACTCATTCAATACAACGCTGCTTTCATCCGGGATGTTTTCCTCTGGAAACTTTTAAAGTATTTTTTATAACTAGAGACACATTTTTAACATTCTTTAGCAGCACTAAAAAGAAAAATATGGTTGATTACATGCTTGGAATTGTTACCGTTTTGAACATAATTAAATTGCAGACTGTACATTTGTGTAGGTGCGTAAAAGATCGAAATTACCCAAATTACGCTTCCCTTTTCCCTTGTATTTTGTATGGCAAGTTCCTCCCTATAGTCGTTTCCGAAAGTTTTGAAAGTGAATGATAAAATGGGTTGTTTTTCAATTTAAAGCAAAATGCGAGTTCTCGCTACATTTTTTATGTAATTTTTGGGAGACAGAGCTTTATGTCTCAAGGAGTCAACAAATAAAAATAAAAAAAAAACAGTTGATGATAACATTAGACATTACAACATTAGAAATTACAAACAAGCGAGGGATGTTTAAATTAGACATTTATGGTAAACTAATGGCTTAATGAGCGCTGTTAAAAGTCAGGGTAAGTCTGCTAAAGTTCAGAAAGAAACTATAGGAAGCTTAATCTGATAGCGACTGGCAGTCTCTGCAGTGCAGCTTTAAACAGCAGGTGGCAGTATTCCTCCGTAAAACTGTTAGCTTTAAAATGTATTTATTATACATTCCAAAGAACATTTAATTGTTGCTATGGCTTATGGTGGAATTAGTATATTATAAACTCTTAAAATATTCAAACTCTTCATAAACAAACGTTTATAAACAATCATAAGTAATTCCTTTTTGATATTGATTCATCATTCAATCCAATGAAAGAATGCTGCACAGATTATACTCACTAACACGACGTTTTAATAAACAATTTGATCAAAACAATTCAAAAGAATATTCCAAAAGAAAATGAAAGTTAAATTCAAGTTCATAATACCGTATATTAATTGATTAAATAAGAGGACTTAATTCATTTAAAGTATACATTTTACAATATATATATATATTTTAAATAAGTCTTTAAAATAAAACATTTTCAAAATGTGTTAGAAGACCACCGGCAAATTCTTCCAAAATCCTTCGCCTTTTCAAAGATCTGGAGAATTCACGGTCAACTATAAAAAAGCAGTGAGCAGACTGTCCACCTGCAGATTCTCTTATGTTTCATGAGCATACCCATAGACGCTATGTACGTTACTTGCTAAACGTTTCTTTAAAAAGTCAAATGTAAAAAAAAAACTGGACATCGCCCTTAGTTCATGTAGATATCGTTTCCAAAAATGAGGAGCTCAGATGTCCGAAAACACTCGGTGGATGTCGTTCAAATACATACAGTTGGGTTTCAACTTTGCCATTCAACTCTAAACATCATTTGTTCATATATATTTCATAATTAAAATATAAAATACATCTCTTTTTCGGTTCTGAGTAGAATATTACGAGTCGAACAGGTGTTATTCAAAACACGTTCTACAGCTCACTTCGGGCGAGAGGTGAGTTCGCCAGTTCATCGCAGTATAACTGAAATGTGAAATATAGTTATAAAATACCAAATTATATGATCCGCTCCTGAGGGTGAAGTGTGTATTTCTATTGTGTATTTCTGTCATTTATAATTATAATTATATGTTTTATCTGTTTGACGAAGCCCACATTAAGACAAATGTATTTGCTACATTTTTCTGGGAACAGTTACAGGGATACTATATTCAGGTTTTACACGCAATGCGTAATGAAAGCAATAATGCAATATGAAAGAGTTAATAATAATGCTTTATCATTACACACATAGCCTTGAAATTTGGATTCAGTCAAAAGTTCAACATGGGGACATGTTTCGCGCCTTTGGATCTCCTACAGACCGTAAACTCTCATCATTTTCAAAATGCAGATCTGAATAGAATTGAACAAGAAGGACTATCCCCAAATTTTTAACCTGTAGCTATAGGCGATCTCAACCATCCGCCTTCGAAGCTTGATGGGGGTCTTCTGCATATTTATTCTAGCGTTTAATTTGATCTGGGAATGTCTGGTGCTGTGCACAGACACTGATCAAACAGCCTGTTGTTATCAGACGTTTTTGGACACTCAAAAAAGGGGTGTAATGCTTTGTCCCCATTGCTCAATTATCATGACAAAGACACACAAATGGTTTTCGCTAGAGGTTATGTTTGGAACCACACACTGTGCTCGAGTAATGGCCATGCATTGGGGTTTGTTCATTACCCACAGTTTGTTGATGGAAGCCTGAAATGGATGTTCACTTCGTGCATGCACTGTTAGTCCTATTTTATGTTGCAGCCCGTTTTTGTTTGATGCTATTTTATCTGACTTTGACCAATTTGTGTGATATTTCTCAAACACTTCCATTCTATCATCGCTTGAAAATTCAGTTGGTGAAATATAAGAATGTTCAGTTGCATTACCAAATCCCCAACTAGCATTCACAATGTAAGGTTCACATTGACTTCCACATGACCTGCGACATAGCCCTCATCTGTGTTTAATGTCTGGTGGTTAAGAGAATGCAGTGTTTTTAGTGAAATGACACCGATTATTATTGTTTCTCTATCGAGAGTTTCTTTGTTTTTTTTGTTTTTGTTTTTTTTTTTTTTTGCTCACCTGCATTTCGGGGATTATGTTCCCCCACCTTTAAAACATTCCATAGATTTCAATTTGGAGTAATTCAGGTGGGTTTGCCGGTCAATCAAATAACAGCTATATTCCATTTGCTTCTGAACCATTCCAAAGATTTAAAGTATCGGTTTTTGTTCTGTGTGCATGCAGGTTTTAATAAAATAAAATCATCATCAACTCTGGAGAAGGAAGTGAAATCCGATTGAAACGAGTTCTACGTTTGTAAGAATAATTGAACGATATAAAAAGAGAAATGTGCAGGTTGCAGCACCCGGTGTCTGATTACGAAGAAGAAGCCTCTCTGGCTCGAGGAACTTGAATCAAGGGAATTTAGTTTCTTCGCCGCTCTCCAAGGTGCTGCAGAGGCTTTAGGTTTGTTGCTCTGGAAAAAAGTGAAAATAAGGTCAATCAGTAGATTTATTGATCTCTGATCGAATAAAACGGTTTGTTTCAGGTATCATTTTTTAAAATAGTAGCCACAAACAGAATAAAATATAACGTGAAGTTTTCTCCGCGTTATTTATGCTCATTTAATGGATCTAAAATGAAAGAGTATTCTACATTCTACAAATAAGAGCTGACCTATCATCAGTATTACCGCTAGCAATACTCAAAATACCGATGCTTTTATAGAGCTGAATTACTAATGTAAAACCTCACATTCCAAAAGTCCAAAAATCCAAAAATTCTGATTGAATGCATCGGTTGACTGGTGGAGTGCCGGAAAATGAATCATGAGCCCGATTTGCGAAAATTTGAGAAAATTCAAAATCAAAAGCCAACGCTGAAATGGATATTTAAGTTTTGAAGCCGAACTCACATTTGTTAAAAATAAATAAATAAATAAATAAATAAATAAATAAAAAAAGATGCGTAAAATGTGCCAACTAACCGTAATTTCTTTACAAAACATTTGCCATGATTTCGACCGATTTTTAAAACTTAGAAATTAGAAATGGAATTGGTCCTCAAAACTGTAAAGATACTGAAACACTCTGCTTTGACATGTTAAGAGAATTTTTTTTTAAATTTCCATTTAAGAGTTTTGGGTCAGCAAATGGATGAAGATGTTCGCTTATAACATACGCTTATAACAATTAGCCCAATTTGTTCAAACTCCAAGTTGCATCTCAAGTTTTGCACAATTTGCCGGTCATTTTTCAAATTTCAACAGCTGAGCCTCAATGAGAAGGTTCAACAAGTTTACGCTCAAACACGTCTACAGTGGCTAAACCACCTGTGGATAGAGTTCAGCTTATTTTTGACCCTTACAAAAGCTTAATGAGGATGTGAATCTCATATAACTGATGAACTCAATGCTTCCCTCTATAGGACATTTTTAGGAAAACAGCAGTTCAAATATCGTCCCAAAACTCAAGTGATCAAACCACTTTCGGTATTGTGGCAGTGAGGCTAATTTGTTGTATTTGCTCATTACAAATTACAAGCATCGGTCAGGTTTTTTGTCTTTTGTTTTGTTTGTTTGTTTGTTATTGTTTTTGCAGTGATCTCTTTCGTTTTCTATCTCGTGTTTAGAAATATTCTGCTGCTGTTGGTAACCTCAAAATGTAAAAGTGTCATTTTTATCTCCATGCTCGGGGACCCATCAGGATTAATAAACGCATCACTTAAAAAGCAGTTAAGCTGGAAGCAATATGGTGTGATGCTAATGCAGAGGTCAGCCGCTCTACGAGCTCCACAAAGATGGCCAGTAGGAGGCCTGTCGGCCCGAACAAAGACCCCTCAGGCTCCGCTGGGTCAATACTTGTGGAATTCCTGACGATACCAATTAGATGGGCACGAGGGGCAGCCCTTTGAGGCCCTGGGGCCGGAGAAGAATGAGACTGAGTCGACATGATTTTAATTGGTGCGGTTTTGACTAAAGAGCAGGGCTTTAAGTAAACTTCGGAGTAATCACTCTTCTGTGTTCTTTAATGGTCTATTCGTGTAAATGAAAAGGCTCGTTTTTCAATAAAACGAAATCAATAAAAGAATAAAACAGTTTAAACCTAACATTTACCTATAAACAAAAAAATGGGTGATTTTAATAAATCTTTAAAGTCGGCCTAATAGGATAATTTAATTTCACAAATGTTTTGTTTATTTTTTGCGACAATAAAATTCACCAACAATAACAATAAACTCCATTTCATTTTTTCACAGTTATATTTTGAGTAACTTTTAAATTAGTTGAAATTAAAAATGTATTATAATAATTGTTATTTTTATCATTATTGATAGTGATTACTTAATTTTTTAATTAGTATAATTGTTGTCATTTTGTTTTGTTGTATGGTTTTATCAAGACGCTTCACAAGCAGTGGCGTGTTTTCTTGGCTTTTCCCGCTTTGCCTTTTTTTAATTCTTTTTTTTTCCATTCGCTTGGCAGCTGGGTTAATGAGCGCTTGTGTTCCTGCACTAAGCATGGCGGCAGACACGTCATTGTTAAAGGCAGGTCATCAGAAGTCGTCGATCTGGACGCTGAACCTTCACCCCTGGCTCTCTGTTTACTTGTTGTATGCCACTGAACTAATAGGGGCGTCGTGTGCCTCAATATAGGTCCCAGAAAAGCCTGAAAGGGCAGAAGACTTTGCATGGTCTTTTCAGTGACTTTGTTTGGTTTTTAGCTTGTTTGTTTCTTGTTTGTTTTTTGTTTGTTGCTCATCTATTTTGAATTTGTGGTTATAAAACCTTTCTTTTTTTGCTTTATCCTGCCAATGGCCTTGATTCTCTGAAAGCCCTTTCCACCAGATAAAATAACATGAGAAAAAGTCTGAATTCTGAGATAAAGGTCACAATGATTTTGTTTTTTATGAACAAGTTCAATCCGCCACATTTCAAACAAGAATAGTCATCTTTACAATTCTATCTGTGAGAGTTTAGTAAACAATCAAAAACTGCTTTCTATAATTTGGTGCATCAACATAAATAAGTTCAACCCTTATATTTTTGGGTAGATCATGTTATCATTATATGGGAAACAGTGAAAAATATACCTTGTAAAAATCAAATGATCAACAAATGTTTTCATGTTTTAAAGTTTAGACTAAAGAATTTCTAAGTAATTTTTATTATGTGCAAATTGAAACTAGTTAAATTTATTACAATAAAAATATATGTTTTTTAAATGTGTGTCACAATGTCAAAAAACAAGAAAATACAATGAGCTCGCTTTTATAACCGGTTGCTTATAACTGATGAGGAAATAATTTTATTTACTGAATGGATTAAAAAGTCAAATATTTGTGGTTTTGGAAGCTTTGATCCATCCCTGTGTATTTATTTATTTATTTATTTATTTATTTAAGCTGTATGAAAGGCAAAGAGAAAAGGTATCTGGAGGCAGCACAAAGGTTCATTCAGACATGCACTTCCATTGATCTACAGTCCAGAATTCCTGCTCGTAATATTAGAGTTGTGCATTCATAACAAACTATACAACGCGTTACACTTCAAGACACATCGGGGATTGCCTTGTTTTTTTAGATCTCAGGCTTTGCTCATTTAGAAAGAGGCAGAAGAATGTCTCATGCGACACGGGTTCCCAGGTTCCCCCAGAGAAATGCCATTGTGACCGCCAGGAAGCTCTCCAAGCTGCCAAGTATAGAATAACACGTCTTTTTTTCTCCTATAGATTTCAAAAGCACTGATCTCTGCTCTTGTCTGAAGAAGCCGCTCCTCAAGCCAAATAAGTACACGTTTGTATAGCACTACAGTCAAATGAATTGAACAAATACATGCATTTTGAATTTGCTTACACATTTCTCTTGTTTAAAAACAAAAACAATAGTTGACAATGATAAAAACAATGATACTTTTTTTCATCCAAATGATGTAATTTGAAGCAGTTAAGGATAAAGGGGGGGGGGGGGTCCCCAGAGGGAGTCCAGTTTTGCTAAACTTCAATTCATGTGTGATTGCTATGTAGCCCTTCAAAGGTTTTACCTCCTTCATTTGGTAAGCTCTTACAAATATACACCATAAGTCTAAAGGTTAAAATTTTCTCAGAAGATACACAAAAACAATGAATTTAGATTCTTTAAAAAGTCACCCTTTGCTTCAATGAACAAGATTCCTGAGGTTCTCACCTTAAATAGTGTTACAAACATTTTGAAGGAGGTTCCGGAGATGCTTCATGGCTCTTTCGCCTTCCAGAGTCCTTTTTACCCTCAACCATCTCGATTTGGTTTAGGTCAGGTGACAATGGAGGCCAATTAATCTGGTGCAGTACTCCATCCTTCTCCCTGTCGTATAGCCCTTACACAACCTATAGGTGTAAAGAATCGTTGGGTGTGTGGATGCTGTGGTAGCCATGATGATACCTCAGTGGCCAAGCGTGAGGAAAACTGGAATGTAATGGAATTATCTGGCAATGTAGCTGCTTTCCTGTTGCTCAGTCGGTAGAGAATAGTGCTAACAACGCAAAGGTCGTGGGTTAAAATCAACATATTCATGGAAATTTAAGTTCCTTTGGAATAAAGAGTCTGCTAAATGCAGAAATGTAATCCTGTTCATTTTGAAACTGCACCAATGAAGATCATCAAAAACAGTCTAAAAAGTGAATGGAATTTCTCTGTTATTTCCTCAAACAACCGAACATTGATGAGCTCCGTGGATCGTTCGAATTGACATGTCACTTTCTTTCTACAACCAGTTGGTACTACAGTTTTTACAGAAGCAGACCGAGATCCTCTTTTTTTACCTGACTCTGTCCGTTTGTTAGCTTCGTACTAGGATTTCCTGAAGTATTTTTGTTTATCTTTACGAAGCTGATGTGGTTGTTGCAATAACAATAATCAGTTATCAAAATTGGTTATCAGCTTTGTACCAACCTGACTTCCCTATTAGGAAGCCAAGTAATTATACCTTGACAAAAGTGAATGATGGACATGTTTTCAACTGATAACATTTACTTAATTCTAAAATCTATTAGACTTTACAGTGAGACTATTGTTCAGATAACAATCTTTAAAACTAAGAAAAGGGCAACGTCCTTTCGTTATAATATAACATAAATATAATAACACATATGAAGAATGTTGCAACAGTAATCCAATATTTAAAACCAAAAGTACAACAAATGTGTGTTTATATATTTTATTGGTGACATTTGTCCAGATTTCAGTGTTGTTTTATGCATTATGCTGCTTACAGTGTTCAATACATATGAGATTTATCACAACTATGACTCGGATACCGTAACAAAATATAGATTCAAAACTGTCTTAGGAAACTGAGGGTCATGGAGTCACAAAGACGACTGTGTTTTCCTAACAAAGATACCTACTGAAAAAAAAATATCTGAAGTGTAAAACTATGTCAGCAATAACTTAAAAACTTATAAACAAAATAAATATGTCTCACATTAGTAATATACAAAGTACTGATTGCAGTTTAAGAACAGTAGCCTATCACATGTACGTTAAAAGTATCTGTTTTAAAAGTATGGATCTTTCTTTGACTATTTTACTTGGATTGGGAAAAGTGCTTGTCTATACACCACCATCTAAATCCAATATGAAACATCATCAGCATTGTCAAGCACTTTTACTTTGTCCTAATGCAAAATTTAAAGATTAACTCTATGTTTTCACTCAGATAAAAGAGTAAAGACTGTACAGCTGCAATAAACATTTTTTTACATATCTTTCAGTAGTGTAACATTTGGTTTTGAAATGTTCATAGGTAATGCTTTATATCAAAGCATCCATGTTACAAGTTGAAATGAGTACCTTGCAATGGAGCATGCCGCAATGGACTATCAAACCAAGTTATGGAACGCTCAAAAATGTTCCAAAAATAATAGTTTTTATGCAACAGACAGCCATTGTCACATGTGTATCAAGTTTGTTAGAACACAACTTCAACAGTGAAACAACTTGTGAAAAAGATCATGAAAGAACTTTCATTTCCACTTTTCACTGAGAGTTTGTGATGTAGCTTGGAAGATTTTTTACAAAGTGTAAACTAGTGATACTGGACAATGTTACAAGTGTAAGAAGTCCACTTAAGTAAGAAACCATTTAACTTAAGGCCCTCATTATCAAACTCTCTTGATGATCCAGTAAGCTCATGTTTAAGAAAGTCAACGATTCGTCACCATTTGCGTTAGCTGTATACACAAACAGCACTTTTCTTCTATTTTTAGGTTGGATAAAAAATACCAGTAAAATTAAACAGACTGCAAATATGTCATTTTTTGTATATTCATACACGTGAAAATATACAATTACGTTATTTAATTACTATTTTATTCATAGGGAAAGTCTACTTGGCAAACTTTAGCAGTTGATATACAACTTAACTAGACCATGATTACCCTTCACTTAGTATATTTAAGTGTGTGCTTAGACATATTTTTCAACTTATCATCCAACCAATTTAAATACATTTATGTTTAAATGCACACTTAAGTAAAGTATAATCTTGTTTCATCTCAGGCACGTAATAAAAATGTACTTAATAGTGTTCTTGCATATATTTCAGAGAAATTGAATGAATATGAGAAATAGACTACAGTTAAACTTTATTTAAGACACTTAAGATCCATAGCTGTACATTAAAGTCTGTGTTTAGAGTTTTTAAATACGTATCTCTCTAGTTCTTCTTAAGTTTAATACAGTTACAAGCTTTTACCTCACTTATAACTTAAGATTGTGTTCAGTGAAACTGTAATATGTTTAATACACATGTAACAACAACAGCCCAATTAAACATGTAACATGGTTCCATAGCTTAAGTACATCTTAATTAAATATAACTAATTCAATTTATAATTAAGAGACTGCAGCAGCTTTACTGTGACTCAATCATTAGAGAAGTTTGTGAATTGATTCCCAGGGAAACATATGTACACTGGTAAAATGTGTCTACTCGACGTTCACATGAGAAGTCTTATAAATGCACATACGCAAACAGTCACACATATGGAATAACAGTTTCATCCCACATCAGGAAAATTACAAAGAGCAACTCCAGAAAATTTTAACCAGGAGTTGAGCAGTAGAGTTACGTCTCTGGATTTGTGAAGGTTCCATCAAATTAATCCATCCTAGATGTTCCAGGAGCTTGGAGTGAAATTTCATCAGACAATCTTGGGAAATTGACAGCTAAAATGGCAAAGGTTGAAAAGTTTTTTGCAATTAAGGCAATGTTTAAGGTTCTAGCCATCCTTTTCGTGTGTTTTTTTACATGAACTATCCATTCCTTGGAGAACAATAACACATGTAACCTGTATAAGTAATTGCTCTGTAACATGGACAGTATGAAGTAAAGTCTTTTTACTGACATGAACTTCTCCAAAACCTTTTCTTCTGAGTAAATTGAGAGCTCCTTGGCTTTGGTTCTAGTCTCCATCTGAGTCTATAGAATGTGAAATGTCAGCCCTTCTGTTTTTGGAGCCCCTGTGTCGTCGTCGTCTCTGCTCAGCCCGTCCCACACGGGTTCTGTGAGCGCCTGTCTGGTGCCGCTGACTCTCTCTGAGTTTCCGCACCATCTCATGGTCCTTGTTACCCAGAACACGGGGCAAGAAGAGGGAAGCTTTGTCTGTGCTCCGTGTCTTAAACCCTCTCCTGGGCCGGCCTTTTCCATTGATGGACACATACCATTGCCTTTTAGAGCTGGCACGGCGCTTACTGCCCCCTGTACCCAACACAGCAGAAGGAGGTTGGGTGGTGGCATGGTGCCGAGATGCATAGGTGTTGTAGCCCAACTCGTGAATGCGCTCCAGAAACTCACACTCCTGATTGAACACTTCCTGGTGGAGTTAAAAATATATATTAAGTGAGACATTCATGAATGGGTTTGACACAAGTAGCATTTACACTGTATCCAAAAAGATTAGCAATACTTTTGATGAAACTTTTGTTACCTTGCTTTAACTTTATTATATAAAGTTATTTTTACATTGCTGTAAAAAGAAACAAATTTATTTGAGTACGGTTTAGGAGGAAACTAAAAGTGGTGAACTTAAATGTTTTGAGGTAATCTGTCTACACATAAGATTTGATCCAATTTTTGGGTTAACACTAGGCAAAGTATATTGTAAACAGCATTACTTAGTAATTTTGCTCAGAAGGTTCTTGTTTGAGTGTTTCATAATTGGTTTTAAATTGACAGCTCTCGGATCACCAAAAATGTATTTCACGATCAAATGCTTACCCATTATGTTTCATTTTACATTTCAGTTTTCATTAAATTGTGTTTTAATTTATTTCTATGGCTAATGGTGTCAACATTTTCTACCGATTAAGTAAGTTAAACACATTGTGAAGCTTAATTGATTGAAAGATGTGAATTACTCTTGTCAAATTGGGTAGGAAGATCTCACTAGAAATCGTTAGAACCCCAGTGCACTTTAGTGACAGCGTCCCCATCGAGAGAAACAAAGCTCAGTAATCAAACTCTAGTAATCTGGCAGCATGTGCTCACTCTCGTTCCGCTTGAGAAACACCACCATGTGGCAAGAGCCCCAAATAGCCCCACTCTTCTGGTTATCTGATCCAGCTGCCAGAGCCTAAATTCTCAAATTCTGCTCGTTGATTTTCCGACGTGACATAACACTTACCGAGGCATAGAGGCGGCCTTTCTCGTTCATAGCCAGGTATCTTCCCGAAAACAACCCCTTGATTGCAACCACGCCAACATCGACCGCCGTGATCTCGAGGATACCTTCAGAAAGAACGAAGCAGTTAGTGCGCATGCTCGAAAGTACGGCGTCAACGCGTTTAATAACTTAGATAAACTAATAAGTAAATGACGTATATTAGATGAAAGAGTGATGTAAAGTGTCACAAATTACATTTTAAAGACATGCTATATATCTCAGCAAACACGCAAAAAAGCGGGAAAAGACGGCTTAAATTGCACGTATTACCGTTTCTCAGACGTCGCTATAAGAGCAGCAATTTGAGGAAATTAAAATTGCTATTTTTCTAAACACAATTATATTAAATATTAGTTTAATCAACATTAAGACAATTAGCCCTCAGTTTAAATATATTTAGTTTATTGGTTTATATTAAATAATATGAAACTAAATTGTATGTTTGGCTATCAACTATCGTTGAATTTATATGAAAACATTACACTTTTATTATTACGAAAAAAATATGATTTATTAATAGGTAGAATAGCTAAATCCACTATTTACTTGGAGCATTTTTGTCATTTGCGTACATTGTGCGTACAAATATTTATTCTATATATACGTATTTTTATTATTAGATTCTTCATAGCCCATTTACGAATCTCATATTAATAAGTTAAACGTTTGAAAATTAAATCAATGACTTTTTTGAAGGGTTGCTCTTAAAAAGCTTTTGCTCTTAAACTTAAATAAATATCCCTACTTTGTGTGAATATACATTTCTAAGTAGACTAACACATTTGGTTGATTGCGTTACTGTCCACACAGTATTACGCGGTCAGGTTAGATATACAGACACTAAACGCCTCTTTAAAAGGATGTTTATTCATCCCTTTTCCCCACTGATTAATGGCTCCCCTCATTCTTCAGTTTCGAATAATCATCCTTAAGGTTGGATAAACACATCCGTTGTCTAAGTCATTATGTTAAACTGTCTGTCGAAACCTGTTTTCATATGGAAATGCTTAATGGGAGCTCGGATTTGACTAATTGGAAAACCAAGACATACAAACGAGTGCTGTAATTTAATGAATCCGACAGACGTATGTCTTTATTATTAAATATTCGAGGTAAATTAATGGAATAGACCTGGCCGTTTTAAATATGTATACATTCATACACGTCACGTATTCGTTATTTTATTGCTACAAATCAATATAACTATACATTATCCCTCCTACATCTTCTGCGCAAAGCTTCTCAAAAAAAAAAAACACAAACTCCACTCACTGTAAGGGTTATTTTCCTCCAGAGATCCGTCTATTTTCCCATTCGGGTGAATTTGCAAATGATATTTAGTGGCGCAGTAAAGTTTCCTGCGCCTCGGAGCTCCCCCGAGGTGCTCGTACACCCCGCCGCGTCCGCCAGCATCTCGCCGCTGCCTCGGGTCACACGCCTGGCCCCTGGCACAAGGCGCCCTCGGGGTCCTGCTCAGCCTTGGAGCCAGGGATTCCTGCAAACTCAGATCCAAGGAGCTCAGGAACAACAAGAGAAGAATTATAACCATTGTGGCATGGCGGCAAAATCTCGCTGGAACGGAAAGAGCTGTCCCATCAAAGAAGAATCATCTGTCAGTGGTCCAGTTTGGTGAACATTTCAAATCATAAAAAACTTGGTGTATCCGAGTTATGAAAAGGTCCCGCTCATCTGCTAAAGCTGGCTGGATGGCAAGAGCATGGCTTCAACTCATGGGTCCCCACGGCTCTCCAAGCAAACTGTAGCCTATCTGAGAGCGGTGTGCGCCTATCGTGAGATTTCGCTGATCGACAATGTGAGCAGAAATAAAAGAGCCCTCCTGCAACAATAGTCCGAACCCCGACCAATTGATACAAAGGAAAGGGGTAGGCAAGGTATCAGTCTTGTGTGAAGCTAGAGCTTGCAGCGTGGATAAAATTACACAGCGCTACACACGGCGGCTTTACAGCGGAAAACCGCATCACACCGAGGGAGAGAGAGAGAGAGAGAGAGAGAGAGAGAGAGAGAGAGAGAAAGAGAGAGGGGAGGGAGGGAAAGAGAGAGAGGGAGACATCCAAGGGCTGAGTCCGAGGCTTTTTCAAAGTTCTGAAAATGAACACACTGGTGGACTCTTTTCATGTCTGTTGGCACATTTGTGGAGTGATGTTAACATTCTCAGACACACGCATGTGGCTTTCGGTCATCCACAGTCATACACTCACCGGCCACATTATTAGGTACACCTGTCAAAGCCAATTTCTAGTCAGCCAATCACATGGCAGCAATTCAATGCATATAGTCAAGAAAAGCTGCAACAAACTGCTTAAGTTCCCCACTTAGATTCAGGAAGAAAGGAGATTTTACGTAGCTTTGGTACATGGTATTGTTGGTGACAGAAAGGCTGGTCTGTGTATTTCAGAAACTGCTTAACTATCTAGGCTTTACAGAGAAAAAAAGAGAAATATCCAGTGAGCGACAGTTCTGTTGGCACAAAAGCCTTGTTGATGCCAGAGGTCAGAGCAAAATGGCCAGAGTGGTTCGAGCTGATATAGAAAAGCAACAGTTACTCTACTATGAAGGTATGCAGAAGAGCATCTTTGAATGCACAATACGTCAAACCTTGAGGTGAATGGGCTACAGCAGCAGAAGTCCACACCGAGTGCCACTCCTGTCACCTAAGAGATAAAAAATGAGGCTGTAACTTGCACAGGCTCACCAAATAGAGGATTGAAAAAACGTTGCCAGGTATGATAACTCTCAATTTATGCTGAGATATTTGGAAGGTACTGTCAGAATTTGGCATCAACAACATGAAAGCATAGATCCATCCTAGTATCAACGGTTCAGGCTGCTGCTGGTGCTGTAATGGTCTGCTGGATATTTTCTTGGCACACTTTGGGTCTATTAGTACCAATTGAGCATCATGTCAATGCCACAGCCTACCTGAGTATTTTTGTTGACCATGTCAATCCCTTTATGACCACATTCTACCCATTTTCAATTAGTACCGGGCTGCACAAGAAATGTTTAATTATTTACATTGGATTTATTATCTATCTATCTATCTATCTATCTATCTATATATATATATATATATATATATATATATATATAGTTCGTATTATCTTCAATAAAAAAATCTCATATTCTCCAAAATGTAATTTACGAGCCAAAAATTTCAGCATGAAACAGATGTTTGGAGAGTTTTCAAAAGAAAAAGAAAGTCTTACTTGAAATATGAATTTATTGCAACACATCCATCAAAAGAAATGTCAGCATTAAATCGGTATGCAGTGTGAAAAAGTTTGGGGACTGGTCTACATCGTCAAAAACAAAGCAGGCCTCATCTGGATTTTTCACATTCTGCATGTGTGAAATGTCATGTTTTAGTCAGTGCAATTTCTGTCTTTGGTTAAGTCTGGAGGGTTTTCAGAATGCTTAATATCATGTTTACAAGTTGGAAGAAGGTTAATTCTAATCGCATGTGATCTCTTAAGGTGTAGCTGAAGAAAGAAAGGATATCAGAAGGGGCATGTCACATCACAAAATGTTTTGATGTGCTTTATTTAAATGCCAACTGGGAACATAATGACATTTTACCCCAGTTCCTTTAAGTCTCAATATAGATCATAGAACCTAAACCTGCCGTAACTGCCATGCATCTTCTCACAAGGGCCATGCGGGCTGCATAGTGCCCCTCAAAGCCCTGCAGCCACACGTACTCTAGCTCCTGGAGTGAGTGAGTGTTTGTGAACTGCTAGTGGGTGGGTGGAAGAGCAACTCAAATTGACTTCTGCCCAAATTGCTTCCATCTTGGTCACATTATGGTTACCATTCTCATAATTAGCAGCACCATCTACAAATCTCCCTGCCCTTTGGCGTAACACCAGCAAATGCTATTGAAGAGCCCTCGTGGGAAGGAAGCTATAGGCTCCCTTCATTTGTCGCTTCTTCCCATGCGCCAGTTTGCATCCCAGGGAGTGACTGTTAATGAATTTTGAAAGCAATAGACAGAAACAGATAAAGAGGAAGGAATACAAGGCTAAGATAATAAATCATTCTGGGATCATGAGAGAGAGATAGAGAGAAAAGAGACAGATAGAAAGAGAGAGAGAGAGAGAGAGAGAAACTCTTGATGTGGTCTGATCCTGACAGAGGGTTGCATTTTTGATGTGGTTGGCTGTTTCTTTCTGGAACTATTTTAATTACGACCCGCAACCGCCCACAAAGCCCAGCAGTAATAATCAGAAGGAGTGAGAGAGAGAGAGAGAGAGAGAGGGAAAGAGGAATGGAGAGAGGGGGGTTCACTCAGGATGTTGCCGATTATCAACTCATTCTCATTCCCTCATTTATCACTTTACCTTCTCCTTGACCCTGTCCGTGTTTAATTGAACAATGGGGGACTGGAAAAGTGGACACCTTGTAACACAAGTTTGGCTACTTGAAAATGAGGTACAGGTGTAAAATCGCTAGTATAATTCATGAATAAAATGTCAAAAGTGTCATTGTACCTCCTGTGCCAATTTAGTCCAGTTTAAACTATTGTCTAAACCTAATCTTTTGTTCATTTGTAATTATTTCATATTAATTTTGAAAAGAAACAGTAGCTTAAAAATAGTCGACACTCACTCATGGTCATGAGCTATTTGAGAAAACAATCTTATCTTAAACGTTCATTAAAACAAACAGCATATTTGGTTTTAGGAATATAATCTCCAAATGAGTAAAATGCTTAGGCAGGAGAGGGAAATTCTGTAATGCTTTACATAATAATATTATAGTAAATGTAGGAAATGTGAGTGAAAAAAGCTAAATCGAAATCAAATCAAATATATGCTCACAAGGTAGTTATACTGGATCAACAAGGTCTCTCAGTGGAATGTTGAGGATCGAAGGGGTTGGCCAAGGAAACTTTTGCAGAAGATGGAAGACACATCAGGCTGATTACGCATCAAAATCAAAAGAAACTGTGGTGTTTTTGACAAATTTTAAATGTTTATCTGTAGAAGAAAAGCAGTTTGTTTGATGTAAGGGCTGGTGAGTGCTAGCCCTTCTATCTGTCTGTCTGTTTGTCCGTCCGTCCGCCCGCCCGCCCGCACGCCCGCCCGCCCGCACGCCCGCCCGCCCGCCCACACGCCCGCCCGCCCGCCCAATCCACCCACCCATCCATCCATCCATCCATCCATCCATAATAGCAATTGTTCTGATAATTTTATATAGCAATTTTTCGGATGGAAATACTACACAAAACTACTCTTTCCACAGCACTAACTAACTTAACTACCCCCCAAAAAAGGAGCACTGAATTTAATCTGTATCAATTCAAATGTCTGCTATGTGTATGTCTTATGATTAATCAGACCTTAACATAACAAACTGTTTATGTTTAGTCCTGAACTATAAGTCGCATTGGATAAAAGCGTCCGCTAAATACATAATTGTAAATATATTTAAATAATTCTCATAAGAAACAAACTCGTATAATTGATACCATTTCAATCCCAACTACAAAATGTTTTAGTCCATTGCAAAGCTATTAAAATAACCTTTAAATTTGTTTGTTTATTCAGTTTAAAATCACAGCCAGAAATTTAGGTCTTTATCTTTGGCTCTTTTGGGAAGGAGGCACCACAAGCCAGCCCAAATCAAGCTGACCTCTAAACCTTTTCTGCTCTACTTTTTCTCATGGCTTTTTTATTTTGTGCGCAAGTGATCTGAGGGCCTGGCTAGAGCCAGACGGGAATGCCTCTCGTCCCCTGACAAATCACTGTTGAGCCCCTTTTGTCCAGGTTCACTTTGATCTCACCTGCTTGTCAGGGGCTCGGAAAGAACTCCTGTACAGTCCCAGTGCACTGCAAACAAATTGGCAAGCACTTTATTCTTAAACCCCATTGTCACAATTCTGTGTAAGAAAAAATAACCCCTTTACATGGCCAATTACTACGAGGTATGTTTAGAGGATGTTTTTTCATTCAAAGTTCATTGACTTACTGTTGAAAGTATTGAAGAAGTTAACTGACAGAAGGTTATGCAAAGCAAAAATACAGTTATTTGCTAAAGTCAATGACCTCTTGAATTACTTGAATTTGACCTAATGCGTATTTATTTCATTTGAAATGCATGGTTGTGTTCTGTCAGATGGCTTTATCATGAGCAATTCCTATTTCATATTTTTTTTTATTTCCTTTGTGTTCCTCTGATAATTTTCCATAATATGAAAGTTAACTGACAGTTTCCATTTAAGGTTCCCGCCTAATGGGAAGGTGCCACTCATATCAAATTCCAGAGGGAAGACTGAGAGGGCCTGCTTATAAGGATGACAGTCAATTTAATAATTGATTTGGGCTCCCAAAACTCCTCATGCAAACAAACTGTAACTATGCTTTTTCACAGGATTTTCGTGTAACTCATTCATTAGATTTATATTATGTTCATTATTTGGTTTTGTGAGTCTCCAGCAGATTGATGCACATGTAAGGTTAAAAACACTGTCATTGTATCATAACATGCTTTCATTTTCACCAGATATTTCCTTGTTTTGCGACAAAATTGAGATATATATGACACAATATCCATAAATTGGTATTTAGAATGTTACAGATGAACACTACAGCAACTGTTATCATTGTACTTACTGGTTGTGATTGGCAGAGTGGTCCAAATGAACTGTGAACTGGTCCAGTCTTTAATAAAAGCCATTTATTAATTCCAGTTGTAAGCTTGTAGCTACTTTCCATCTTCCCACAGCAAAATGTTGATTGTATGGTTCTGTGTTGTAGATGAAGCGTGAATCTCAACCATAGGTTCTTCACAGACTTTAGAGAGAAAATTAAGCTGAAAATAACTAAAAAAGAAAATGTTTGGTCGTACTACTAACTAGTACTACTATATGGGAACCATAAAAGTAGATTTAATGACAATATTTTATTGGATTATGCTCATTTGATTTGCCTTGCTAGGTTGCCAGAAAGCCATAAAAAACCCATAATGAAATCCACTTTTAGAAATAAAATTTTAAAAGTATAAGTTTGTAATAATTTTAGAAATAAAATTTTAGAAGTACAAGTTTGTATTAATTTTAGAAATAAAATGCCATGTCAAATGATTTTAAGAGTGTTTGTTAGAATGATTTTTTAAGAGACTTTTAGAATGCTATAGTCAAAACGGCTCTCTATACCTGCAGAGCCATGGGCATAAATTTACAAGTTCCTTAAACTTGTTTAAATGTAAAAAAAGTGTACCTCTACAAACTCAACACACTTTTCAGAAATTTCAATGATATCTCAAAATGATTTGCCAAAGCTCTCTCTACCTTTCTCAGCCTGGATTCCTCTCTCACAGTTCGTCTTGAAACCAGATAGGTCTTCCTTATACGTCTACGACCCTTTGATTCTTAGCTGCAGGTCTCAAATACCTTTTGAGAGGACAGTGGATTTCTCTACACCTTCCAACAGGCAAATGATTGTGGTGTTCTGTAACTATATAAGACATCAATGGTTGTCTCACAGAGGGCAAAAGGTGTGAGTGGGAGACTGGGTTGTGCGACAAAAACAAACATAATATCATACAGACTTCTTGGACAACGTAAATTGAAATAGTGTTGATATTTAGGACAGTACAAGAACAGGAGTTCAAAATAGGCCAAAAAATCTGCACCACTATTTTGATAGCTCTGGCAAACATACGCCACGCAACAACCATGTCAGAATTTCAGTTGAGCCATCAATAAGTAACAGCAATGTGTGTTACCATGTCAAAAATGTTTTTATACTCATTCAGTTACAGTAGCTCAAGTCAGAGCTTCAATTATCTCAAGTCAGACTCATTCAAAGAAGATTGGGTAACAAAAAATCACAGGTTGAAAGCTTTTTACTTCGTCACTCATTGATAAAATCTGCCAAGATGTCCATGAAATAAACTGGATGAGAGACTGTTCTTCTCCCAGTGCCAGATCAAACTCTGATCTTCAGTACTTAACCTGTTGGACCTGCAGCCTTAGACACAGTCAACCATTAGATCGTACTGTCCACACTCGCAGCATCACAGGCAATGCTCAAATGAGTTACAGTTCAGAAGCCTGATGTTCTCTCTCCACTGGTCCCTTATTTTAACCCATGCTCATTTTTAAAAGCGTATAGTGGCTTAAATAACAGTGAGAGAATCAGCACCATCCTACCACCACAAGCTCTCTCAGTCCTACATCCATCACCAGAAACATGCATTGCGCAGTGTCTAGTAGCTCCATTCTATGTTCCTAATATTGGATCCTGGTAGTTTTCACAAAACATTTTCACTAAAGTCACATCAGCCAAAAGTAATGGTTTTTTTACAGTCTCTGGAAATTCATAAACACAGTTAAAAAGGAGTTAATTGTGAAAAAGTTCAATAAAAAAGAATGAAAAAATTATTTGACTAATTGGTAATGAAGAAATAATTTTTGCAGTGAACATTCACATTAAAATGAATATATTAGTCCATATACTGTACCTATTATTACATTTCGTAAAGCACAAGTGAATGTTTTGAAGGATTTCTATCTAGATTTTAAATACAGTACAATCCCTTCCTGCTTCATTCGTTCCAGTATGGTAAGAAAACATTGTGATGCCACTGCTGAACAACACATCGCTTACACTGACAGTGACGGAGCAGCTGTCGATGACTCATTTGAAACTCAATGTCACCTAATTTCCCTTAAATATAAGGCCATTGACAGAGGGGATGGGGTCCCCAGCAGGAGACAGTGCATGTGAAAGAGCCATGTTGATTGTGTAAAAGATGGATGGTAGAGGAGTGTTTGCGGCAACCTGCTTTGTTCCTATTTCTCCTTTTCAGAACTTCATAGCAACATTTATATGGACCCTCTCTGAGCTTTTACTTTCACACACCTTTTGTTCCTTTCTATACCTTCTTATACCCACTCCCACACACACACACACACACACACACACACACACACACACACACGCACGCACACATACACACGCACACACACACAAATTCTTTAAAAACTGAAATTAATCATTTTACCAAAAGTGGAATATTTCCAGCCTTTCTTGCATTTTTTGCAGTTTTTTTAATTCTTCTTATTAAAAATCCACTTTACAATTTTATTATTATTATTATTATTATTATTATTATTGCATGGTTTTCATATTATCTTATACACATGTATAAGACAAACGGTGTGTCTCCAATAAAAAAATAAATAAATAAAAGGGATAGCAAAACCTGGATTCAATTGCAAAAACAGTCAACAAAAGGTTTCCTCAGTCCGCTCCTTTTAATTTTTGTTTGTTACCTCAAACATGTATATTAAAACAATTATAAAAATGACCAAATATTATCCTGTGCCCCTGAAAAGGAAGAAGCAGATGAAGAAAATGAATGCACTGATGCGGCAATGACTTTAACGTTACCATCAAGTTTTGGTTTATATTGACTGCTTTCCAATTTGACGTGCGCGCTTGATTTTCGCTTTTTTGAAAAGTTGTAACCGAGTGAAACCGAGAAAATTTTTCGGTTACACTTTTTTACGCTACAGTTGCAAGTTGCATGAAAACATTGTAAGCCATATTGACTTGGTTCAAACAGCACTGCTTGAATTACATGCATACAAACTTTAATATCACCACATTGTAATTGCTTTAATTTGACATTGACATCATACGCAGCTAGATGATGTCAGGTTCAGTTCAAAACTGACAGAAACCAGCTGGACCCAGGTACACTCACTTGTGGCCGGAGAACTCTGACCAAAAGTGGTCTTCACGGAAGAGTAGTAGCCAAAAAGCTGTACCTTTGACATGGTAACAGTGTTAAATGACTGAAGTTGATTTGAAAACATAGGAACTGGTGTCGATATCAGTATTGTACTGGTGATTTTAATCAGCAAACAAAAAACAATCTGCAAGCACTTTCATAAAATAAAACAATATTCTAGGATATTTTTTGTGCATCTCTTTAAATAAACCCAATCAGCAGCATATTTTGTCAAAACAAGCAAAAGCATTTGTTATTTATTTTCTCATTGACAACACCAGCGCTCCATAGCGTTTAGTCATGCACCACTAGAAATTCAGAGAACAAATAAAAAATGTCAGTGAAATTAGATCTTGGTCTTGGCTGGGTCTTGGTCTCAGTCAAGGCGGTCTTGACTACAAGACTAGTGTCTGGGTCGGTTTTGTCCCCAATCTCTTCTATTTGATATAATACAAGTAACAGAAAATGTTCTAATTTCACAAATTTACTCACAGAGTTCACAAGAGTGGTCCATTTTTGTCTCAATGTTGTACTAGTCTGAATAGCCAACAGTCATTATTGCAAAATAAACATATTCATTAATACTTTGCTGCATATTATGACATTTTTAAGGCTACAAACACTGATGGAAATGGTATTATCTTGCCTTCAAATTGCTATCTGTATTTCTTTTATGATCACTGATCACAAATGGATATAAAACACTAGTCTTAACACTTTATTCAATTTACATTTACATTTGAGAACAAAACAGAGCTTGATCTCACTTGGAAAATATTACATTAATCTGGTCATCAATGTACATCTAAGTCTACTGAAAGTATATCTTTTTAAAAATCATATTGATGTTGTCTATAAATCACGGAACACTGATGCTCTGAAGCTATGAAGCACTGAATGCTTTATATATTGAGAAGAAAAAAATGGAGGCTGTATAAAAGGCTTTAAACAGAATGGCCATGATATTACCTGTCTTCAAATTCAGGCATCCCAAATGCAATCAGATTTATTTTTGAAAGAGTATACTTCTGCTATATCAACTATATCAGATACCATAACTTATATGTGCTAGTTTCAGCATTAAAACATTACAGAAAACTGTCAGAGATATAAAGTAGTATAGTAATAGACGTGTGCCTTCATTCTTAAAAGACCACTCTGTCCGTGTTAACATAAGTGAGCAGTCTCACAAGGGTGATGATGGAGCTAACAGTGACTTAGAGAGTGCCATGTGCAGCAACCACATTCTAGTCAACCACACATTCATTCCATGCTTCTTTGGCTTCTCCAATCTTTCATGGGGTAACAGATCACAATTTATTCATCAAATCAAACATTAAACAAAAGTTTAGTTCCCATTCAGAAGCTTGAGCAAACTTCAAATGTGAAACAGGGGTGCTGATAGAATCCTGTCTTGAAAGCACTTAACACCATGCTTTTGTTGGCTGACGTCTTTCAGTGGTCCCAAAGACATCAATGTCCCAGCAATATTTATGCTCCTTGTTAAAGTTGTGGACAAACATACACAACACTTCACAGAGCATTTTCGGGATGCCTAGCATTTAGCAACATGTTGACATTTTAAGATGCTGTTTTGGAATCAAAGAGCCATCCTTCAACAAAGACCCATGTGTTCAGAAGAGACACATTTAAGATGCTTGATGATGGCATTTGTAAACGATCTTCTGTCTCCACTTTGCTGTTGGAATTCACTTATCCAGATTTTAACATCAATTATGTGATAATTGTTGTGGCACAAACGTCTTTAATAGGTTTTTTTTGTAATTATTTTGAACATAAAACGTTAATAATAATAATATAAATAAGTGAAAACTCACTTTTTGTCACAAAAGATGTTTTACTAATTTACAATTTGCTCTAATAAATTACTTTTAAAAATTACTTTTTTGTGGCAATGCTTGATATAATTTTTTAGTACAACCCCAGCTTCTTTTTTTAAAGAAATTTATTTTAATACATTACACAAAAGTTCCACAAAATTATAGAAAAAAGATAATTCTGAGTAATACATTTTTAAATTTTTTAATGCTAATATAAAAAGAGAGCGAACAGTTTTTTTTTATTATTAACAAAAATCAAAAGTATTGAGACAAAATAGAAATTCCTAAATCCCCCAAAATGCAAAGGCAAGAAAATTCTATATATATAGATTTTACATGCCATATTATTACATGCCACCGATTTGCGGGTATGTAAAGTGAAACTGAAAGACGATTGCGCATATTCCCACATTTAAATTGGAGATTATGTATCATAACTCTTGTAAAGTTAATTTAAAACACATAATAGCAAAACAAATATCCTTTTTGAGCGCAATAAAAAAATAGATGTGTTGCATCTTTCCTACTTATTTCAAAACAGACGATGTGATTGGCACCCTCACTGGTGTGTGCAGGGACTTCTAAAGATGAAAGGGGCAACAATATACCTTTTACAGCAAATGAGAAAGATAAAAGATCCCAGTAGACTTTAATAAAACAGAGAATGCAACATCCCCCCCACCCTCCCCTTCTTTATGAAGAAAATGAAATAATGTAACAATCCGAAATTTTTCTTTTGCTGGCAACCATTTCTTCACAACTATCTTTTCATATAAAAAAATACAAAAAGTTTCTTTTCTTCAGTGTGTGTTAGCTTTGAAAGAACTTACCTTTGAAAGAAATACATTGTGATGTACTGGTTGCCTTTGGGGGAGGCCTTTGGGGAGGCTCTACATGACCACAAAAGGAAATAAGCTACAATAAAAATGGATGGATGGATGGATAGATGGATGGATGGATGGATGGAAGGATGGATGGATGGATGGAAGGAACGAATACAATCACACTGTACAGACAAGAGTAGCTGGAACCCCCCAACTCATGATCACAGACAGAAGCTCCCGACAACCTGAACTGAGGTTAGGTGTAGCAGATACATCTCTTAGAGTCCTGGAAGTGAGATGAGTTTGTGAGTATTCCCTTTCAGTTTTTCCACATGCTCACACTTCCATCATCTGTGAACAAAACTTGCTCATAGCTCTTTGGTAAACTAACGAAACAGCCTTTGCAAACAGGTCTATAACAGCTATTTCCTAGCTGCAATCGTTTCACACAATAACCACTTGGGTCTAATTGACAATTCCAGAAGTTTGTGTCATATAAGGCAGGGGTCAAACCCTGTGACCCTAAGCAGGTAAAGAAACTCTCACTTTTTTGTATTTATTTATTTATTTTAATAACTATTTTTAGTGTCCTGAATTACTCTTTCCAGCTCTGAATGCATTTGTTAATTTTGCCTCAAATGTCCCTATGAGAACCATTAATGACTTGTAGCAATGTTAAATACACTCAATGCAGACACATAGCATTGGGTGAGAGCGGAGCAGAGGTTTTGTCTGAATCCTGGCTTTGAAGAGGGGGATTAGGATTACCATTGAATTCACTTTTCAACAAGGACTTGACCTAGAACTCTTATAGGAGACACAGCCACTTGTCAAAACCCTGAGAATGGCTAATGCTGCTGCAATAACTTGCTAAATTATTGCAAAAATGTATGGGTTTAAGTACAAAAAGTAAATTATCATATGATACGTTATGCCTTATCAAAAGCCTGAATACAGAAATAAAATGCTTGAATCATGAAAGGGACCACCTATTTAGCGGTCCTTGCCCTACCTGCCCAATTGCCATATGCCCTTGGACAAGGCACTTAACCCTTAGTCACTCTGTGGCATTGTGCCTTTCATTTTAGCACTTTTTTAGAACAAATGTGACCATAACTAAGTTTTCTGGCCTGATTGCATCCATTTCCACCAGTCTCCACACAAGTGCAGTGATGTGATGCCGTTGTCCTGCACACTTGACAGACATAAACCCCAAATCATAATATTGAGAATGGTACTCCAGGTGCTGTCTACTCATTGTGCAGCTCTCCCACATTTTTGAATGGGTTTTGTTTCACAATCCTCTACACGGTGTGGATTTAAAAAAAAAATTCTACCGCATCTTTTCCTTCCCTTCACCTCTCTATTACCAATCTTGACACAGAGCTCTGTGACAAGCAACCCTTGTTTTCCATTACTTTTTGTGTCTCGTCCTACTTGTGCATGTTGTCAATGTTGCATGTTGTCTTTTGGGCAATTGTCAGGTATGCCCGATGGATTAACACAGAACTATTAAAAACCCTGCTTGTGTTTTGAGTTACTTAGCTGATTAGAGCAGGTGTCAGCCTGGCTGCAGTGGGTTTTAATCATTGACGTAGGATGATGCCCAAATAGAACATCTTTCCTACCACTCCACGCCAACACCTACTATCAATCTCTTTATAATGACGGAACTTAGTTCCTTAATTGGTTCTATAAGTTCTACTGTTTTAGTAACTTTTTATGGCTAATGAGGCAATACTCACCTGAAGAGATGTTCCTATTTCAGCTAGTTACTTGTAATAAACTGTCATGGGTTTCACCTTTCCACTCTTAGTTTTTTACTTTTTATTGTCTGTGTTTGTGCCTCTCTTCTCATGTCTCTCCACTCTTGCCCCTCCCTTCCTGTTGCTCTCCCAAATGCCTGCACACCTGTATCTCGTTAGGTCTGGTGAGTTCTTTGCCTTTTTATTTCCCAGTAGCTGTCATCTTGTGGGTGGTTCAGTAACTGACTATGACTTATGTTCATGTTTGAGAAGCTGAGGATTCTTATGGCTACATTGCATTGTCTTTTTCCTGAAGGTAATTTTTATCATTAAATTTCTCTGTTCAAGCTTGTTTTCTGTTCATATTCACAATTAAACCTTTAGATAGTTTCTAGTCTGCCTTCAGTTGTAATCATTTGAGGTTTTCCCTCATGTGGGTGTTTTTTGTTATTATTAACAAAGAGCCTGCTGCTGGATCCTGCATTGGAGTTTCATTTCTATTTTACCCTCACCTTGGTAGAGAGATCCGTAACATAGACGTACCTGTACATGTTTGAACTGATTGTTTCATTGATTTCATGCCTCAGTTTTCTGCATAACTTTGCTTAGTTGTTACGGTCGTATTATATTTACCCAAATCAAAGGCCATATTTGTCATTTCATTTTAGCTTTATTGTTGCACAAAAAGCAGGCTTAGTTAGTTAGACTTGTACCCTAACACAAAAACAGTAAGACTTCATGTACAAATAAGAAAAAGTACATTTCTTTTTTACTGGGATTTAAGCAAAACACTACAAATATATTTAACTATCCACCTCCCTTTCTACAGAAGCAGACACTTTCTATTGGATTACCTAAACAAACAGAGCTGGTAAAGTGGGACAGTGTCACCCAGCCATTGCCTGATGGAGCTGAGGGCATGGGAGCTGACTGTGGCCGGGATGAAGTCAAGCTGTCTTTTTGGGCAGTGAATAATGACACAATTGTTTGTCAGTCAGACTAAGAACAGGTGTTATGGAGCTGTAGACTGTAAAGCTAGAGGCCAGTGGCCTTGCTCTCTGGTTTCGAGACAGGGGGAAGGGCTTGGTTTAAAATCCTCTGATACCTTTGACATGCTGGGTGGTAACCCTAGAGTACTGGTTTGTGTACGTTAACTTTCTGTTCCATTATAAATTAGTTGTTTTATTCAATCCCAAAAGTAATATTATAAGTTTATATAATTATATATATAATTATATAAGTTTATATAAAGCGACCTTAAATGAATGCCACTAAAGTTTAATTTAGTTTACCAAAGTAAAATTTAGAATAGAATAGTTCCTGTTTCAGTTTACTATACAATTGTGTACTATGTGCATCCCAATCCACTCATTATCCACACTATGAAGTATGTGAAGTCAGCTTTAGGGTGTCTGAACCACAGTATTAATCAAAAGTATCCCAATGATCCACAGACTCTTGACTCCAATGACCCAATGACTCTTTCAGATAAGATTCTGAAGTGCTGATCGATGGACCCTCAAATGGCTGATATTGACCATAATACAGAAAGATGAAAGGGGCTTAAAATTTTAAGATTTTAAGAAAAAAAAGATTTCAAGTTTTTTTGTAATTTCTGGTTATTATCTTTGTCAGTTTTAAATATTTTTTCAAGTTAAATAAATTATTTTTCAATATCATCAATGCACTGATGTGTACATTAACAAGCGTAAGATTCTTCATTTTTAGTTCAATTAAACACAAAAGCATTAATGACTTTAAGAAACATAATATCAATTTATAATATTAACAGCTTGTCACAGTCCTATACTGTTGTATGGTTTTCTCCTTTCTTCCCACTCCCCTTTGTGTTCTCTCCTCATTATTGTTCCCACCTGCTGGTTATTTATGTAGTTATTTAAACCCCTGTTTCCTAGCATTATTCCCTAGTTTATCACACTCTATAAGTGGGTTCTCTGTGTTGGGATGGATCGTTTCCACTTTTCAGAGTCTTTACTGTACCCTGGTCTTGCCTTCTCTCTGGAGTGGACCTGCTCAGTCAGTGGATTATTTCTCTACTCTTCTGTTTATATTACCTTTGATCTTTTTCTCCTGTGTACTAAAGGCATGGTGCCAATGAAAAAATAGTTTTGGATATAACTGAACATAGTGCCATATCGGATACATTTTTCGCAAAGAGAAGGACCCATGAAAGCTGGTTCTTTTGATGATTTAAGTAGGACCTAAAAGAGGCACTTGGTGGCGCCCGTTCATTTTCATAGCAACTTCGTACAAGAAAGAAGTAGCGTTCCACAAATCCTCTCTATTCTCCTCATATTTTGTCAAACAGCTCCATGTAATCAGCCACCAACAGTATAAACCACTCATCCAGGATTTTTTTGATGTGTTCTTTGATTTTTTTTCTCTGTTGTCGTCTTCTGTTTCCCTGTGTGGCGTTGAGTGTCTTTGTTGTACCACAAACGCCATCTTCAGGCAGAGAGTGTCATTGCATCAATATTTCCTTGACCCAGACAAAGCCATCCAAAGATTTGTGCAAATCTCAATTCAGATCAGTGTAGAGGCTTAAAGTCTGTGATTGATAAAGTCTAGTTAAATGGGTGTGGCAATGCAAATGCAACTGCTTTTATTGGCTCTTAAGAGCATGATTGGTCAGCTTAAAGAAAGCTTTCATGTTTGACAGACACTCAGAGAGTGTAAGAACTCATTTAGGTTGCCTGATTAATGAGTTCTTCTATCAGGTATTAGTTAATAAATAATTACAAATATCAGAAAATAAAATCTAAGCAAAGTTATAGATTACATTTCATTACCATCGTTTTTAATTACATTTTATGCACAATTTTATTAAAATAATGAAATCTACAATGGCCACTGAGTAACTTTTACAGTATTTTAGCTTTGTTCCTGAGAGAACAGACTTAAACTGATCCACTTTACTTTGAAAATGGTATTGAACTGAGTGTTAACCACAGGAATGTTACTGTTTTCCAAACCCAGCTCTCATTAATTATTTGTCACCAAACACTGGGTAGTTCCCCATTTGCCTTCTGGAGAGGTGTCAGTATGTTCAAGTAATTAAATGTGACAGCACAGTCTTGCTAGAGTTTGACATGAAAGAGAGAGAGAGAGATGTAGAGCCGGACATGTCGGAGGCGGCTTTGCTTATTGCTCTTTTCCGCTTTGCATGACACTTAGACAGAGAGGAGGCAGGGCACCCTTGTCGACATAAGCAAAGGTGAAGGGTTAAGTGTTGTTGGTTCACCCCAAAAATAGAGTCTGGGATGCAGGCTTTGTAGGATACCACATTGACTCTAACTTTCAACACAAATGCTGTATTTTCTTTCTTTGTCATAGTTAGCCTTGTTGCTTATGCTGCTAGCGCTAAGCAGATGTGAGCTTTTGTAAACTCTTCTGGGTATTGCTTTCGGGTACATCTTTGAGAGCGTCTTTCACAAATAGTGTCAGCTTTCCACAACCAAAGACATCAAAGCACTCTTCCAGGCCAAATTGGTTGAAGCCATTGTCCCCTCTGAGCAAAAAATACTTGTTTTGAACAAGACAGTATTGTAACTCAGGGATTTTATTGTTTTATGTTCCCCGAAGGTTAAACCAATGTACTCAATATAATATTCCCACGTATCAAACACTTTTTTTGGGTGTCAAAATCATACATTTGCCTCATATAAATATTAACCTAAAACAGATTTCCCGCCAATGACTCGACCCCCATCTCAACAAAACAGGCCCTCTTGCACAAACACACTCACAGACAGAAATGAGTGGAGTTGCTTGCTTGTATGATGCTGGGTGGTGGGGCTTGCTAATGGAAAGCAGAGCTCTTGTTCAATGAGCCATATGCTACTAATCCCTTTTTCAAACTCCAAGCGAGGAAGTGTGATGCTGTAATTCTTCACATGCCCCAATAAAGTCCAGGACATCCTGTTTGAAGTCTCTATTCCCGTATCAAACTGAGCTTGGATCAGCGTCTGCACCTCCATGAAGGGGTCCATACCAGCAGGCAGCATCATCCAAGTTTGCCTTGTGTTGATTAGTGTCTCTGGGAACTGATGGGGTTTAGCTAGTAACTCATAAAATGGGGTTACAGAAAGAGCAACCGAAAATCCGAAAGTGGCCAGCGAAGTTCCAACGTGGCACATGAACTGCATAGAATTGAAAGAAGTATGATGGTTTCTCACTTTCGTTGCTAAATGGTTAGCTAGTTGCTAAATGGGCTGAGCTAAAAAGACCAATATAGTCCACTAACATCTTCTATCTACAAACATGATGCTTTTTGGTATTTTGAAAAACCTCTGTTTAAAGGCAGTGTATTGTAACGATTTTTCAACCATTAGGGAATCACAAGACAAGAACCATGAAAGTCTGGATGACATTCTGGATCAACTGATTTCTTTCTTCATCTTTGGTTTATATCACATGTGAGGTAGGGCCATTCTTGCTCTTTTTGATCCAACTTAAATACTTTGAACGCATCGCCTCCTTTGATGTGCAAGCAAAAAAACAACCAAAAATGTAATTTTCAGGCAGTAAAAGTATGGAGTGACCCATATATTTATGCTCTGCATTTAACTCATCCAAGTGCGCCCGGCGCCCGGGGAGCTGTGGTAACTGGTAACTTGCTCAAGGTCACTACAGTAATGGTTGTCCAAGGAGTGAGAGAGTTTTTAAACCCTCATCCCACTTTCGACTCCCAGTGGAGGATCGAACCGGCGATCACAGTCAGGGGATTATGATCAGAAAGCTGATTTGTGTAATTGCATATACAATTTATGTTACTGTTCAGTGTAAAAACATAGATTATTAGAAATGTGGATGGAAGAAATGCAGGTTTTGTCCAAAACCCAAATTCACTTAACATGTTAACACTTTAAACGTAGTGTTGCCAATATTGCGACATTAACTTTTCAGAACCCTACAGAACCCTAGAACAGCTTTTCAGAACCCTTGCAACCATTTTGTTACAGAGATCATGGAGCATTTTGCTAACTGTTGTCTCCCTTGAAACATCGATGGCAGACCTAACCAGCTTTCCAAACCATTCACACCTTTAGGGCTATAGAATGCCAATTACTCATTAGATTTAGCTGCCCTCACCAACTGTGCGTACATTTGGTGCAAATGCACAAATAAAGTATTGTAATAGATCCCATGGCGCCACACTTTCATTCTCAGAATTTCGGCTGCATGAAATTGACTTACACCTTAATGATCTCCAAAAGTTTCATATTCCAGCAAACATCCACCCAGCCAAAGACGTCCAGAAGACATTGTTTAATTGCTTTTGAACCAACAAGACATTAGAAAGACATCTCTCTGATATTGATTGTTTGCAAGGATGTTAAACATAACACTACAGAAGAGAGCACAGGGTCAGAAAGTGAACAACTGTATTTTGTACATGTCCAGCTTGTGGGCCAATATACAGTCCTACCCTGAGATACGAATGCTTTGAGTTACGAAATGTTCAAGATTCAAAAGGTCTCGCGGGAAATTTTTTGCTTCAAGATAACAACAACAGTTATGCTCTATTATCCGCTTGTTGAGTCTGACATTGAGCTCTGCTTCTGGGTCCTGGTGCTCCTTTCTCCCATTGCAGAAAGTGCGCTTTAAGGGGATGATACGCCTTAAAATACTTTAAACCAGTTTTGAATCAAGCGAAACATTATGTATAGATTGCCATCTGATGGCATTTTCTGCCATCTGTTGCACCTCCTCTGACACATTGTTTCACTCTCAAAGTAAGGTTTCACATTTGTGCATATATTACATATTTTGCATGTGTTTTATTATAATTTCTATAATTAACAATGTGTAGATTTAAGGATTGAAGAAACGTTACTTGATTTTTCCTTGTTTTTAAAATGTTTTATTAACTAATTTTGTTGTTTCTGAGAGCCACTGCACGGATTAAGCATTTTAGATGTAAAACTTGCTTTGAGATACGAAATGTATCTATGACAGAGGAGAGACCAAGTCACTACTTTACAAGTCAAAGTAAAGTACCATGTCAAGGAAGGGCCACTCCGAGTCAAGTCCTAAGTCAAGGCATGGCAAGTCTGAGTCAAGTCCCAAGTTAAGGGAGGGCAACTCAGAGTGAAGTCCCAAGTCAATGCTCCTTATTTCCTGTGGCTCTGTCAGTAGAGCATTGCACTAGCAACCCAAAGGCCATGGGTTCAAATCCCAGGGAAAACAAGAACCAATGAAATCTCTTGATTCCTTGATATGTAAGTGTCTTTGGATAAAAACTTAAAGTATCTAACCCAGAGGTATGCATGACACAACCGTCCACAGAGTGAAAATTAATAATAAGGTCTTTTAGAGTCAAAGAGGTAAAGTTTGAGTCAAGTTGCTAGTCATTGGAGTTCAAGTCCAAGTGGTGTTGCAAGTCTTTTGCCATATTGTCGAGTCTCAAGTCACCAAATGAATGACTCGAGCTCACACACCATCACACCATGGAGCTGGAACATTCTCTGCATTTATGGTGAAAAGAGAAACTAGCTGCCCGAGAAATAATTCAAGATTTTTATTTATTTATTTATTTATTTTTTTCATTTTTTGTTCAACTTTAGTGCAATTACAATGTCTTCTGCTTTTTTCAGAGGGTGTACTTGGCCAATCTGAATTATCTCTGGCAAAGTGCAACTCAGTCTGTGTTAGTGCCGTTCGACAGAAAACAAAGTATAATGTCCGAATGATTGTCATGCACAGACCAGAAAGCAGGGAGCAACCAGGCAGGTGGGTCCGCCCCTCAGAAACCGAATAGGACTCATGGGACAGGGCTTTCCTTTTGCACCAGCTCTGCTCCAGAGGTCCAGGACCATTAGCTGCCTTAATATTCTGCATTACCTTTCCAGCCATTTGTTGGCCCTTTGTTGTGATGCCTACTTAAAATATCAAAGCCTGCGAGAGCCTCAATGAGATTCATTTGAAAACTGAGAAATGCAGGTTTTATGTGTCAGCTCGGTGTCCCCTCCCTCTGTCCCTTCTCTTTACACAGCTCCATGCAGGTACTGCTGGAATCAAAAGGGGAGAGAGAGAAAAAAGTTTGGGTGGGACATCAATGGCTGACTTGGTTGGGACAGAACAAAAACTGAAAGCTATGCAAGGGAGAACAAAATAAGTCAAAGAAAGAATCAAAGCACACAAATAGAATGGGCGAAGCGAGAATTTTGAAACTCATAACCAAAACCTCTCTTGGTCATTCAGGTTGGGAATAGCTGCATAATTTGCAGGCATTTGCTTGAGGAGAGTCAATGGGTTTAGTGCAAGAAAGAGCTGTTGGCAAGTCACAATACCCGTCTGACTCCAGTTTCAATGTCTAGCAATTCAGTTAAATTCTTTCCCTCCCCAAAGGCAAGGAGAACTCTTTCAGAAACCACAAGGACATCCCAGTTAAATACATCAATCGTGTGACCATCATATCACAGCATTCTTGATCTCATAGCACAAGGGTCTAGATATCGTAACAGGTCCTACACATCAGCATTTGAAGGTGTGTTGTCAAAAAAACCTTTGTAGTGATGACAAGTCGAAATGTGTTGTACATCTGGTCTCACGTCATTTAGTGACAAAAGAGCTGAGTGGTTTCCATAGTATTGCATTCCTTGGAGACTTCTGATGTTTGTGAAGCAACCGAGTTTGGCCTATTATCGCTAGTATCTGATCTGCTGCAGGATTTTTGGTTGTCTTTGACCCACTTATAGTCCTGGAAGAGATTGAAACTTATGGTACAAAAGGGAATAAAAGGAGAAAAAAACTGATGCAGGGGGGGTGAGGTGTAAAAATGTTTCATAGCACAATATATTGCAATACAAAATTGTCACAATACGTTTAGTGGAGCTATTGGGAGATATCTTCTAGGAGCTAAAGTGTATTTGCTTGTTGGGGTGATTGTGATTCTAGTCATTTCTGAAACTTCTTTATCAAGTCTTCATGTTTGATGACCTCTCTCTATCACTTAGAGTAAAAAAGATGATTCATTCACAATATGCGAGAGGTGGGGGTACACACTGAACAGGTCGCAGATGAATCACACTAGACTCTATCCTTCCTGGATATGTGGTCTCAAAACTTTGTAAATAACATTTTGTCCAATGATAATTGGTTACATAAACAGTTTTAATAGTTGGTTAAAAATGGGTTTGTAAAATATAGTAAAGCATATTGTATATAATATATATATATATATATATATATATATATATAGGACAACACCAATACTGTAAAATATAATAAAATTTATGTCCCTCCAGGATGCTGTGGTGGCCTAACTGTTTTAGTATGCCTTACATTTTTAATATATACCATACAATATTACCAGCAAAACACCCCCACAGCATCACAGCGTCTCCTCCATGTTTTATAATGGGACGCATGCATTTAGAAACCATCTGGACACCTTTTCTGTTGCCTTCTGTTGCAGGCAGAATAAAAGATCTCAAATTTCAACTCATCAGACCAAAGCACAGATTTCAACTGGTCTAACACTGCAATTTTTAGTTTCTAAAAGATATATTTTATTGTTTTGTTTATTGGAATTTAATATCACTGTACCTTTAATGATCTAAATGGTGTGATAACCTTGTTTCATCTTTCAGTGTTCGGCTCAGGTTTTCGATTGTTATGTAAAGCATCTCACCTGTGTCTCTCTCTCTCTCCCTTTAAGTCAGGTTAATGAGCCTCTCGCTGTTTGATGATGTCTGCCTCCATTGTCTGTCTGTTGACTGTTGAAGTGAGCAGTGCTTGATGTGGTCAGAACAAGGCTGTAGCACGCGCTCCTTATGTCTACAGCAGAAAATGCACTGCGAGTGGAAGGCTATGACTTATATCTTTCATTTTCAAAATCAGCATCTCCATCAAAACATTTTTTTTGTCACTGCTTTCAGTGGGACTGTTGTGGCTTTCCCTGGACAGATCGCTATGTCTCTGTGTTCTAGTAAATAGCTAGCTTTGTTAGCTGTAGCTACAGGAGACATTGTGGAGGGGGCAAGGACAGAGAAGGCTAAATATACTATTTTGTTATGGTATGATGGGTAGCTAGCACTCAGCCCATGCCCACAGGGTTTCCTCTACTGTAATCCTATAAGCATGAAGCAGCACATAACTTGATAAACAATTAGATGCATGGTGCACAGAGCATTTGTAGTGCATGTATCAGTGCATTAGTGGTCAGTTCTAAAGGCATATATCCAATAAAAAAAATCTGGTTTATTTGTAAAAAAATTTGTTTAAAAATTGTTTTTTGAGGCCAAACACAAAGATTTGTCATGTTACTGATTTGTTAAGGGAACTTTTTTTATGGAATGATGTCCTATTACCACAATATATAGACCAAAATGAGGCCAAATCAGCCGGATTTGGTTACTTATATAACAGCTGCATATGTTCACCTGCAATATCAGCCTAAATTTAGTACGGAAGCCTGTCGAACACTTAGATTATGGAAAAAACAAAAGAATCATTTTAATCAAGTCATTGCAGTGACAACATCCAGGATCAACAATGCAGTGAAGATGTATTTAATTTGCTTTTGCATTCTTCATATTTTTACAAATAAACTAAAATTTAGAGACAGATAACTGTTGATCGTGCTGGACTTGAGTGCTAATAAAGGCCTATGAATTTGTCAGGTGTGAGGGAAGCACAAGGACCTAAATGCAAGTTCTTAAAGCTCTTTATTGACTTAATGTAAGAGCATACACAGGGCACAATTCACTCAAATCTTGGTTGTGGCCACATGTGAGGGCAGTGAGCACAAGAGCTAGCAGCAAGGAGTTGCAGGGTCTCCCAATTCCAGCAACCAACGAATCCAGAAGAGTAGGGGACTCACTCACAGAAGAAGGATGCACAGATTAGTAGGATCAAACAGGAAACTTATATTACTTATATCTTTCTGCTACTACCAATAGTATTCTTCAGAACTCTTCTACTAGCTCTGTTATTGATCATTTTTACATTTTCAACCTTTGGGGTTTTAGGTTATCCTACACTTTTAATGGCTACATGAGTCTTGACTCTTGAGAGTATGTCAAACCACCATAACATTTCCCTTGTGGCAAGGTTTTATTGATACGGTCCATGCATATGATGGTATGAATTGTTAGATATTTTTTAAGTTTCTCATCATACCATCTTCCTAATTTCTTTACTGCCATTTGGTACAGGTTTCCACCAACATAAAATCTTCTGTGAGGTCTGTGAGTTTCCCTAGCAGTCTTTGGTGAAGGGGACAGTTGGTGATTACTATCAGATCATCCATATAGGGGCTAATTGGTGGTTCCCTGTAATTATATTCTAGTTTTTCTCCTTCAACTACTCATTTTGAGGCCCTGACAATGATTGTGAAGACCAGTCTGAAGGTGGTGCATCCTGTCAGGACGCCTATTTCCAACAGTTGACAACTTGTAAATCTGTAATTTTACTACTATTGTCATTTTTGCTGTCACCATGAAGAAAGCACAAGCGTCCCACAAAAATAATTGAAGAACTAAGCCATCAGCATTAGCCTTTTTCTTATTTTCTTTCAGTGTAGATTTGATGCCATATCCTGGTATCTGGATTAGTATTTTTTAAAATGTATATACATTATTTTTTTTCTAAAATGATAAGAGCCTATCGAGAAGGATGGGATGTGAAAGGTCCTACATGGGTCAAGTAAATAAAGATAGAAAGAAGTACATAAAGTGATATATTAGAAGATTATTGGTGCTGTTTAAGAGTGCTGTTTCATTAGAATGTTAAGGCTGCAAGCCAAACTGGAATTGTCCATAGATTTGAGATATTATAGTGTGTAGCTGAGAACAACCTTTTTTTTTCAAGGATCTTTGAGATAAAGTGTAGATTTCAATCGTTGTGATCAGAGACATGGGTTTTTTTTTCCTATAGAGGTGACAACAGAAGGTGAAACAGTTCCAGTGGTGAGAGAGGAATGAATATGAATTATTTGGAGGGTGAGTGAAGAGACAGTTGATTTAACTAGAAAAGTTGACAAGTTTATGGTTTAGATTTAATGAATAGCTTGGAAACATTTGCTAGGAAAGAAACGAAAAAGCCAAAAGAGGCTGAGAATGTGACATGGTTTTAGAAGATTGTTAACAATAAGCTGTGAATAATACTGACTTTAAAGTGTGGAAGGTTCTGTAATGTTTCACTAAATAGTTATTTGAAATTTACAGATCTATCAGTGATTAAACCTGAGTAGTAGATTTTGCACGACTTGTGAGTCTGATACTTGTGAGTCTGACTTTCTGATACATGTCCTTGTATCAAGCAGAGATTTTACAGAGCCTGATGTGAGTAGGGCAACAGTATTAAAAAAGATTTTAATTTAAATTGGAGACCACACCATCATCAGAGGAAATGTGTCTTCATATGTTAGATTTCATAAACTGTTACCAGAGTAGAGATTGTCTATCAATGGCAATCGGTCAAAAGAGTGTGCTAGGATGCCGCCCAAACCAGTCAATTCTCCTTCACCTAAACTTAAAGAAGACTTTGAAAATAAAGATATGTATATATATATATATATATATATATATATATATATATATATATATATACATATATATATATACATACATACATACATACATACATACATACATATATATATATGTATTTCTGCAATTTAAAGTTTGTAGAAATGCCTTTTATTTCCATCATGTTGAATACCATTTCTGGTTGTCCAGAGGCTGTAAATGGCTTTATCTACTGAACCTCGATGGCACGATCTAAAAAAGCTCATAGACTGTAACCTAACTCATATAGCACTTTAATACAAGTTATTAAGAGAAAACTGGGCTTTTTTAAGATTATTGCTTATTTAATGGCAAATATAATTATATCCTGAGTTTTTCTTGCTTTTATTTTTTCACTTTAAATTGCCACACATCTTTTTTTGTTCAATAAATATAAAATTTAAAACATTTTTTAAAGGTTTGCATCTTATTCTGAGATGTTTCTACATAGGTAAAGTAGGGAACATCATATAACAAAGAATAGATTTACATCACAACATCTTTATCAGATCTTCCTGTAACTGGCTTTATAGACAAAGTTTCATCAGCAGTGTCATCTTCAGGTTAAATGAGGCTTTTGGGATCAATGATAACCTGTCTTTACTTGTAACATCACTAGATATGAGCATCAAAAACAGTGTTTTTTAAGCCGGGTGTGGTGGCATGAGCAGAAACCAGCCGACTGTTTGAAGTCCTGAACTTTTTTCCGGCAGTGTTGTTTCGTCTCTGTGCTGCGGGAGTGGAGAGACAGCCACTGCAAACAGCAGGTGTGGCTTTTGAACCAAGCTATGACATGGCCGGCTCTTTAGTCTCCATCGCATGATTCTTGTTTTCATCAAAAGAAGAAAGGCCCTCCTTGCTGTTGTCTTTCATCTCCAGGAGACAGCCTCTCCTTCATTTTGTCCCTTTTGTTTGTGTGTTGTCCATGGGCTGCAGCTTTGTGGCTTTCAGCAGGTGTTACTATTTAAAAGTATGGATGAACATAAGAACTGCTTCAGAACTGCCACAAGGACTGACTGAAGCACTTAATGCTATGTACCACAACCAGCGTTGATCTCAATGAGTTCATGCTCACATTGACCTCAGAGGAAGCTATAATAGAGATGAGCAGACATGCTTATAAAGATTTTACCCATATGTAACAGTAATTGACAATAGAAAACTGTTTACTGACCTTGTATATTCAAATAAAATTGAGTTTGGTTCAAATGACAAATAGTTACAAAATTGAATAAATCCAATCACGCATTATACAAATGATTCATTCCAAAATGTGTAAATAATTTTTAGTGATTCCCCCTTTTTATATTTCTTTGAAATTCTACAGTGAATCAAGTCTATATAAAAATTTTAATGTAATTTAAATAGCAATAGCAATAGTAATTGCTAATGTAATTATAGCAATAGTGACTTGATTTATTTACCCTTTTATTATCCTTTGGGTCAACATGACCCCATTCAGTGTTGAAGGTATGTGCATGTACATTTGTTTTGTTTTAAGTTCCGATTTAATGACTTTTCTAATTTAATGGGGATAACTTGACAAACATAAAATCACCATGATATAATTTTTTCAATAGCTTGTACACATTTTGTCACATCAGTGTATAAAATATAAAAATACACACACAAATACAACCATACTGTAGTATTGCCATAAGAACTGACAGTTTACATGACATACATATAGAGGGAATCCTAATTATTGCGGGAACTTTGATTTTTCCAGTGTTTTTTTTTTTTTTTTGTTTTTTTTTTTGTGGAAAAATAAACGTAAATCACATGGTTTACATGAATCACATGGGAGGTGCACAGAAGCTTTCTAAATTTTTTCTCTTTGCACTTTGTGGCACTGTCTTCATGCTCTCTCACTTGAAAATGTCCTCTAAGCAAAGGAGAAAGTGTCTGAGACAGAGCATAATCTTGAGGAGGACTCCAATAAGACTCCTGGTGTTGACCCTCCTGTTGTCTCTCAGCCACAAGCAGACACATTACCTTCCAAAAATAGAACATTATTATGGCCCCGCTCCCCACTTCAATGACAGGGTAGACTTAGTGCTGCTAATGTCATCAAAATGGTTCCAGGGCTCAACATATATGCTGTCCGTCATATAAAAGACAAAATTAGCATTTAAAAAAAAATTGTTCCTTTGGCAGGAGAGTACAAATTGTTTTTTCTTGCTGACAAATTGACTCCATAGTCCATACATAATTACATTCCAGTCTTTGCTAAAAGAAATTATTATTAGAAATTATTATTTTCATATGTTATAAATAATATATATATATATATATATATATATATATATATATATATATATATATATATATATATATATATATATATATATATATATATATATATATATATATATTTAATACCAACAAAAAGTACAAAACTATTAAACACACTATACTTTTTCAGTTTAAGGTGAAACACTGAGTTTTCATGCTGACTTGTAAATTTGTAAATAGGTGATCTGTATGTATAAATGGCAGGGAGTAGGGAGGAGTATTTGAGAATGTTGTTAAGTAGTCAACGAAGACATCAACTGACACTAACTTTTAAGCAAAAAAAAAATCATTTTCTGTAGGTTTTAAATTGCTGGGATCAAAATGACCCAAACGGAAAAATAGGTATTTTTGAATTTTGGGGTAACCGGAAGGTTAAAGGTTACATTTTTGGGTTCCACTAGGGACACTCTGTTCACCCAAGCATCTATCCTAACATATTCTTCTAACAATGCTAAGTGCAGGACACCTTTTGCAGATTAACTGTCTTTGCGCACCATAATAAAGACCATCTTGGATGCCTAAGTCAATGGTATGAAGATGTATGAGTGTTTGAGAACACTTGGTAGATTTTATACATGCTTTACCCACGCAGCTGCACATTTGAGAGGAGGGCTCTGCGCAGTTCAGATGCTATGAAAAGCTCTAAAGAGGGGATAACACACATGCCTCTGTTGTGACAATACCAGTTCTACCACTGTGCCCGAAACTATGCAAACAAGCTGTCGTGAGAGCCACTGACAGATTTATACGCTTAAACATCAGCTGGACATAGATATTCCACAGCTATTTGGTGCCAAATAAAGCCTGGTTGCAAAATGGAAATCATTAGCATACCGCTCACATTGTTATGGTTTACAAACTAATGTGTGAGTTTAATGTGTGAGTTGAAACACACTGAAGTAGATTAAATTGCTCTTAGAATATTGAAATGCAGTAACTGTTAGAGTATTTCTCATACTGCTCCATCTGTTGACTTGAACAATACACTTGGCGGGTCTTAGGTCAAAGCTTTGATTCACAGCAAGTACATTCCAAACATGATGTGCCACCTAGCTACAGGTTTGAAGACTACTTAAGCAAAAGAGTTAGAGAGCAAGAGAGTAATCCACCATTGAGTCTTTGAGTTTCCTCTTGCTTGACCCAACTCTATAGAAACATTTAGCGATGCCATTGACTCCAAATGGCTGCTTTTACAAGGAAACCACAGTTAAAAACAACCTTTCAAACACTGAAACAGTCTTCAGTCATTCCCACTATGATGCCTCGGATTCAACAAAGGCTTCAAATTAAACACAACCAAAGAATAAAAAAAAATTTTCCAATGTGTCAACAATTCTGTGAGCATTAATTAAGAAGACTCTGAAATATTTTTAAACTAGGTGTTTTACAAAGGTAGCAACAACAAAACGTATGTGGGAGAGGTGAATGGCTCTTGTAAAGGAATGTAGACGTCACAGACTCAGTGGTAAACTGAGTCATGTTTAAGAGCATCTCAGTATCTCAAACTATTGTATCTTTTTCAGGTTCTGCTTGACATTGGTTCAATCACTATTGCTTGAGGTTTAAGGAGTCACTGGCTCGGAACTTGAATTGCAAAAAGGTACTGGCCCTTCCACAGAGTTCCACAGAGGAACAAGGTCTGGATGAGAATTCCACACTCACTCTGGCTTACAGTTTCAAGGAGGTCCTGGCTTTTTAATTTGGGTTTCATGAAGACATTGGATCTGGACTAGCGTTCCAGAGCACATTGGCTCTAAGCTAGAGTTCTAAGTAGTTCCTAGACTGTCACTGGCTCTGGGCTAGTTTTACAAGGAAGCACTGGCTCTTGGATGCAGTACAAAGAAAGAACTGGTTTGGGGCTGGAGTTCAAATAAGGTGCTGGCTCTGACTAAGAGTTCCATGTAGCAACTGGTTCTAGGATAAAGTTCAAAGAAGGCACTGGCTCTTTCGAAGAGGTACTGGCTCTGAGATGGACTTCAAAGGAGGCCCTGGGAAATGTTCCCTCTTGGCTATGTACAGGTGCCAATGCGCACCTGTCCCATTTAACGGAAACACAAAACAATTTATTCAGTGCAAGTTTGTTATGTGAATCAGGTAACTGTCATCCAATATGACACGGACACACAAATTATCTACATACTTTTTCAATGTCATTGACAGCATCCTAACATCCTGCCATCATAAAACTAATGAACCTGGTGCATGAAAACTACTGCTATACTTTGATTCTGTAATACAAATGTTAATTGTAATGGATCTGATGCTGTCATGGCCACAGTGGTCATTCCTGATGTTGCTCTCAGAAGTCCAAGGGATTGCTCAGAGCAATTGGGTGTTTACTCACACATGTGAAAAATTAGATGGAACATGGGCACTGGCTCTAGCAGATGTTGCAAAGAAGTACTGGCTCGTGAATGGACTTCAAATGAATGCTGGCCTGGACGTCCAAGGCGGCACTGGTTCTAAGTTGAAGTTTTAAGGAGAGTCTGGCTCTGGAATGATGTTCTGAGGAGGCATGTGCTCTGGCCTAGATTTTCAAGAAGCCACTGTCATTAAGATGGAGTTCCAATGATAAACTGGTCCTAAACTTTCCCATGAACTTAAGTGACAATGGCTCTGGTTGGCACCTAGGACCAGTGGTGGATTAGGATTGTAGCACTTAACTGCTTCTGTACGGGAGTTTTAGAGCAGTGTTTGCTTGCAGTTGGTGTTGAAAGAGTCTCACTACTTGAGCTATTAGGATTCATTGACAACATTACTTGAAATTATATTGAAACTGTGTTTAGTGTTCTAAAAGAAATGGTGGATATTATGAAGTTTTGACTTTTGCCTTACTGTGATTATCCACATTTTTTTTACTTAAAACAGGTGACAAAACCACAACTTATTACTTTCTTCACTAATAGTGTTGTTGGTGTAATTCACCTTTATTTTTAATTCTGTGCACATCAGTATTGCATGATTGATGAAATTACATGAATTGGATCCACCCAGCCTAGAGACATGGTTTGCCCTCATTGTGGCCCATTTCACATGAGGCCTCTCTTCAATGAAGAACAAATCAAGTTAAGGCTTCAGACTGGATTTGGCTATGCAGCCTGTTTCTCAGACAGTTAAATCCTACCCCATTTCCATCCCCCTTCCGGGACTCCAGGCGGTCAGGTCAGGATTCCACAGGTTACACTGTTTCCAGTAGCAGTCAACAAGAGCCGGCTCTTGCTATTTTGGTGTACTAGATTAGATTGTGGTTTTCGCACAATTAAAAGGCCTTATTAAAACATTGTGCAAATATTTTTAAATCATGAAATTTTCCAGAGTATTAGTATACCCTGTTACCATAACTCAGAACAGCTTTGTAATATAGCTAAACTGTACCATTTAGCGTTTTTGACATGTCATTGGTTGCCCCAACGGCAACCAAAGTAGTTTTAATGGTGCCACCAGTGTATGTACAACAAAAAACAATCCAAATTCTCAAACAATGAAAGTATATACAATATTTACAAAACAAACCAATGCCGTGATAGCCAAAACCTCTCTGTCTAATACGGTCTAATATCTGACAGGTAAGTAATAGCAGGTATGTAGAACAGAGGGTCATGCAGTTCATGTCCTACCTGGTTGATATCTGGTCGCAGGTGACATCGAAAAACAAATACCGGTACATAATTTATATTCATACATGGTAAATGATAGATGGTCAGTGTTCGTGGGACAAAGGGATCAAGATTAGTTTATAGGTGTGCTGTCCAACACTCATTTAGCTGTTGCAAACTTAACAAGATCTCATTGGACCCAGTCAAACTTTTAATCCAATACTGTGCTGATCCTGTAACCAATGCCGTTCTGAACTTCATGAATGAGCACAATTGTGTCTAATGGTTCAAGAACGTTACAGCAATCATGGTTCATTGCTGCAAGTACCGCACAGTCCCCTGAAATGTACCCGCTAGTCATTTCACTGGCCAATTTAAAAAAAAAAAGTGAAATAAAAAAAAAATGATTTAAAATAAGTATGGCACAAGAAAATACATCACTTCAGAGAACAAGTTATGTGTTTGAATAAATAGTATTTATTCAATATTGCCAATCTTAACATTACAGGGAATCTTGAGTATGTTAAAATATAGTTATGTTAATGTCTCTATAAGAAAGGTTATTTTTATTTATGCAAGTATTATAGATCATACATTGTGATTTTCATAATGTGCTGAAAAAGTACACCTTTTGAGGGCTCAAAGACTACATCGTTTCTCTTAACATGAAAATATGTCTGATGTCAAATACAGATATGATGTTAAAAACATTTTGTGTATTTCAGGTTCAATAAGCAGATTGGATTTTTATGGATGTCAATACTGGCAAAAAAATTTGAAAGCTGAAGATGATGAGTGGATTCACTGCATAGAACCAGTTTGCTCTGAAGTCTACTGGTGGTTGTGCTAATTCCACTTGGTGATGTATGGTCTGGATGCAGCTGCTTTGCTATGGACATCAGTGTCATGAAGTGTGACACACATATCTAGCTAGGCACATGAAACTTGGTAATCTGTAGCGTTTGGCTTGAAAAGTTTGTTCTCAATTGCTGCCACCTTTTATAATACCACTGAAAGTAGAAATGAATGTTCATTTGCAAAAAAAACTGATGTAACAAATAAACAAATAAATTTGTTGACATTAGAACTGATTGGAATTTATTAAACTGGATGAATGTCTGACAATTTTTGCAATATGTTGTAATTTTATGTTAAATAAATTCATGGATTTCTAGAATTTTAATTTTAAAGTTTTATATGACAAATGGCTTGTAATGACCACTCCTGCGTTTACTAAACACGATTTATCATCTATCTTTATCTGATCTTGGTTTTAAAAATGTCACGTTTGGAAATCTGATCTCCAGTATTGTTTTAAAGCATTTATCCAAGAAAGACGCTGGACCATCTGACTCCTAGCATAGAATAGAACACCAGCGCTAATGTTTCTCAAACCGGGCATCACACGTCAAGACAAGACAAAGCCATTGTGGTAATGTGTTGGACCATAAAACCACTTTTGGTACCAGTCGGAAATCTCTGAAGGAGTACTTATTTGTTTACCTTGGTGAAATAAAAGACTCATGGATCTTTGAAAGCTAAAGGGAAGCAGTGGGAGAGATCAAGGGTCTTTAGAGCATCTATGGATAAATGTCTCAAGATAAGTGGACACAAAGACACAAAAGGACAAAGGCAGCTGAGGTTGGGAATGCTCCATCACCAAGAGGCGGCGTTATCTTACCCGCTAGAAAGAGGAGAAAGAAAAACGCCTCTGCGTGTCATGCACTTAACTCCTCTGCCACTGTTCACCCCTCTCTTTATTTAGGTGAGGATAAGACTGCCGACAGAAGCCTCTAGATAAGACAGCCATTCCATCTCATCGTGGAAAGTGTGGCCTGTTAGCAGGTATTCAGATCACTTGACCTCCGTCCTCAAAGGCTATGGCATCTTTCAGTGGGTTGATTTAGACATAAGCCTTTAATAATGTTGTGATTTGTTGAACACATTGTTAATATGGGTGAAAGAGTTTGGTTTGTGGTGTCAGCGCGGGGCCTGGAAATCAGTCGCTTGATTCAAGGTCTCAGAAATGACATGAGGAGACAAGACAAGCCTCTTGTGTTCTCTAGGGCCCCAGTGGATTGAATGATCCTTTGGTTTCCTCTTTCATTAGGGTTCTTTAAGCTTGAGGTCTGTATTCATTGGTCTTAATGGATCCTACTCTTCCCAGTTTGAACTTTAACGGGGGATTTAATTATAGAACAACACAATGAACAAATGTTTTTTTTTTTCTTTTTCAAATGGTTTATCCATAAAACCATGGGTACACAAATATAATTGCTAAAGTCCATTCTTCCCTTTTAGAATGAAATCAATGAAAATAATGTATCTGCAATCCAACATTTATATATTATTTATATATATATATATATTATATATAATATATATATTTTATATTATATATATACTTTATATATACTTTATATAAATATGTATGTATATATATAATATATATATAAATTTAACCAGTACATAAATATATTTGTACTGTCAATCGATTACAAAAGTTAACTAATTAATCATACAATATTTGAATATTATAAAACACTAAATAATGTAAACTCAAGGCAAAGAAAGTATTTAAATTCAAAATGTGACTGAAATATTTGTTTAACTTGTAACGTAGATTTCCTCATGTAAACAACATACCTGCAATAAATCTATATCCTCCAAATTAACTCTTAACTTGAAAGCTAAGGAAAAATATGGGACCCTCGTATGGAAAAACCTGAATAATATGAGACTTCTCCAAAGGAAGTGGAATAAACTATACTAAGTGAACAAATGACGACGCTTTCTTCGCAAATCCACTACTATCACAAGGAAGGCATGCTTTGCGGGGTGACAGAATGAATGGCCATGTGACAGAACTCCAATCCCATGTTCAAGGCAGAATTAAAAACACTGGGAAAACTATGAAATGGCAAAAATGCAGAAAATAAAGGTGTTGATATAACGATCGTTCCTTGATCTTATCCATAGTTCTTTGCATGTTGAATATATATATATATGTGTGTGTGTGTGTGTGTGTGTGTGTGTGTGTGTGTGTGTGTGCGTGCGTGTGTGTGTGTGTGTACTGCGCGTGTGTGTGCGTGCGTGCGTGTGTGTGTGCTGTGATTGGAGTTTGGGAAAAATATTGCATTTAGAAAGTTATAAAAGGTACAGTGCTCATTTATAGGGGTCTAACTTTTACCCTAAATGCAGTGAAAAATACGGCTCTTTTAAAATTAAAATGCATTATTACTTTCAAGGGTCAACTCTGGAGTTCCTTATATGCGACAACTACAAGAAGGAACACATTCATTTAAATCCATGCTTAATTAAGTTGATGTGGTCTGCTGGAACCTATCCCAGCTCAAACCGAGCAAAAGACTGAGATCCATAAGCTCGCAGCTTTTAAGCAACAGAATTGAAAGCCTGAATAAAGCATGGGTGCTTCTATGTGGAATGATGCATTCCATTGCCCACTGGCTTTTTCATTACTAAGGTACAACATAGTGACAATTTTCAGCTGTTTTCAAACTGATTATTTCAGCTAAACGAAAGTGATGTAACTAAAGAGAACAATTTTCCACTTGGACCATCCCAATTTGGGGGCTGAGCGCTTCGAAAGCCACATTGTAAGACCAACTGCTTCACTAAAGCTCAACAAAAGCTTGTCCCAATTTAAAGGCTCCAACAGTTTGACCTTGAATTGCCTCCTAGTTTGGGAACCATTGAAGGATGTAAATTCCCAGGCTGTCCTGCACAGTTATGTGAACTTTATGATTATATTTTTATGGATTGGATTTCCACACTTGTTAGTCATTAGAACCTATCACAAATCTAACATTTTTGGAAGGTAAACTTGAAATAGTTTACAATAAGTGCTTTTTGTTTCATAAGAAATGGATACATCTTTTATTTGATATTTTTAATCTAGTTGTGCAAGAAGTTGCAAGATTATGTGTACTTTTAATTGAGTAAAACCCATTTATTTTGTGTATTTTGGGGGAACAGAAATCAGAAAAATCTGCTGAGTTCTGGGCAATACAAATAGAAAGTTCAATAAAAGGTGCAGGAGACCAATGCTATCCTAAAATAGCTCTAACCAAAGAAAATTGTAATCTAGCCATGAAATGAGCGTGGAAAACATGAGCTGGTTTCTCTTGATTAAAGCATTTGAGGTTAATATCAGATCACATTAAGAGCAGATGTATGAGACTGCCTCACAGCATTTCAAAACACTAGGGAAATTATTGTGCATACAGGCCTGGTGGTCCTTACAATGACCTCATACCTGAGTGTAGCTGGTACAGACTCTGCCATGTATTTGCTACATTACCTACCTATACACGTTCACTTTTATTTGACAGCAAACCAATTACACACTGACGACGAGAATTGCTAATTGTTTGAACATTGGAATTAACCTACTGCATCACTAAGCCATGCCCACAATTAAAGCTTGTGCAAGCTGAGAACTGCTGAATGTGATTCAATGGTGGATATCTGCAGGAGAGATTTCTCAAGATATTGTTGATGGGGCCAATTTGACAATACAAATTACTTGATCGCAAAAACACCTTCTTAAATGATTCCACCGTCCAAGAGACGTCAGTCCTGCACTGTGTTGCAGTGGATACCTTGCAGGAACGTAGTTGTTCTTTTGTCACCCTCCTCTGTCCTGTGTGTTAATATGAGTCAAAAATAAAAAATCTTTAAAAAAAGTTTGAGGGAGTCCACCCCACAGGTTGGATGACACATACTATGTTGCATCAACAATCCCTTCGGTAGTTGCAATCAAGATCTGCTCTGAGTTTATCAACTTAAGTGGCGCCTATGAACGTCCAAGAGTTTCTGTCCTTCTCACATGTGCCCCCTCCACCCCATGAGATGGAGAGATTGGAAAGTTTGATTAATTCAGCTATTTGGTCAACAGCTATTTTCAGCCATGTTTACAATTAAAAAACAGCAGTCTTTGTAGACTGTAGAAGAGAACTGTAACATTATATGTTCCAAAATACTCAGAAACACTACAAACAATCATTTTGTAGTCATGAACTGAAAAGAAACAGCTGTGTTTCAGGATGAAAACCAAAAGGGAACAGGCAACAGTGTGAGGAACAGCCAAACTTTGTTAACAAGGTGGGGTTTCAAGACTGTTTCTTGTCATGGCACAAACAACAAGACACAGGGTAGTTAAATGCCATCGACAAGGTCGCTCCCATACAAAGATTTCAAAGCTGGCGGGGGTTTCAAGATGTGCTGTTTAAACTATTTTGAAGAAGCCCAAAGAAACAGGCAACATTCAGGATCATCGATGTAGCGATCAGCCAAGGAAATAAAAAAAAAGTACAACACTCATCAAGCTAATTGCCCTTTGAAAATGGAAGATGTCCAGCAGGGTCATCAGCTCAGAACTGATAAAAACCACTGGACCCCAGAAACACCTCTCTTGTGTCTGGATAAGTCTGACCGGAAGTGATCTTCCTGAAGAGTTGCAGCCAAAAAGCCATACCACCAATGTAAGACCAAAACCCATGAAGACATATAAATGAGGTTGCAGAAAAATGTTTACATACCCTGGCAAATTTTTGGTTTGGAGCTACATCAAGAAAATTGGAGGGAGTATATTTTCCTGGGTCTACCTAGTGAGTGTCAGAGATCACCCCAATGAATCAGTCAACCAATCCGAGCACTCATCCAATCCATCTCCCATCATCTCTCTACTTCAATAAGCAGATCTTCAGTTCACAACCCGACTCTCCATGATGCCTTCTTGGACTCTCCTCTGCTCTTTGCTGTGTCTTTTCTGGGTTTTAGTCATTACTCTGTCTGTTCCTGTGGGTTACTCTGAACTACTACTCACCCGCAACTCATGCATTGTTACAAAACAGCTAAAGATTGATTGTAAAACTGGACAACATAGAGTCAAATTACACACACTTTTAATGAAACTTGTGGCTTTCTATTTTAGTTTGTTCAGTATTGAGCTGCTTCAATGTGTGAGGAATATAACCCTAGTAAAAGAGTTAGATCTGATGAGCTAGGTGTGTGAGAAAGAGTGGGTGGTTGCCTGAATGGACTTTGCCAGTGGAGCCAGTGTGTTCCTCCTCTTGTTCCACTAATCGATCAGCAGATCACATTAACAAGGGCTTCTGAAGTGAATGGACATAGTGCAACCCCTCACCCCTGCCCCCGACCCCCCATGTCATCAGTCTTGTCCTACAAGATGCCTCACACCCGGCAATGGCATGGGAGAGTGACTGTGTCAGAATGCTCTTATTCCACCAATGGAAGTCAGAGGAAGACAACAAAGTGGGGGATTCTTCACATAGCTTCCCATTTTCATGCACTGCTGCCAATGGTGAATCAAGTGTGCACCCCTACGCCTCCCACACCCCCCTCTGACACCGGCGCGTTGCCAGATATCTCTTAGCTCCCCCAAGCTTTTATCTGTATTCAAAGGTAGCTCTATACCTTCCATTCATCAAAGGAGTTCAAATGTGACCACCTTGCAACCCAATGCCATTTTTTTTCAACTTTCTCATTGGCCGGGGGCAAAAAGAAAAGACCAACATGCCCTTTTAGCAGGCCGTCACTCTTTGAAGCTGTGAATAGGACTTTAAGCAGATGAAACAATTGAATAGTGAATGAATTTGAGGCTGTTCTATGTGTTAAACATGAGAGGGATTGTTTGTCTACGGAGACAATTGATTCATAGGTTCATTTTAAACAAGTTTTACTCTATTGCAACAAAAAAGTTTTTTTTATCCAAATGCTGGATGTCATATACTTTCATTTTATTTCTATTTTTGTAGGGGTGTGTTGGAGATGAAGTGTGCATGAATATTTTTGAAATAAAATAATTTGTAATACATAGATGATTTTGGCCATTTCATATTTATTCCAATCAATCACAAACATAATTTTATCCTAATCTATCTCAAACATAAATGAAAACCATCGTCCATCAGTGGTGGCCAGTCAATAATCCTAATGGTCTTCAATGGACCCACGCACCGGTGCATAAGCCAATTAAAGCGGCTGTTTAGAATGGTGTGTCCCACCTACTGTTTAATTTTGATTTCAAATATAATATGTAGGTTTTCATTTTTTTTTTATTTTACCTGTAAATTGTAAAGGAAATCAAAGTAAAATCTGAGAAAAAGCACAATTGCCTTTCAGTTTCATTTTGCAGACCCCAAATCGGTGCTGTCAGTGCTATCTAGTGGTGAAAACAAGGGATAACCCACAGAAGTACAATACCTGGGAAATGGCTTTTTTTTTCAAAGTTCTAGCACAAAAACCGCACAAGGACATGGTAAAAAGAAATAAAAGGCCTTGGAGCAGTTTACAAGGTTTATTAGGTCCGTCTGCTTTTTTAAATTTCACGTTTTGACCTTGTCTTTGTTTCTTTTATGGATTTATGAATATTTATTTTGTCCTAACAGTTTTAATTTTTGTTATAACCCATAAAAGCTTTTTGTTCATAAAAAATTTTTTGCTGAAAAGTAAATGACAAAATGTATTTTTTTTGTACAATTTCAGTGTTGGGAATTAATATGTAATGTAAGGAAAACGTATTTGTTTAAACATTTCAAAACAAGCTAAGGTAGTAAAAAAATTAGCATTGCAACAAAAAAAGCTGTTTTAAATGTAATTATCGGAGTACATTTTAAAGTAGTAAAAAACAAACACTCAAAAGGGTTAAAAAGAGCTTCCTATTTCATTGTCACAAAACTGTGTATATTAGCATTTTCAACATAAAACGTCCACTGTCTGAACAATTAGAATTGGATTAATAATTTAGAGTCTAGACCCTCTTAAACCTGCCAAGTATTTTTAAGTATTAAATAATTACTCTTGACGGCGTCAATCCTATTTTTTTCACCCATTAAATTTAGTTTAAGCTCAATCCTGACAAACTTTCGACTTACTCGTTGAAAAAGTAATTTTAAATTTAGATATTGCCTTCCCAACCCCTACCTTGTTATCAATAATGACCCAAACAGACAAAAATACCAGGTTTTATTCCCAAACAGCAACGATTTTGCATTTTCCTAATCATGAAGGTTGGGCCATGAACATGTAGAAATAAGTATTTAAAAAAATGTTAAATAAAAGTTTGTATTTCATATTTACAAGTGGGTTTGATTACAGTGAAATCCTTTACCTCAAAGCCAGCATAGACTTTGGTCACAGGACACATCTGTCCCGAAGATGTTTCTTTAGTACATAAACTTGCCCAAAGCCTTTCTGATGTCACAGAAACATGACAACATCAATCTCTTAAATTTATCCTTGCATTCACTTGTACTCTAATTCACCTTATTTCATGATTAATGTATTCTTGATTAAATAAAAAAAGTGAAGTTCATAAGAGCACACTAGAGCATGGATTAACCAAGTTCATCATTTATTTTATAATGTTTACAGCGATCAATGAGTTTAATGTTTGTGAGAGTGTGCATTAAGAGTTTTTGTACCTGGGTACAGCATTGTGTACCTGTGTGTGCGTCTGAAACTGACTCCATTCAACAATATGATCAGCTCAGATAAAGCAACAATAACAGACTGTTTATAAATATACTGTTTAAAAATGTAATTTAATGGAGCTTCCCACGCTTTAAAAAAACAAATGTGTTCTTCCAAACACTGGCTTGCTCCTTGTTTACCCACTGTTTTTTTTTAAATAGACCCTGCTTGTATAATGGTTGTTTTATAGTAAACAGAGTTGGTTTATAAAACAGAGCACCCTCTTGTAATACAAATATTCATGTCAAGAAACAGTTGTTTAATGTTAAATAAAAATTTTCAGAAATGTTTCCTTTATCATCGAACGTTGCCATCGAACATTACTGAAATTCGATGGAAACAGCTTGGAGAGTAGAAATAAGCCATACATTATTAAAGAAAAGGTTCTTCATTGGTTTGAGGGTGATAAATACCACATTTTTACTTTAAACAACCCCTGAAGCTCTTTTTGCTTCTTCGCTGGTTATGTTCTGGTTCTTTGCAGGTTTGATGGTGTTTAGCACTTTTTTTTAAAGAACCCCTAAAGCTCCTTTTGGATCTTGACTGGTTTATTTGTGGTTTATACTGTTAAAGCATTTTTTTGGTACTTGTGGTTCTAAAGAAGTTCTTTGTTGTTTTTAATGTGCTATATACAGACGCTGGTCATATATTATCATGCCAAAGTTTATTTATTTCATACATTTGACAATTGGTTCTAAATAACACTTATTGTTAGTAAAACCCATTGTTCATTTCAACTTTCTTCGTTGCATTGGGCTTTTTAGTTAATTTGATTCAAAGTGAATACATTTCCAATTCCAGAGATCAATCCGTTAAAGAATGAAAAGAAGCCAGAGTAGTGGAGAATGAGAGAAGGTATGAGCATCGTGAGGCAAGGATGTCTAGCAGCTGATCAGACTGCTGATAGTGGAGATAGTGGGTGTCTTTGATGCTGGCAGCCACCAGTTGACCCGCTGCACGTGTGAAGTGGGCCATTTCTTCCCGAGTGCACTTGTTCCTCACAGGTTCGCCGTGATGTTGTTTTAGGATGTTGACACATAGATCTTTGTAGCGACCCATTGGATTGAGAGCTTCTCTTGTTTCCAAAGCTCTTTGAGGATGCATTTCACACACAATAGGAAGTAATTAATACAAAAAAAAGATGATGTTTTCACAACATGTTCAAGCTGGTGGTTTCTTCTCCACTCACCCATTAAGCAGGATCAGATCAATCGTGGTTCCTTCCTGTTTAACGTGTTAAAGAAACAAACAAAGTCAAGCTTAATTGATCTTCAATATGAGTCATTGTGGATAGGATATCGTTCTATTGTGGTTTCTTCGTTGGAGTATCATTTGCTAAATTATTGAAACTATTTGACAACATCATGCTATTGAGTCGGGATTATTTAGCAAATTAGGATTTGAATATGCTAAAATAATGAAAGCATCAATAAATTCCTTTTAATCACTCAGTTTTCCTTCAAGTCTTCATGTGTAGAATGAAGTAGAAAAATATTGTACTGTGTCTTAACATATTAGGTAAACTTTGATTTTATCTTCCATTGAATCTTCTCATGCTTTATTTATTCTGGCTGTGAAAGTTTTATACCCCACTGTTTATCCGAAGCCTTACCCAAAATCTTCTGTTTCACTTTAGTTGTTTCTTATTGATTTGTTTTCATGGCACATACCTTGTTTCACTAACTTAAGGTTAAACTAAAAACTAACTAAAATCCAGTGGTATATTTAGAAATCTGTGCAGGAACATTCTGAAAATTTGTTATTACCCCATTCATAATGAGCCTGTTGATTCAGAAACATGCTGAGCATAAATATATTAAGAAATTAATTGGTGTAATATTGTTTTTTTTTTTAAGTTAGAACTTAATTACAAGGATCTACTTCACCTATAAATCAAGAGTTTGGTTCCAAAATACAACTAACTCCCATTTTAAAAAAAATTCATGTCATGCCATGTATTCTATCCAAATTTGATAACCACCAGAAATCCATTCGCACAGGTCAGTATGCACATCTTTATTGTCCTTGTCTTTTTAGCGATTGAATATTAAGAATTTCAGCGAGTTTATAGGCCAAAACTCAAAGGCCAAGACTCAAAGGCCAAGACAAGTAGGAAGTAGAAATTTTCAGTAGGAAGCTTTCATGCCTCAATCAAAACATGCCTCAATCAAAAACCGTGGGCGCCACTGGGACATCACACATCTGACCGAACAAGTGGTGCCAACGAAAATTTCAGTGTGCCATATCGGATCCATTTTCTCAAGGAGAATGACCAGTGAAAGCTGGCTCTTTTGATGACATAAGTAGGACTGAAACTGCAACTTGGTGGCGCTCATTCCACAATTTCATAGCAACTCCATGCAGCAAACAGCTTGCTGTAATCAGCCACCAACAGTATAAACCACTCAACATCCATGACTTTTTTTTGATGATTTGTTCTTTCCTATTTCCTCGTGTAGCATGATGTACCACATATGCCATCTTCAGACAAAAGCACCCCCAATGCATGATGCTTCCATCCCCATGATTCATGGTTCGGATGATGTTTGTGGGATTACACTCGTCCTTCTATTTCCTTTATATTGTGTGTTACAAATAGCACTGTAGCCTTTCAGTTAGAAGGTTGTCAGTCCGAGGCTTCCTCTGGGTTTCCCCCCAAAACGTGCATCAGGTTAATTTAATAATATACATGTTATGAATGAATGTGTGTGTTGCCTTAGGCGACCTGCCCAAGTTTTACCCTCTCCTCTTGCATAATTGGGAAAGAAAATGAACAAATGAGACTCTGTGAAGGTCTTTCCATGTGGTTTTTGGCTGATTCCGCAACTTTCTCTGGATAACTGATGCTCTCTGAGGGAATATCTGGTCCCAATTCAACCAAGATAGCCAGAGGTCACTAAGCAGTGTTATTTGTATTAATCTAAATAATGAGTGGATCAAACTGTAGGTAAGAATTACATTTTAAAAATGTATCTTAAAATGTCGGCAGATATTGAGAATTCACATCAATTTCAAACGCGAATTTTACTAACAGTAGTAGTTTAACCAGAATATTTTGTAGCGGCAGCCCCCAAGAAATGGTTAAATAAATGTAATTTGGTGTTCTGGCCTGATATGCCACCCACAATTTGCCAGTGACTGCTAACACATTTTTAATTTAAAAAAAACTGAAAATGCCTCGTTTTCAAAATTGCCATGTGTATGAGAAGCTTTATTATAAATGAAGGTAGCTAAAAGTGGTAAAGAACTTCAAAGCTGCTAATTTACCTGTAGACAAGCAAATGTGTTTATGACTTGCTTTATTGCACCTTGCACTATAGGTTGCCGCCATGAACATGCTTAAACATTCTTTATGCCTTTGTATCTGAAGTATGCATTATACGGCAATGCTATACTGTGTCAACTTGATCCGCTCTGGTGGAACAAGCTGTGGAATCTGCTGAGCAACATTGGCTTAAACTTTCTCATGTCAGTCAAGAGTAGCTTTAAATGTATTTACTGCAGGAACAGCAGGAATAAGCCTGGGGTCTTTTGTCATGCGTGCTGCCCATCTCCCCCTGCCAATCACACGGATAGAGAGAGAGAGGATGAGCCAAGCCTGCGGTGCCAGACAGCATACAGGTTCAGCAAGGCAATGCGGATCCAGCTGGTAATGAGCTGGCAAATTACTGTCTTAAAGTCGACGAGAGAGAAACACTATGAAGCCTTCAGGCAGTCAATCAAAAAAGGAGAAGCCCCGAGGGCCTGACCTGGGATGGTTCTCCATACGTCTCCTTCTGTCTAGAGTGGACGACAATCCTGAAGAGTTTTTATTGATCACTCTGGAAGACTTTTCACAGACTTGCCATTTCCTCTGAGCATTCTAAGTATTGTTGGCTTGTCTTTATGAGACATATGTGTGAACCACTCTAAAGTCAGAGCTCGACATTCAACACATTGCCATTCTGCACAAGATTTGAGGCCATTAGTTCATTCACACACCGTTAAAATGTTGCCAATACATTGGCATGTTTCTCTCATACTGGTTTCTTTACCTGATTGATGGGACAGTAAAGCAAAATTTCTTAGTTCTTGGAAATTCTTGTATTTTGAATGCCCTCAATAATGGCAGCAATAATATAGCTCATAAAAGCTCCAAAATACCATTACGCGAACCCTTAAACATGCTTAAACATTCTTCGCCTGTGAGTCTTTTAGAAGTGCCAAGATTTGAACGAAAGCCACAGATGTTTGAGCTGGAGCCTGGTTAATCATAAAAAGCTTTATGATGCTTAAAGCGTATCATTATCGCATTACTCAAGCCATCCCCTCAAATGCTCAATCAACGGCTATTGCTTTGTGCATTCACAATAAACAAGTCAGCCTTGCAATTAGCGCAACACAGCGTGGTTAAAGAATACACACATTTAACAGCTAAAACAAAGCTGGAGCTCTGTGTTTTGTGTATTGTGAGCTCACCGAAGGCACTTGAATCTTTCATTATGTGATTAAGGGGCCTGCCTTGATCCCCCTCCAATTGAGTTGTCTCTTTCATTCTAAAGGCCTAATTGGAGTCAGAGTGATTTAAGCAGTTTTAACAAGGTCGCAATTTAATGTTGTAGATTTGGCATCGTATAGGGACATAAGGGTGCAAGCTGTGTCTGTGAAAATTTGCGTTTGAATTTCTTGTAAAGCGTCAATGTGAAAATATTCCTGTTCATCGTTAATTTTCTGTCAAATCATGCACAGACCTTTCATGAATTGTCAGATGGCTGAAATTAAATACTTGCTCAACATTTAAATGTTGAAAGAGCACTATGATGAATTTATTAATGGTAAGAATTCTACAGCGGTACTAATCAGAAATCTAAAATCCATAAAAATCGATGTAAAAAAAATTCCATTTTAATTTTTTTTTAACCACTAGGTGTTGGTTTAAAATGATAACAAAAGCCAAAGTTTGGTTACAAAATTCCAAGTGTTTAAACAGAAGTGTGCACACTTATCTAAAATGTTAAAAAATCTATACAGGAGTTTTGTTAATCATAATAAGGCTTTAACGTCTTCTAAAAGTTCTAATGATACATAGGAACCTGTATGATGAAAAGGATTGTACACGAATCCTTTGGTGTATGGTCACAAATGTTTTCAGCCACATGGAGTAGCAGACAATGCACAGGACATGCCAGATTCCTTTCTATTTATCCTGTCTCATGTTTCTGTCTCACTTCAATTTCCTAACCGTTGGAAAACATAAAAAAAGACATTAGTAGAAAAAAAATCTAAATCTAAAAGTACAAAAAAATTGTTCATAACAGGGCAGCACTGTGACTCAGTGGGTACCAGTTACAAGGTTGCTTACAAGGTAGTCTTCATTCACACCACACTTATTGCTCTGGTACGCACTAGTTGAATAAAATGAATACAACCATGTGATGTCATTCAGGTTGGGTGTCCTCTTTTGCCTGTCTACTTTTTTAGGTCCAGTCCGGGGCTTCCGGGCAGGTTTTATAAATTTATGAAAATATCCGGTGTTCACTCTTTTTCATAGGAACATTGCGCATGTACATAAATTGACTAGTGCTTTGCACACAATATTACAGTATTGTGGGACTTGTGGGGGCGTCTGCTCCTCGCAGGATGAAGAAGACAACTAAAGAAGAACAGTATAGATCCTTTTTGCTTGTAAAGTAAGAATTTATTATATATCTTCTATCATTATTTATAGAGATATATTGTTAAAGCTAGATTTTCTAGCTGAAGAGTTCATATTTACAAGATTATTTCATTCATTCATTAATTTTCCAACACTGGTCCCAATCTCCAGCGCTCATTGGGTGAGAGGAGGGGGCACACCCTGGACAGGTCGCAGGACAACATTCACTCACACATTCACACCTAAGGGGAAATTTTGATTATTCAGTTAACCTAACCGCATGTTTTTCTGGGATTGTGGAGGAAAACCGGAGCACCTGGATGAAACACACGGAAGCACGAGGGAGAACAAGCAAACTCCTTCCAGGAAGGTCACCGGCGAGCCTCGAACCGGCAACCTTCTAACTGGAATGCCACTGTGCCACCCACTGCACCACCGTGCCGACCTATTTAGAACATTATTTCGTTATGGTGCAAATTTAATAAAATAATAAGTAATAAAATAAAATTGAATCTGTTAAACTTGTAGCAAAATAACAGCTCTAGACTCTTTTCATATATATATTTTATAAAATTTGGACTATTGAAGCTTAATAAAGTATGTTCATCAATATGTAACTTAATAAAGTATGTTCGAAAAGCGTTTCTGAATTTGTGTCTCAAGGCAGTGCCGATTGTCCTCTTTTTTGGAAATCAGAATTTGGTCACTCATTAATACAGGCCACTCATTGTTCACATACATCACTGTTACGTTTCCCTGATTGCTTAGAATGAACTTGCACACTAAAATAAATAACGCAGGACAGAATGCCAGAAGACTCAGACAATGTGCTGAAAATCAGCCCCGAACACAATGAAGTGGTTTGTAGCGGTTATTTGAAACAACTTAATCCCCATCAACTATTCTTTGGGGTAGAAGAGGTAAATCCTCACAGGCTACTGAGTGCTAGATCAGAGGTGCCCAAGTCCTGCCTCTTTTGATTGGAAATGTTGTCATTAAGAACAAACACATCCTCTTCAAAGGGACTCTCTAATTGTTAATATCCTTCAATGTGGACAGGAAAGCAGCAGATTTTAAATGGTCAGGCGGCAACAGAATGCAAGGTGCTCACATCAAGACGGCCGTGCTCTTTCCCTGTTGAGGTGGGTGCAGAAAGGGCATCCTATGATGTCACTCAGTCCCCAGCAAGCTTTCTCATGGGAAAAGTAACACTTTGCTCGTCTCGCCATAAAAGAGAAGAACGAGCCATAACAGTAACAAGTGCAACCGGTGTGGTCGTTTGATGTGAACATGTTATCTGTCCCCTTGGCTTTTTTGTTTTCTATTCAGAGCATAAACGTGATCATTGAAGTGGTCTGCTCCATCTTCTCCAGGCACAAAAGTCTTTCACTAATTGCTGCCACATCAAATAAGAAGGAACAAGAACGAATGGGAGCCTCACAACTGCCCCGAAAAAGTGTTTCTTAAAGCGGGACTTTTTTGTGTGATCTTCCATCAAAGATTGGACTGCTGTTTCGAGGAGGCGGTGGAGGGCAGTCGAGGGTAGGGGGTGGTTATCACACAGGAAAGACCTCTTCACAGATTAGTTCTGCATCGGCAGCCGTTCGCTATTCGATTCGGGAGCAACCAATCCATTGGCTGCCCTCTCATTGTCTTCTTGCGACTAGAAGGAACAGTGGCCTGCTATCTGGGGAACAAAAGCAAGGACCAATGGAACCCTGCGTGTTTTCAAAGTGTAGCTCCTCTCCTTGCCGTCACGGCCCACTGATATGAGTGTCTTGAGGCCCTGGCCCGTACCACACAGAGCAAGAAAAAGCTGTCAATTCAGAGGCCCTTTCAAAGGCACATCACTTTTGTGCAAACAGGCCCTGAAAGTCACAGTCCATATACTTCCCAAAGCATGCTCAAAGTTAAAGAGCCATTGACTATCTTTGGATCAAACGTGATTTGTCTCGACCTCCCCCTCCCACTCCTTCGCGGCATTCTTGTTTCCCAGTTGTGTCGTCTTTGTTGAGGTTGTGTTGGAAGTGCAGATTGATGGGGGAAGGGGAGAAGCAGCCATATCTGTCCAGAATCACCATTCTGGATCTCTCGGTGCATCTTGTCAAGGTCACGACCCTTCTGTATGCACAGACGGCACATACCTTTATCCAAGCTGCCGGGTTCACTGGCTGCTGCTTTGAACGTGGGAAGCGAAAGGTATCTGATGAACTCAATCCTATCCCTCACCGTGGTTCTTTCGATATTGGAGCGTCATGCTTCGTTTATGAATAAGTAAGCTGTTGGATAGAGCTGTGTGGAAATGGAGATGTGGTAAATGACTTGGGAGCTTTACAACATCCACATTACTGATCCAAACAAGTCATGACTGATAAAAGTCGTCTCAGATGACTGTGTTCTTAGAAAGGTGGAAAGTGCAGGTCCACTGGTTGTTACAATGATCAGAGGGCCACCGACAGCCACTCAGACACGATGATACACTGTTAGCCTGAGCAGGAAGCCAGCTGCGTTTTCCCTATTGAACTTCAGCCTCTAAATATAAATGCTGTAAATATACCACTGATGTGGACCAGTGTTGAAACCTGTGACTGCACATTTCAACTGAGGAGTCAGTGTAGCAATGGTAAAGTTACTTGTTGACTTCACCCACCAGAATACTGAAGATGTCTACCACTGTTTGGTCTGTCTCTGTCACTGGGAATCTGGTTGTTTGTGTTGCCACTGACCTGTTCTAGATGACCCGTCCACACCTTTCACGTTAATCTTATTCCAGTAAATCAGTGTGCTGTGAATGAGACTCTGAGCATGCAAACCGGCCCCTTAATGCTAAAAATATTTACGAAGGCCTCCTAGAATCTGTCAGAAGGGCATGGTGTTTGTGCAGGGATGGTGGCAGGTCTAAAAATATTCATTATACCCAGGGAGTCTTATCCTTCGTTTGCAAGAAGGAAAGACTCAGCTTAAACAAGGTGGAAGGTTAACAGCAACTGGGTGGCACGAACAGATGAAAAAATTATTTACTTCCTGAGATGTCACTCAAGGTGTTCATGTCTTTATTCGTTAATTTGAATATAAAGAAACCTTCATGAACTAAATCTTATTGGTTTGATCTTGAGTTTTAAACAGTACATTTAAAAATCCTCTACAATGTTCTCTTTTTGTTAAGAAAGCCAAGATTTAAGATTCTTTATATGTCTTTGTCTGGGATGTTCTATTTTGGGGAATGTTATCTTGTGGTGCTCTGCTGGCCATACAATAACAAAATATTGTATTTGGCTCGCCAGTGACCTTCCTGGAAAGAGTTTGCATGTTCTCCCCCTGCTTGCATGGGTTTCCTCCGGGTACTCCGGTTTCCCCCACAATCCCAAAAACATGATATCAGGTTAATTGAAGAATCTAAATTCCCCTTACGTATGGATGTGTAAGTGACTGTTGCTCTGTGATGAACTGGCGACCTGTCCAGGGTGTAACCCTGCCACTCGCCCAATGTGTGCTGGAGATAGCCACTGGCAGACCCCTGTGACCCCAAAAAGGGAATAAACGGGTTGGAAAATAAATAAATGAATGTATTTGGTTCCTTAAGTAATATGAAGTCCTACATGAAGGGATAAAAATAACATACACATTGGTAAATTCTCTGAACTAACAGTTGATGAGAAAACATTCAAGCAATGTAATATAGCAGGTAGCATTTCAACCATGTTTTTGATGCTACTTCATAGGACAGGTGTAATATATTGAAGGAGAAAGCACCTTAACATTTAGAAGTCTCTCCACACACCGGTGTGTGTGCCAATTACACCAGCTGTTTTCAATTAAGTAGAATGATGCAACCCACCTGTTGTTTGATTTGTTTTTACATATAATGTGGGGGTTTCAAAAAGGTTTTTGGTTTTGATATTGTTATCACACATAATTTTTAAGATAATTCAAATATAAATTGAGAAAATGCGCAATTGTCTTTCAGTTTGGTTTATAGATCCCAAACGGTGCCATCAGTGACATCTTGAGGTGAAAAGAAGGGATAACCCTTGGAAGTACAACACCTACGACATGGCTTGTGTTTTTTTTCCAAGTTCTGACACAAAGAAGCTTAAGGTCAGGGTTTAAAACTGTAAGAAATACAATTCTACTTGTCTAGTGAATTGTATAGTTGCAAATAAGTAAAAGTTCTTGGCTATGCTCAAATTACTGGACATACCACATACCAAGAGCTGATAGTAGATTGAGTGGACAACTACTAAACCATATGAATCCACTGATATTGGCATGTTATTATCCAAGGTGCCTCAAAAGATATGCATTGTTTGTAATGTTCCTATGGCAACTCTAAAGATCTCAGTGATGGAACTTCCTGCTGAAAAACGGACTTATGGAAATTCACCAGTTTTTCCAAGAGGGGGAAGGGTTATGGTAACAGGAATCAAAAAGCTGTTGTTGTTTTTTTTTTATTTAAGAATGTATAGATATTTTTGTTGATATTTATATATATATGGATTACATATCAATGCAAAAGAAAGATTCTTTTAAAAAAATCTTAATCATTATATTTTATGGTGAATTGTAGCATCAGAGCCTGGAAAATGCTATTTTTCTATGTCTTACGTGTATTTCATCAATATTTTAAATATTTAAATATTTAAATTTGCAATAAGAATAATATGTTGTACATTTTACTTGGCAATAAAATGTATTTCTGAAGCAATTTGAATGCTCATTTAAAATAAAAATATATTTGTTAACAATTGTGATTGTACAATTTTTAAATAAATTTGGTTCATTGAGTAAGATAATGTATTTAACACAGGTGTACTGTTTGTGTTATAAAGCAGGAGAAGGTCCAAATTCTTTAATGAATTGCTTGATTATGCACTAAAGGTAAGTAAAGCTAAAACAACATGCCTTCTAAAAAAATCTTTGTTAGGAAACTTCATCATTCTCAACTGAAGAGTCTGATCTGCCTCTTGGGTGATTTCTGCCCTAATGCTTTCCATTTCCAGCTAACTTTCTTCGGAAGCTCATCAGAACATGGACATGAGCTTCTTTACTGTGTTAGTGCCTCAACAGCAGGACATAGCTTGTGTCTGCAGTCAGGATTAGGTGTGTGATAATCTCTTTGTTTAGAACAGGCTTTGTCATTTGATTTGGGATTTTCTAGAACAAAAAGAAACACGGACGAGGGGATGAGGTGAGTGGCCTTTTGTCAAAATAATCGGAAAATCCAGATTTGTTTAGTGTTGTAAAAATGTTTACTCAGCGGAATTAAGAGTTTAGACCAGCGTTTGCCCTAAATAAGTGAAAAAAATACAGAGAAAACGTGTGTTGTTGCATTATACATTATATATATAATTTTACTATATAATAATATTATTATGTAATATATATAATATGGTATATGGTATATATATATATATATATATATATATAATGGTACACCAGTATTGGCACAAAAGACTGAGAATTTTTACCCAACCTGAATGAATCCAAATGTGTTGTGATTGTCTGCAGTAATTTTTAACATGAAAAGCATGCCAGGCACTGTTCCCTTACAAAGCACACCCATCACTGGAAAAAAAATTCAAAGTTCTGAACTATATTCAAATAACTTTTGTTGGGTTTACCTGGGAAAGCAGTTGAGGGTCCATCGGGCTAGACCACCATGCAACATATCGCCCCCAGCAGTCGGCTGGAGCAAGTATTGGAGGGAGGCAGGGGGTCATATTCTCTTTTAGTCTGGGAGTTAGCGCTCTGCCACCAGGAGGGAGGCCCAGACACAGTAGGGAAAAAATATCCCAAATCCTCGAACACTAACTCGCACAGCTGGGTAGAGGCAGAGAGAGACAGTAGCTGAAAAGCAGATTCAGCCAGCCTACAGCAACTTCCCCCAACCATCTAACCCACCTACCAAGATTCATTCAGAGTGAGGTGGACAGACAGATAGAATGCAGGGGACTGACTAATGCAAGATAATTCGCTTTATATCTGATCACACAGAAAAATCTCCCAGTCTTTAATTACTTCCATCTTTGTTCATGATCAGAACTCAACTGAAGGTTGAAGCATCGAATGGTGAAAAAAGTAATTTAGGTGAACCTTTAAGGCTTCAAGTGGTTTAATATGTTGTCTTGAGCTCTTTTTGAGTAGGAAAAGTCTGGATTTGTAGATTGTTTGCATGTAAATAGACTTGTGCATTTCTGGTCTTATAACCAGCTTTATATAAATCAACAATTCTTGTTCATTATTCCCCTTAAAGAAGACTCCAAAAGACTGAGGAAAATCTCTTTACTCCACACCTCCAAGCGTATTATCATCATGAGTTTTTCTAGCTTATAGGTTATCAACTCAAGGGTTCATTTCATTGCTCGAAATGTGGTCTTTTAGTTTGATCTTGATGATTTTTAGATTTGTCACTGCCCTGGACTATCTGGACAGTACCCAGATGAAGGTCTGATATTTATGACACATGTATTCAGAAATCAATGGATGTTTTGAATGAAGTAGGAACGGCACGACCCACCTATTGTTTCATTTTAATTTGAAATATTTTGTGTAGGTTTCAAAAAGGTTATTAGCTTTTATTTTGTGTTTTAAACGAACAAGAGTTATGCTGTAGCATAATTTACAAGCTAATTCATATTTAAAAAAAAAAAAGATCAAATGTGTGAGTTTCGTTTTACAGACCCCAAATCTGTGCACATGTGCTGTCTAGTAAGGAAAAAGAAAGGATAATCGTTGGAAGTACAAGACCTGTGATATGGTTTGTGTTTTGAGTTCTGGCACAAAAAAGCACAATGGTACAAAACAGTGCTTGGTACAGTGTATAAGGTTTAGGAAAGGTTTATCTGGATTTTTGATAAACTTTTCTCATTGTTTTGACCTTGTCTTTGCTTTTTGGGTCATTTTTTATTTTTTATTTGTCTTATCACTTTTGATTTTTGTTATAAAACATAAAAAAAGTTTTTTTTGCAGTAAAATAAATGGCAATTTAACACTCTGAATTGTATTTTTTTGTAAAATTTCAGGATTGGGATTATTGTGTAATGTATTTTTTTTTATTTGTTTTAAAAGTAATGTTTCTGAGCAACTTATAAAGTTGTAAAAAATACACCCTGCACTTTTAAGGATTGAAAAATATTTGTACATAGTTATATGCATGTTTTATTCATGTAAAACAATTTTATTAAGTTCACAGAACAATTTATTAATTTGAATAGACATATAAATCAGTCAAAAATGTTCAAAAAATGTACATAAAATAAAAAATAAAACGTACGGCACGAACCTGTTTAAAACTAGTATTCTTTTATTCTCTAAATAAATGATCAATATCCAAGTTATGAAACCAATGAACTATTGACCCAGCATATTCCTGTTTGAATTTACTATTCGATTCATCATTTGAAAGTATGAAAACATGTTTAACAATTAAATAAACCAAATAATAGCATCGGAATCTGATCTACTTCAAATGTTGATGACGATACTTCAAATGGTATGCTGACCTGAGGTCCCATTGAAGGCGGGAGTGGGGTTACAGAGACTTACAAAGGGTTAAAAGTCCCCCTCTGAGGACATCTGAGTTGAAGGGTTTCTCAGTGTCGATAATTTGTCTAGAATAACTGCTGTGAACCGCTTGCCTTTAAAAAGAGGGAAAAAGAAAGCAAAAGAAAAGCTTTCTGCCCAAGCCCACGTTGCTGTAGGTCTGTGCTGAATGAGCACTTGAGAGTTCTTAAAGAGCTCTTGCTGTCAGACAGGAATCTGGAGTGACCACAGAACAGCCGTTCAGCCTGTGAAGCTCTCCCCTAATATTCTGTTTCATCTGTTTAAGCATTTCTTCTTTTCAGAGAAAATTAAACAGTTGTCAATTAAAGCTCATGAACAACTGTCAGCTATAAGGCACCAGGGAACTGAGGGCAGTTATTTAAACTATATAGCTTGTCATAGCTAATGATAAATGTGCTACTATAAATTGTTTAATATAAAAAAACATACCTTAAACTATAACCATTCTACTCCAGGGAGTGTTCTTTGACGCTCACAATGTTCAAGCTGGAACTGTCAAGGGGCCTTACAAAAACTTTGTAATGTAAAGATGTGTTCTTCTGATCCACAGTTGAGGTCTGATTAGTTACGACAACGAGTTACTTGCTATAAATGGCTTTTAAATACTGAATGGATTAACTAGATGCTTCACTTAATGGCTGAAATATATTTAAATATATATATATACTCTGATATTAAGGGCATTATTTGAAGTCTGCACTTTGTCCAACGGAGGTTTTATCTTTTACATAGAATTTTGGGAGATGGGGACCTCTAGTGGTTCATGGCATTTGACATTCAATTCCCATCATTTTTTTTTTTTGTCTTAAGGAAAGTCTGGTTTCTTGAAGTTGCTTGATAAAAGAAAATAATAAATCAACAAATAAAACTAGCAATAATAACAAAAAGGGGCAATATTATTCGGCCCATTAAGAAATGTTTACTTTGATTGGCTTAAAAACAATGTTGTCCAAAGATGTCTAATTTAAGCTAACATTAAGAAGTCTGGAGCCTTTTTGGCGTTTTTTTTTTTTTTTTTTTTACTACTTTAGAATTTGCTGTAATAAATCACCTCAAAAATCACACAATAAATCACAAAAAATACATGTTTCATGTTTCAAAAATGTTGATAATTCATAAATCGAAAATTCATAAATCCTTCTTGTACCTTTTTTTGCTTTTTTGTGCCAGAACAGTGGAAAACAGGCCCATATCGCAGGTATTGTACTTTCAAATGTTATTGCTTTTCAGTTCAGTAACACACACATTCTACGTCTTCATTGGCTTTCTTCGGAATTCATTCTAAATGCTTCTTCTGACTTCTAAATCTCAGATCTTGTTCTTCCATTCACCTCAGTTCAGTCATTCTGCTCCTCAGCTTTGGAATTCACTTCCTTCTGATCTCCATAATCTAAACTCAAACATGTCTGCTTAGAACAGCCTACTTCCTTTAACTGCACTTCTTTTTTAATTGTAAAAATTTGACTTTTTTTTTTTAACTAAATGTCCTCAACGTCTTGTACCTTGACCTTGAGGCACCTTTGAGTAAAATGCATAAAGATAACTTTTTGGAAACCTAAACATTATATTTGAAATGAACATTAAACAATAGGTGGGTTGCATCATTCCTACCTGGCACACACAGTGCATGCAGAGACATCTAAAAGTTAAGCGATTAAATTTTAAGACTTTAAGCTAATTGCTTTTAATTGCGTGCAAAACAACTGTAAAACCATTCACCATCATCATGAAGAGGACAAAAGAGATTAGTTTGGATTTGAGAGCAAGATGGCCTACTAATGGCCATGGAAATTGAGAAGGATGCCAGTTTTTATCAAAGCGTTTTATAGTGAGAAGCATTAGCAATATGTTTAAAAAGAGTAACACATTGCAAAACAAGGCAACCAGAGGTCGGAAGTTCGCTAAGGACAACCTGAACCACAAATCCAGTATTCCCACTGGTAAGCTTGGTGTTGGGGATGTAATGCTGTGCACTTCAAGTGCACTTGGTACTGGGAATCTTGTACGGGTTGAAGGAAACAAGATAAAGGTAGACTGTGGAAAGACTATGAAAGACACCTTCAAATAGTCTGCAAGAAAACTTTGTTCGGGAGACATTTTGTCTTTCAGAAAAAAAATGACCCAAAGGACATCTCTCTTCTGGTGTCAAAATACCCCCAAATGAGCAAAGTCATTGTTCTGCACAACGGTCAAACTTGAATCCAGTAGAAAATCTTTGGAGTCCAGAATTTGTACCAGAAGTAATAACTTGAGAGAACAGCTCAGGACTATTGGGTGATTATTCATGCTTAAGAAAACAACAAAGGCTGCTAAAAAATGATTCACTATATATAATGGTGAATATTTGGTTAAATATGTTTTTTTTTATATATTGTATCGCAAACACAATCTTCTGGAATAAACGACTGTCTTTAAAAAGCAACTTTTTGTTCAACTTTAGAGGGGCAAAATATACTTGGTTTTTGGGGGGTGGGGGTTAAATCTTATTCGGATTGCATGGAATGTAAAAATAAAATAAATACACATGAACAGTGATGGTGGGGATGATTAACTTAATGCAGTGCAAGTGCCTTCAATCAAAAAGTTTTTACTAGGTTAATCCTGGAATTTATCCAAATTTAAGTTAAATCTGGTTGGCATACAGTAGAAAAATGCATCTCAGGTTATTTTCATCAGCTCTGCGTTTGGCAATGACTTCATTCACTTGTTAAGTGCGTCACGGCTCCGTTAACGTAATGTAAGAACTCAAGTGAATTAAAAATAACCTTCTTACGTAAGAGAGCGACCCTTTCAACCACCCTCTGTGAGAAGATGCTGTCGCCAAAGGGTCAGTTCAGTCTCTCCCTGTTTCTCTGAGACCTCATGCTGGTTCTACAGGTCATTGTGATGTCATAGAAAATACAGCAGCCCCACTGATGATAACATTCATTGATAAAGTTCTTGAAACGAAGTAGAAAAGACTTAAAATCAGTGTTGAGAAACAAAGCTATCTTGAAACTGTCCAACAAATATGAAATTTCATCGCATGTAGTTAGTTACTTCACATATAGTTAGTTATATACCGGTACATCCTATACATATATTTTAAACTTCTATTTACCTGAATTTAATTACTAAAATTACTGAGAAAAATATACTCCAACAATTTCAGCTTAGCTCAAAGATCTAAAGTATTTTCTACATAAACACTCATTTGTGTTTAAATCACGGAGTAGACAACTATGTGGCAGTGCCCTCTATTGACCAGTTTCAGTCTTTTCCTGTGCCAAATCCAGAAGAAAAGTGGGAAAAGCTTTAAGAGTCCTCCCGTGTTGATTGTCAAAAGTAAGAACTTTCATGCTGTGAAATAAGTTTTAGGTGTGTCTCACCTCCTCAAGTGATCTATTGCTACGCCACACTGGAAAAGGGAGAGATAATTGACACCATTCTCTTATTTTATCTCTTTGTGCTACAAGTGTCAAATATGATACAAATAACGTGGCTTACTGAGGAACAGTTTGCACTTTTGGTATAGCTGGCAAATTTCTGATTTTTTAAATAATTTTTTAAAATCAAAAATGTCTTTTTTGTAATTAATGAAAGAGAAAGGCTGAATCCAAATATTTAAACAATCTTTAGTACCCATCTTTTCCATTAGTATTACCGGTAATCATACTAAAGACAAATACATTTAGAGCATGACAGATCATGTGATTGCAGAGACTGAAGGAGCCTTTAAAACCAAAGAGCAGGGTTTGATATTTTATTGATGACAAATAATGCACAAGAAAGATGGATTTTTTTGAGGTGAAGATAAGTTAGGAAGGCAGAGCTCTTAACAGAGCTACTTATATTTTGTAAGGGTAGTCCAGAATATACCACGACTGGTCCTGTTTGATGAATAGTCATGGTGAAATCCCTGCACTTTTCAAGATGCTGTTGTGTTCGTTTTGTGTTATGTACCAGTGTTCCCTTGTTCTTACATAATAATTGTGTAGTAAATGTACTGAAATCGGCACAAAGTTATTACATGATAATTATACCATTTTATCTGATAGTATTAGGTTAGAACACGATGTAGAATTTTCATGTTATATGATACTACAATAAAGAAGTACAAGACAACATCCAGAAGAAGAGGCTAGCTAAAAAGAAGTGGGACATTGAAAGGACTGATGAAAGTAGACAGGACTACGAGGAATCGCAGCGCAGAGTGAAGAGGGAGGTGGCAAAGGCCAAACAGAAAGCATATGATGAGTTGTATGCCAGGTTAGACACGAGGGAAGGCAAGAAGGAATTATATAGATTAGCGAGACAGAGAGATAGAGATGGGAAGGATGTATAACAGATAAGGGTGATTAAAGATAGAGATGGAAAGGTGCTAACAAGTGAGGAGAGTGTGCTGAGAAGATGGAAGGAGTATTTTGAGGACTTGAATGAAAGGGAAAGAAGGGGGGAAGAGGTGAATACTGTAGAGCAGGAAGTTGAAAAGATTAGAAAGGATGAGGTGAGGAAGGCTCTGGGGAGAATGAAGAGTGGAAAGGCTGTTGGTCCAGATGACATACCAGTGGAGGTGTGGAAGTGTCTAGGAGAGACAGCAGTGGAGTTCCTGTCTAGGTTATTCAACAGGATTTTAGAGAGTGAGAAGATGCCTGAGGAATAGAGAAGTGTCCTAGTGACAATCTTTAAGAACAAGGGTGATGTGCAGAGTTGTAACAACTACAGAGGCATAAAGCTGATGCGCCACACCCATAGAGCTATGATGTGTGGGTTAGAGATTGTAGCAGTGAGGCAGAGATGGAAGTAGCAGAGATGAGGATGTTGAGGTTCAGTTTAGGAGTGACGAGGATGGATAGGAACGAGCACATCAGAGGGACAGCTCAGGTTGGTTGTTTTGGAGACAATGTCAGAGAGGCCAGATTGAGATGGTTTGTACATGTGCAGAGGAGGGATAGTTGTTATATTGGTAGAAGGATGTTGGAGATGGAGATGCCAGGCAAGAGGTCAAGAGGAAGGCCAAAGATGAGATAGGTGGATGTGCTGAAAGAGGACATAAAGTTAGTTGGTGCAAGAGTAGAGGATGCTGAGGACAGAGTTAGGGGAAACAGATGATTCGCTGTGGCGAATGGCGATCCTTAAACTGGGAACAGCTGAAAATAAAAGAAGAAGTATGTGATATTCCTGTATGTTCTAATTTGTGATATTCATCATGTTTTTATATGATGGTGCTAAGTTATAGTGCAGGGGTGCTCATTACGTCCATCGCAATCGACCGTGAAGTTGAAACAATATCAGCCGATCATCCATCCCGTCACAGTTCAGTAAAGTTAGCTGCAGATTCACCGATTCGGTTTTCTCTGCTCAATAGCTCGAGACCAGAATGTTCTTAGTAAACAAATAATACCTATTTTTAATCTGTTTTATGTAGAGGACAAACTACAAAACGTTTTCTATCAAAACAAGTTTCCTTCGGCATTCGCAGAAACACATTACAGTCTATGCGCAACCCGCTGACATGGAATCGCTTAGGGACCGTCTGCAAATTACCAGATCCAAAATGTGTTTTACCCAGAATATGCTTCATAACTTCATTCTAAATCGCTCTATTACAACCAAAATCAAGCCACTGCTCACCTGCATATTGTACTGCACGACTCAGTTTCAATAAAAAAAAAATTGAAAAAATTATTAGAGCATCATTTTTATTCTTGATTATTTGGATCAAAGCTCAATTGCTCCCATAAAAATCACTCTATTACCATCAATTCAGGTCACACACAACTGTTCTAATGACTCAATTTCGTGCAAGTCATCAAATTAAACTCAGGTTATAACAAAAAAATGTAAATAGTTAATTATTATGTGTGTTTTGTCAATTCTCAATAAAGTTGAAAATAATTGTTTGTTGATTGGTTTTACATTTTTGTAGCGGGTAGATCACTTTGACTCAGTCATTTTAGAAATAGCTCGCAAGCTGAAAAAGTGTGAGCACCCCTGTTATAGTGTTACTTTGATGTTGTTTTTCTTTTTTTATGTGACAGTTGTCACATTTATGTGATGCTTCCGAATTGTATAAAATCCTACACTTTCACAAATTTGGCATGTCAGCAATATTGTGAACTGCCAGTAGTCCAGTAAACTGGCTGCAGAGTTTACAATATTCTTTCCCTGTAAAATAAAACTATAACTTCCTATACAGTGTTCAAACAGAATAGGAAGCCATCTGCCAAGAACCAAACTATAGTTTTAACCGGAAAAAGGTGAATACCTTCACCATAAAACACTACTAGAGCAGGCTTCCCCTGCATCTAGCCTGAGCAAAAACGTAGAAAACACAGGATGTTGGAAATACTTTAATAGTAAAGGTGTTAATCAACAACAACAGACAAAATTATTGGAAGGTTGTCGCTTCCAGGTCATCAGATGTCAGTATAAAGTACTGAAGCCGCGCTCATATCAAGCAGCCAATAAAACTGGTGAGAAATCCCTTTAAAGTTTCACGAGTCACTAGATACATGACTCTTGTTTATCATGATTTCAAAATAACCCACAATAGCAGCCATGTTAGCTTAAGCAGACATGGCCTGTTGCTAAACACTAGCAATGATGATGCATCGCACAGCAGGCCGTATCTACTGGAAATAGGTCGACCGCCTCCATATATCTGATTTAGTAGCAAGTCAGCCATACACCCCAATCTTTCCATATCTAACAAGTGTAGACATATGAGCCAGATGAAACAAGATAATGCAGTCTGTCATGATGTGAAAATCCACAGCTTGGGTTCCGCAGCCCCCTCTGTGCTTTCTTCATTGGGGTCTTTTTGCGTCAGAGACCGTGGTATACGGATCCACAGGGGTCCAGCTCCATAAGGACAGTGAAAACTACAGAGGTCACTCTCAATGGGGGTCTTACTCTGAGTCACAGCTAAGTATAACCTTTGACCACGCTGACAGTTTCACCCAAGAAGCGAAAGGTTAGTGCTTAAAGTAGCTTCTTCCGCCAAGCCGAGACCATAACAAATCATGACAACTTCCTCAAGGAAACAACTCTTCTTCTGGAAGCTTGCATTCATAAAGACAACACCCCTCTTTAGTCCACTGACTGTGTTTATTCCATGTTACGTATTTTGTTTTGATTAAATGCTTTTTTTTTCTTTAACTGATCATTTAATCATGTTAATTTTGAGGTTTAATGCTCAATTTATAGTGTTAAACACCAGGGAGACTTGAACACTAGTTTAAAACCAGTTTTCAAAATAAGCGGCTATGCATGGATGCCCTAAAATGGCATTCTCTCCTCTTCAAGCCATTCTTTTATTTCCACAGGTGTGTCAAACTAAGCATCGAGACATACAGAGTGCATTTGTGAAAGTATGGGCTGCTCTCAGGAGATCAGTGAATGACAGCATGGTGCTGTGATAGGAAGCCAACAATTCCAGTCATGAAATATTATCGGAGTACTTAAAACTGTCTAGGAAATTTTAACTGTGGAAGAAACTTTTTACACAACTAATGCCTACTGCAATGCATTTCTTCACTCCTGAACCTTGAAGTTGAGGAGGTATCATATCGTAGAACCAGTCCTTGTACACATCAAAAAGCCATACACTGCTTACATACACTGAGCAAAAATTTTAATATAACACTTTCGGTTTTGCTCCCATTTTGCATGAGTTGAGCACTTTCTACATACACAAAAGACCTAAAATATTCCATGCAAATTTTGTCTAAGACGGTCTAATCGTCTAAGATTGTTACACAGGTGCGGCCATGTACACATCAAAAAAATATTTTCTGTGAACCACAAATTTTTTTGGAGCTCACAAATGCTTGTTTTTAACAAAACAAAATGTCCACAAGAGAACTCAAAAACCCCATAAAACACTGTAAAAACTATACCAAACTAGCAATTGAATTTTTAAAGTGAGTATTCAGGATTGAGTTTGCAAAAACACATGTAACGCTTTTCAGTGATCAAATTGGAAACATATGCATGTACTTTTGCACATTCTGTAAGCCATGATAGCAGAGTGAACAGCAACGCTGTCCTTGTTTCACCCCCCATTAGACAAAATCATGCTGAACTCTGACACCAAGCACAAGGCGTAATGACAACGACAAATTCCACTTTCATCAACCTGGAAAACCCTGTTTTTGCAACGTACATCAGCCGCTGGTATCGAAAAACGTACGGTTTCGTTAAATTGAAGCTATATTTACACATGGACCAACAGTGTTACAGTGCAGAAAAATACCCATTTTCAAAATAACTGGGCGGGTACATCTGGATAGGGCCATAAAACAGCACTGAGCTCTTAACACTTTACTTTAACTTTGTCCTACTCTCATGACCTCTTATATTCCCTCAGCAATCCCTTTGGTTAAGAAATAAAGAGAATAAAAGCTTAGTTAATAAATGTAAATTTAGAAACTATACTCTACAATGGCAGTGTATTCTGCCCAGTCAGTTGGTACCACACAAAGGTGAGTTGTACTCAAAAGCATATTACAGCATTTGTAAAGAATATCATTATTTATCATTTTGAAGTAGTATCATTTTGAATTGGAAACAATCTGCATAATCATTATGTCATTTTGCTACTACTTCATATCAGAATTAATTTAAACCAGCATTTGCATAATTTATGTTTAACTGCAAAAAAAAAAAAAAACACATGAGGAACTCTTTTTAATTCCAAAAACGCCCTGACATCAGATTCCACCGGATCAACTGGGTGCAGTTGTGAGTAAACAGCTGAGTGTGCTGGAGAACTTCCAGCCATTTGTGAAGAGACTTCCACTCATTACATGCAAGTGTTACACCGGCCTCTACAATATTTTTCCACTAGAACACAGATGAAAAGTATGAAATGTTCATTCGTTGTTCATTTAAATTACTTTTAAACTATAAATTTACTTCAGTTCCTTTAAAAGCTAAAATAATTATTAAGGTCACCTTGGAATATGCCCATGCCACCAGGGAATAAACATTCATTAATGTCTTGTTGCTGAACCTGGATCTGATGAAATACCCTAATCACAGATCACAGCACTGCCTCCATTGGCTTGCACTTAGCATGATTGGTGCCTCACTTCTTCCTTTGATGTGCCCATCACTCTGGAACAAAGTTATTCTGGACTCATCAGACCACATGACCACACTTCTTCCATTGCTCCAATCTTTACGCTCCTTATGGCCTTTTTGCGGTTTAGCCTTACTGATTAGTGGTTTACTTAAGGCTACATAAACGTTTCGGCCAAATCCCTTAAATTCCCATAACAATATGCAGGTGGAAACTCCAACATTCACTATTAAACACTGTACAAATATCCAATCTTCCTGGTAGTAGTTTCACTGATTCTCATCCTGTTTGCTACACAGCTGTTTCTGTTGCCGTTCATAATTGGTTCATAACCTATATGTCTGATCATTAGCACCTCTTTGGTATTAATGGATCTATAATCCTATCAAATCCCTGGCTGTGCACATGTTCCTATAAGAATCAATGCTGGTTTGGAGGCGAAAAGTAGTAACATCAAATATTGATATCATTTAATCATTTCATCTTTGTGCATTTTATAAATGAACAAAAATAATCGTTATTTGAGGATGTAATATTTTACTTGGTTTAATCATTGGTAAACTCTTCTTTATTCAAAATCAAACGTTTTCATCCATCATTTGAAGTTCAGCACATTGATGGCTCAAGATGTTTTTACCATTGTTTTGGATCTGGAAGTGTTTTAATCAAATCAACACAAAAGCTACTTAGCTGCAAATAAGTAAGCTTTCGAAAATTAATGTTTTATGGTTGATTCTGTTTCTACGTGTTTTTTTTTTTTTCAAATAATTAAAAGGACTATACTCTATATATGACTATACTCCTGACAGCATTCATTTACAAAAGAATTGTTTTTTCTAAGAAAATCAGGACCAAGTTCCCTCCTGTTTACTAGTCAGTCCAGCTTCTGAACACTCCAGCTGATCATACAAGCTTTGTTGCGGATGAAGGTCATAACGACATGTGTAATCTGAGTTCTGAAAACCCTGGTCATTGTCCTGTTAAGAGATCTAGCCTGTCTTTTTCTAACAGCTGAACTAACACACACAACCTTGAAATACCTTCGGTTAATGCGGTCACTGGGTTCAAAGCAACTGTGCTGGGTTCTAAGAAGTGGTCACACTATTTGCAAAAAGCAAAGTAACTTCACGGAACAATCACAAGGAATACGCAGAAGGATACATGAACTTGAAATAGAAAATATTTCTTATTACCAATAAAATAATGCTTAGAGTGATAACTTGAGGACATTATAGAAGAGGTCAAGACGAGGATAGACACAACTGTACAGACAACCACAAGACCATGTGGCAAATTGGTGGAAGACAAATCCACAAAATACAAACTGATACCAGATGGTCCAGGTCAGGAAAAGCCACAACCACACAAGGTCAGGCAAGACAAGACACAGATATGAGGCTGCAGAGATTGAAAAGGCTATGGTTAACAAAGTCAGCGGTTCATACATTGCTGGATTTCTTGTAGTGGTGACACTAATTGAAAAAAGGGCCATCACAAAAAAACCCGGAGGAGTAAGCAGGATGACATAAATATAGACAATGTTTATATTTAACATTGGTTGCTAAGCATGATGGTGTTAAACTAGATGGCAAAAGTTTGTACAGACTTTAAAAGTGCAGATTAAAGGTATTTGTAATGCACTTTACAAAATATAAACCAACCCCCATGTCTCTGCAACTTTCCTAAACTGAGGTAGAAATATTGCAAATTGGTTACTAGGGTAAACATTTTGGTTGCTAGGGATATGTCAGTGATGTCATTAAAAAATTAATTATTACTATGATTAATATAAATAAACCCCCATTTCTTTATGATGTTGAATATATTTTTGTTGCTTATTTTCCCCATTTATTCTAGTCTTCTAGGGGGTCTGGGGTTCAAACGATTTTGAACATTGGTCTTGAATAATGACAACCTCCACTATTGAGGTTAGTTTGAAGTTTCCATGAGCTTCTAAGTTTGAGTTATAAATTCATAAGTTTGTGAAATCCATGGAAAAATTCCCAGCATTCTCAGCTATTTCCCGGAATTCTTTTAGCAACCAGACCAGTTTGGTGGCTGTATTTTGATCGGTCAGGGATGAGACGCGTTTAGAGAAGAAAAGACAGTGGAGGACAAAAGTACACAAGGAAAGGGAAGGGAGTAAAAGACGATGCATGATCACATAAGGACAGGAAAGAATAAAACGACATCGATATAAGCAATATAGAAATGTACAGAGCAATACATGACCATGTAAGGAAAGAGAAGACCAGAAAAACTCAGTCAGGCAACAACCATTTAAGGCCTGACAAGAAGAGACAGGACAAGACAAAACCAGACAAGACTGTCCAACGCTCACATTGACTTGTGTTCGAACCTCAACTGAACAAAAGTTAAATAACTCACTATGTAATTCACGTTCAAGGACGCGCAGCTGAAAGATATGTCCCGCTGTCATGACCAGTATCTCAATGAATCTGTGCCACCCCAAAAAGCATTACAGCAAGGAGTTCAACCCTTACATTGAACAGATGTTTTTTTTTTTTTGCATTAATAGCGATTGATTTAACGGTGAGACCACAACATCGTGGTTGAATTAGTTCCTGGTTGGTCAATGGTGTGAGAATGCAACTGAAGCTGAAGAAAAAATTGTGCGGTTGTGGTTGGCACATGCATCATTGAGAGACTTATGTCTCCCTAGTAAACAGGAAGTGACTGATTTAATAACAATATGAACACATCTCTCAATCCATCACATTTATTTCAAGGTGTGCAAGAATTTCCAAATTCACTATATTTTCACCAAAAGAATCATTCAGTCTTTACACCACAATATTCAAACCTTTAGCAAGGTTTAACATTCTTAAAACATGAATATTATTTTCTTTCTGCAATATAATGAAAGAATTCATTTAAGTAATATTCTAGGTAAACAGTCTCATTTTTCTCTGATTCGAGGTAGGGCTGGTGTATTTTGTGGCACGATTAAAAAATACCTGAGCCAGTAAATATTAAAAAGGCACTAGAGTAGACAAATGCTATTTCTTAAGTCACCACAACCCTTCCGAATAAATAAAACAATGGTGAAAGATGTTCCTTGATTTAACTGAGAGAGAACAAAATTGACTGCAATACAGGAAATGTGAGAATTAAAAAACGGAATTAAAACCGTGAGAATAATAAAAGCTACAGTGTTTTATACCATTTCTGTTAGGGATTTCCACTTTTCATTGGACATTGTATTGCTTTAGAAAGGAGTTTTCACGTTGGGGAGTTCTCTGATTCAGGTATGCCATGACATCTCAACGGGTTTTTCTCCAGTAAACAACAGCGACAATGAATGCCACTGCAGCGATGCATGACACGGTACGCCACCTTGACACGTTGTGCAAAATGCCCACCTGCAACATAGGAAATCAAAGTAGTAATAGAGTTAGGGTTCAAGCGGAAAATTGTCAGCAAATGGAAGCATAAAGTGCTCTAAAACTTCCTGGTAGGTGGCACCATTGGTTGTGCACTTCACTGACAGTAGAAACTTCATACAGAACTTCAACGAACTTGGATTCTATGATAACTCTTCCAAATGAAACTCTTTTACTTTCATCTAATAGGGGGCTGAAACACTGAACAAAAAAAAGATGTTTGTAAAGGTTCTTCATAACTCTTGAATAAATGTTAACCCTTAAACACGGTCACTTTGGTCCTCAGTGTAAAGCCATGTTTAAACCATAAAAATAATTAAAGCTGCAAGCAGCGATCAAAGTGCACGAGCACCTCTGGCGCAATCACCTCTCCTTGGCCAGTTTGTTATTGGCCAGCGATACAAGCAAATGAATGAATGCCCTCGAGGTAGCGCTACAAATTAATCAAATATTTTTTGTTATTGTTTGGCCAATATTCTTGTCATGTGAATATATCTTTTCAATATTAAAATGTTTTATTTACTATGGCCACCTGGTGGCGCTATAGCCAAGATTATACAATGTAGATGCAGTCAGACATCGGCTGTTAACAAAGTTGGCAAATTTGGGCCCAATCCGTATGGTATGACAAAGTTATAACAACTTCTTCAATGGTGCACATAGTTTATCCATGTAAAAGAGCCTCAAAATTTAACATCCCACATACCTTTGGATAGTTTTGAAATGACTAAATTCAATCTCTAGAAGGGTTTGGTTAAAGTATGAGACATGCAAACTTCCTGTTGGTTTTTAAAACACACTCCAAGACACTGACGGACACGTGAGAACTAAAAACGTGAAAAAAAAAGAGGCTGAGCTCTAGTGACTGTGTAAACAAAGAATAATAAATGATGCATACATCATAAACAGTGTCAGACAACAGCAGAAGACATCATCATATCATTGATGACGCATTGATCGAATGTGAGATAAAAACAAAAAGACGAAGAAAAGCACAACACTGAGCGCACACAACACGGAACAATTGAGAATGTGGAAGAAGTGGTAGTTTTTCTGTTGTCTGTGGTGGTTTATACAAGAGGCTTTAAAAGGAGGATGACCTCAGCACGATGAAGAACGCTTTTTCTACCAATCAGAGAAAAGCATCATCTTGGATGATTTAGCCTGCTTTTAGAACCTCATCCAAATGGGAAAAGGTACATTTTGGAAAAGCCCCCAAAAGCACACAGAGCCGAGTCATGCCATTACAAAACAGGTGAAAAAGTGGCACTATTTTGTGGTGTCGGATACTACAGACGCCGGATATCCTGCATCTGAATTTGTTTGAGTGTAAGCACATTTACAGAATACGTGAGGCTTTGGATGAGGCTTCATAACACTATTGTAATGAGATTAGTAGGATCCATGTGTACACAGATAAAAGATTAGCGGCCCGTTCTCATGGAGCGCATCACTGAAATACTGACATCAGTAGGTGACTGATCCTTAAAACCTCCCGACTCACTGGTTTGGATTCCTCATCCTCTTGTGCGGTAAACATTGGCACATGTTCTCCCTATCCCTGTTCTCTGGGCCACAGCATGCTCCATGACGCTCAAGCGTTTGAAGTCTAAACCCAGTACCCAGCATTGCTTTATGATCATATGTGTGCCATTAAACTTGAGCAGTAACCTGCAGAGGCTCTGCAGCACATATGCAACCCCTTCAAGATCTATGAATAACTAAAAGATGCATTTATTTGATTTTAAAAATGCAAACTACATGGTACCTACAGTACAGTAGCTGGGTCACTGGGTTTGTGTGTCTGTGGATTCCTAGATGGGATGTGTCTGGGTTGGTGCTTATGTACTTCCTGGCTGGAGTGTGAGCGTTCTCTGTGTGTGGTGGCCCATGTCTGGTTCGACCTGTGTGGCACCACATGGGTGGCCAGAAAACATGTTGAAAAACAGCAACTTACCCATCCTCCTTGCTGTCTGATCCAGGCAGAAATGTGTTCTTTCATAAACTGCAAAAACCAGCTAATGACCCTCTTGATAATTTCGGTATGGTTCTGAGTAAGAGCCTGAAAGAAAGAAAGGCGATCGCACTTTATATAACTTTAACAAAATGAAGACATTTAATCAGGTTTACACAATTTATCACTGAATACCTGTAAACAAACAAATCCCTTTTGACTTCAAACCAACATTCATTCTTAGCACTTGAACTTGCAAAAAGACATGGATTTTGTAGAATTATATGTGATCATTAGTGTCACATACAGTCATGAACTCAAACAGAAACTAGAGTTGGAGAACTGGTCAGGATTAATGCAGACAGCAACTGATTGGACACAAATTTATTCTGTAGCAAGACTGGTCCCAAATGCAACAAAAAGGGGCCACAACAAGCAGACAATAACGCAAGTGTTCCCCCCACCTCGCTTTTGTAACATGGGGGTGGTCAGCAGTGAAATAAGAGGCTTCTCGATTTTGTTGGTTACGCTGCAGATATTGTGGTCCGGATTATTACGTATAAAGCTCAATATCACATATAATTTCAGTCAGTTAAATACCGTTGATGAAATTAACACATCAGGCAAATTTATCAACCTCACTTGTATTTACCGAACATTAATCAATTTGCTTCCAAATTTACTACAATTTTGATACCGGTATTATCTGAATATATGTTTTTAAATAAAAAATCTAAACTGGCAAACAACCAATCATCTCACTGGTCTTGTCCTTACAAGTGTTATCCCTGCTTTTCACCACTAGGTAGCACAAATTCTGTAAAATGAAACTGAAAGACGATTGCGCATTTACTCATATTTTAATTTGAATTACTTTGCAAAGGTTGGTCATAACTCTTGTAAAGGTCAAAAAAAGATAAAAGCTAATGACCTTTTTGAAACATCAGTTTGTGGAGAGACTTCTAAAAGCTAACACATTTAGAAAACCACTCACTGATTGTATAGTTTGTCAGGCATAATAACAGACCGTGTGTTTGATTCCTTTGTACCACATTTCATAACCTTGCTTTTAATACAAAATGACCCAAACAATTGAAAATTAACCTGTTTATTGTTTGAAATAAAGTAAATGGTTCAGTTCACAGCCTTTAGCGGACCGAGACTGATGTATACACGGGGTGTTGTGGTACTTTAAGAACTTTCTTCAGTGTAAAAAACAAAATTAAGTATTGGAAGTGATGGCATGACCCCACAGAGCCCTGATCTCAATATCTTCGAGTGTGTCTGGGATGTGAGAGACAGAAGGGTGTGAGAAAGCTACATCCACAGAAGATCGGTGGTTAGTTCTCCAAGATGTTTGGAACAACCTTCCAGCAGAGTTCCTTCATGTAACTAGAAGAACTGCTGCTCATTAAGGCAACAGATGTTCACTGTTCACACTAAATATTGATTTGGCCAGCTCTGGACCGCTCCTGATTTCGTGATGCAAAACAATCATACGGTGAGAATGTTCACTTGAGACTGAAATGTGACCTTCTGCTGAGTAGGCTTTGTTAATTATTCACAATCTTTGAAAGTCTATACCTCTAATTGAGGCGGTATGTGGTACTGGGATAAGCACAAGTATAACTTCTGATATAAATACAACAAAGTACATGTGTGTATGAGAAAATAGGTCAGGCATCGTTTGTGAGTTGCTCAACTTTTGGGATAACTTCTGTGGGTTTGGCGTAGTAGTAAATATGCTGTGAAGCTAATCAGAATACAGTAGTCATATAAATCATGGCATGAAGCTGACTGAAATAATGGTCAAATTTGATATTACCTGGTAAATGAGTCTATATGCGAGCTGAAACAGAGCCACCACACGTCCCCAGTTAATGCCATCCTCAAAGATGCTTCTGGCCACCGACATAAAGACATCTTGAGCACAGTTAGCTTGAACTGCGCTGACCAAGCTGTTGAAAGAAAAGGTTTACAATATGTTATTGGCTGCCTCTCAGACTTAACTCTAGACCAATGTTAGCAAAACACTGTTCACCAGTAGCTAATTTTTAAAACTAAGACTCATGTAGACCAAGGTGATTTTTGCTAATGATCACCGTTTTTCAATATTGTTAGTGAAGCAGTCACACCAAAGTGTAAAGAAAAACAGAAGTACTTTACATAAGGTGGCGCTAGACAACTTTTCTTTTCTAACAGTTACAAAGAAAAGAGAACCATTAAGAATTATTGATCTCATGCAAAAAAAAAATATCCCAATGTGCACAAACCACATTTATTTCACATTTAGTTAGTTCTTTTATTTACACATTTACTCATTTCTGTGTCTGTGTGCTATAAACAGCTATGTTCATCCTCAGATTTTAATTACCGTAGCTCTTATTCCCTTTCTTATAAAGCTTATTACCTTTCGGGGGTCATGGGGGTCTGCCGGTGCCTATCTCCAGCACACATTGGGTGAGAGGCGGGGGTACACCCAGGTCGCCACACATTCACACCTAAGGGGAATTTAGATTATTCAATTAACCTAACTGCCAGTTTTTGGGATTGTGGGGGAAACCAGAGTACCCGGAGGAAACCCACGGAAAGAACATGCAAACTCCTTCCAGGAAGGTCACCAGCGAGCCTCAAACTGACAACCTTTTAACTGGAAGGCCACAGCACCACCGTGCCGCCCTAGCTCTTATTAGTTTATGTTATTTATTTTTATCACTAAAACCAAACCCAGTTTCAAAGTTTGTTACAGTTCGTCTGGGGAAAGTAAATTAATCTTTACTCCTTTAACTGTTGGTGGATTCTAAAGGCAATTTCCCATGAGGTGGGCCCAAATTAAGATGTGTAATTGTAAGGAAATATTTATTATAAAAATGGTATGATATAAAAAAGGATTTTTTTTTGTTTATGGTCAAAAAGGCTATTGAGTCAGGGTCTAGAAGTTCTATCATTAGCCCTAGACGTCACCCATAAACTTGAGTAACGCTTTCTGAACCTCCATAAACAACGGATAAAGGAAAGAAATAAGACAATTTCGACAACTGTGTCAGTAACCAAAAACCTATGCTTTGCCATTCTAGTGGTTAAGCGTTAGCTCAAGTTTCAGGCTCTAGGATGCTACTGGTTTAAATGTTGGATATTTCAGAGTCTAGAGGAAATATTCAAGGCCAACTGTCCACAGGCCAACTTTAGTGGAAACTTTTACATTATGTCAACATCAAACATGATGATTAGCAAATAAAAATGCTCAGTTTTTAAACATACATAATATTTTAGCATATTTACTTAAATCTGCTCCTAAGAAATATTGTAGATCAGACCCGAACAGTTCAGAAACCAACAAGTCAGAGATATCAAAATATTGTTTGCAGAGAATTTACCCCATTACAAAAAGTTCTGCTTCTCCTAGATGAGGCTTCCCGTTTATAAAAAATGCTGACTCAAGCTAATGTCTATTTTCAGAATTTCAGTTTTGAAGATATTTACACACCAAAACTTCTACCAGCAAAATATTATTGTGTTAAAGTCAAAATTTCACATAAAAAGTAAAAAAATTAGGATATGAAAGACTAAACTTTGACTCAGTACATTTACAGTACAAGACAGAAAAGTCTTAATAGTGATTTAATCTTGTTCTCAACGGAAAATAACGGCTTTAAAGTAGACTTTTCCACTGTTTAGCATTAAATGCAATGTTTCCTCTTATAGACACAGCAGCCTACATTAGAACCTTATAGTGGACCTGCAGATGGAAAGGGGAGATCATGTTATTGAATATTCCTTTGCTGAGGGCTGATTTTGTGACCACGCGGTTCACTGGGAATGCCTAGTTTATCATGAAACCTTTCTCTTTTAGCTTTTGGGTTACAACCAGGTCCATTTTTTGCATCTTCTGATCTATTTAGCCTTTTCTTGAGGGGTGCATTACAAATTTGTGCCTAGTCACCAGCGGAGCATTATGAACAAGTCCAGTTCACATTTGAAATGTTCTGACATGTCAAACATAATTGGGCAAAATGCAGTTTTTTCCAGGTAAAAAGGTCAGATCTCACTAGCACCCCCTATAAGCTTCTTTTGTGAAACACTTCCCTGTGCAAAGGTCTGTCCAGCGATATTGAGAGAGTGGTGAAGGGGGTGTTTCTGAGTTGTGGTTTGCCGCTGTTAGAACTCATTTTGAAGCATGTATAATATTAGAAAATGGTAGAAGAAACAAAGCTATGATTTATGGAGCTTCCCCCAATGTGCTCCATCCTCAGTAAAGGAACCTATTTTGGAAGCACTTTTAACAAGGTTATACAACAGAACATAACAGAGACACATCAAGCCTTACCGGGAAAGTTTTCCGATTGGCCTACTAATGGCCAAGTGTTTGCTGTTTTTTTTTTTTTTCAATTGAAAATACCATTACCACAGATACAAGTAAATCCCCAAAACAACAGCTGTCATTAGAAGCTGAGGCATTTCATATAGTTCAGGATATGATTCCCATATTCACTAAAGTAAAGCTCAAAAAAAGTTTCCAATAGCATTAATTCCTATATAGTTAAATAAATATATAGTAAATATATATAGCAAATATAGTTAAATAAAATATCTCCTGTACATTTATTTTATTCTGGAAGAGCAATGGTGTAATGGGTTTAGATTATTTTTATGACCATAGCCTATATTGGTTTTACTGAACAGAGGACAGAGAGGAGTTACAGGAAGCAAGACGGAGAGAATGGATTGTGAAAGTCGAAGAATTCGGGACTCGAACCCACATCGCCCAACGTATACGCACATAAATGTCCTGCACTCTCACCACTGGACCACAGCGAATGTTGTGCATCTAACTTGTTACATTAGAAAACTGCCCAGCCCTTTGACAGGACAGAGATAATGGTCAATATCTGTGTCATTCAAGTTGTATGACCGCAAAATACCACTAGTCATATGCGAAGGTATAGCCCTTCCCATCCCTGAAAACCTCCTCCAGCAGTTTCATAGCAAGACGCTGCAAATATACAACTGTAATATTGTTTAAAGCACACCAACAGTGAAATAACACTAAAGTCAGAGTAAAAGTAAGCAAACCCTACTGAACTGAAATGTTTCGAACCGTACAAACAAAAAGTGCCATTGGAAGTAGGGTAGGGCGATTTAGCATACAATCAAAAACTCGATGAATTGAACATTTTACCTCATCACGATTTATTAAATTTTTTAATCAGAAAGTAACCGTAATCATCATTCAGAAGCTTTAATCATTCAAAATTTTTCCAGGTCAATTATTTCAACTATTTACCCTTTGAAAAACAAGATTTTTAGGCAATGTGTGCTTTAATTTCAGTTGTTATTTTATTTATATTCAATAAAAAGTCATAGATAGTAGATAGTGTGTTTCCTCTAATTATTTTATTAGACGAGTAATGTACACTTCATTCGAAAAACTTGTAATATGTGAGCATTTTTACTATGCAAAACTTCTCAGTGAACTTTGAGAGCAAAAATAATCATTACAATAAAATAATCGTAATCGAGCTAAAATCTTCAATTAATCGAAATTTAGATTTTTGTTCAAATCGCCCAGACCTACCCTTAAAGTTCACCGACAAGTTTTGTAGAGTAATTGTGCTCACATATTACAAGCAAAAGATTTTTGAATGAAGGACCAGACTCATTTTAGAATAATTAAAGAAAATGGAGTGGGGTCACATGACTCCAGCCAGATTTGTTTTTAAATGGAAAGTAATAAAAAAAATAGAACTAGAAAAATATTGATTACGTGTTCTGAATTTCGATTAATCGCCCAGCGCTAATTGGAAGTGCACCGAGACCCCCTCTTCAAGCAGATATCAGTAGGTTTTTTTTATTATTATTAAGGCATTCTCACCGGCCCAAACAAACCATTCCAAAAAACATCATAATATCAAAACGTACCGCTGGAGCTCAACATTCTTGTTGAGGTCGTCTGCTATCTTCAGCAGTTGTTCAGCAACCCCTTTGATTTGGGGGTCATCTTCTTCCTGAGGTCTTCCTCCTAGATCCTCATGGCGCACGTGAATGTTTGGATCCTCTGCAGTTGCTTGTTGAATCACATAACTTCATAAGAAACCAGATCACAGGGGGTTGAGAGAGATACACTAATCTCTACAGTACTTAAAATGATAGCAGATTACCCTCTGAGCAGAACAGCACTCTGCTCGATGATCACATCATCCACGACATCTGAAAACACAGTAAATGCTTTGTGAACAATCAAGGTCCACTGAACCAAGAGTTTAGTTTCGTGCAGGTCATAACTAGGTCAGTAGGAATTGCAAATGTGGTGAACACTGACCTCTATTGGAAGGTACTTCCTGTTGTGATATTGCTGGATTGTGTGAATGTTATTGCAAAGCAAACTTTCCTCTTTTTGTACAATCAACAGCTTGGTAATATTGCAGTTGTCTGGTCTAACCTTGTTTACAGGGCACCAGTTGAGTAAAATCAAGTTTTAGAGGGTGTAAAGACTGGTTGAACAGCCAAACTCTGCTACCAAGGTGAGGTTAAGAAAGACAGTTTGTTATGGCAAGATTGAGCACAGCAACAAGACATAAGGTGGCTATACTGCATCAACAAGGTCACTACCAGAGAAAGATATCAAAGCAAAATGTGGTTTGAGGATCAGGGAAACTGGCAACGTTGAGGATCGTAGATGTTGTGGTTGGAAACTTGAGAAGATGAAAGACACAACAAGCTACAAATAATTGCAATGTCCAGCAGTGCCATTAGCTTGGAACTGTCAGAAACCAGTGGGACCCAGGTATAGACGTCAACTGTCTGGCCAGAAGTTGTCTTCATGGAAGAGTAGCAGCCAAACGCCACAAAACACTAGCATAGAAACAACGCAATGGAATGTATGCATGAAAACTAAGGAAATGGGGTGAAATAATTCATAGATGCTCTAGTTTATGAACAGAAGGCAGTTTGTTCATCAAAGAACTGGAAGGTTGTACAGTAAGGAGTGTCTGAAGGCAACAGTGAAGCATGGTGAAGGTTTTTTGAAAGTTTGGGGCTGCATTTCTGCAAATGGAGTTGAAGATTTGGTCGGGAAACACAAGCAGATACAAAACTATCAGGTGAATGACTGGCCCCACATTTATTCTGTAGCAGGGCAATGACCCCACACAGCCAAAGCCATTAATATCAATTTTTAATATGAAGAAGACTAGAAGTATTGGGAAGTGACCACAGAGCACTGAATCATTGAGTGTGCCTGGGATAACAAGAAGAGACAAAAGAATGTGAGAGGCCAATATACTCAGAAGAGCTCCAAAATTCAGAATTCCTTCAAATTTCTCTTTCGTTACAGATGAAAATATATTTATAGGTCTATTTTCACACTTGCCTAACCGTTTTGAATGGTAAACATTCCATTTACAGAACAACGTTACATTATTTATACGCCCTGAGAAACGCAGAGGGTTCAGTATGACGTCAGTTCTCATTTTTATAGATAAAACAGCTGCTTCCCATCACAAATATCAATAAATATAAACTGTTGGTTCGACTCAAACGAAACTATTTATAAGATGTTTAAAAAGCAAAGAGTTTCGGTTCGGGTCATCATCAAAGAAAGTTGTGACGTCATGTGAAACGTAAAAAGGACGTAAGTTAATGGTTTGCTAGTTTTAACAAGTGATTCAAATATAGCTAAATGTTTACAAAAATCTTACCGTCACCACCTGTTGCTCCCTTTAACTCGTTTTCGTCCGTCTTTTCCCCATTGTTCCAATCTGCCATGGTTTTATTCAGCACAAATGACGCCGAGGCGAGCGATAGCTTGCTAAACTAGCCGGACCAGCCTAACAATTTCTGAATCCGCTAAACTCGCAGTTTACAACCAAATACAACATACTATACTATTGATGTCGACACTTGTTGTTTTATGTCCTACTCAAAAAGACCATAACAGCGATTAAAGCATGTTAACGAAGGTAAAACCAGTCGCCGGGAAGGTGTGGGGACTTCAACAATCCATAGGAACGCTAAACGGAGGAAGTAACGCGGAAGTAGACGCTGCCAGGCAGATAGTAACCCTGGGCAGATATTTGTGAAAGAATGCTTCTCCGTTAGATTCTTCGCTCACCAGTCAGACAAATATGTAAGTAAGCGTCCCAAAATGAAGTGGATTCCTAACTACAAAAAAAAAAAAAACAGCACAACGTGATTTTTGTAGATAACCACCTATTGCCAAAAAATCACAACTTCCAATATAAGTGCTTTTTTATGTCACCAAACAAACTTTAAATGTAGCCGAGGCACACTAAGTTCACAAACAGTTTTTGTTCAAATATCTATGTATGATTAATAATTTAATATAACTCTTAAATAAAGCAACGTTACTTCTTGTGTTCGTTTTATTCTATTAGATTAATTTGGCAGTGATTGTTTTTCATGTAGTTTGTCTGGGTGCACTTCATAAAGTTTACCACTAGATGCCCCCATAAGACAATGGACCACAATCCTTGCGGCATTCTGACGTTTACGCCCAGCTCATAGATATTTTATACGTAGAAACCTCATGAAACGGAGCCGTCCGTTGGACCAATGCGACGGAGCGGCCGCCATCTTAGCACAGGACAAGTGACGTCTACAACGTACTGCACTTGTCAATGGAATAAGGGAGAATACCAGCGAATAAAATAACCTTAACGCACGTATTTTCAGCCGATTTCCGAGACTTATTAAATGATCAATGTCAGATAGTTTTTATAGTACAGTATTAATTAATTATTTTATTAATTTAATATGAACGTACATATAACTCCCACATGCATACATATACTTTTCAACAATATTCAAATTCACAACGATGTTGATTAGAATATAGAAACGTGATCAACAATATAAAATAAAATGTATATAAAATATAAATAAACGAATTGTATTAGACCAATTTTTAAAATAAAATATAAAATAAATAAAAATACAATAACAATACAAATAATAAAAATAATAATAATAATTTTACTATTATACGATTGTATACTATTATACAAAAACTTAAAGTCAAACTGCTCAATGAAAGCAAGATAATCACACCAGAAAGCAGCTGTATATCTGCAATTCCAAAATAAGTGAAGGGATGCATCAGGTTCATCGGAGCATAAAGAACATTAGTTTCATTTTTAAGTCTTTTCAAAGAACATAGGGTAAAGACAATGAGCTGATCTTTCCTGCCCTGTACCAAGATTCTGCAATGAAGACGAAGGCAAACGCCGTGATAAGATATCTATGTATAAAATATCTATGTGTCCTGCTGATAGATGCTGCAGATGTTTTGTACATAGACATTATATACATAGATGCGACCTTTCATGTACGTCGTCATGGCGCCATCTTGGTACGGAACAGGAAAGATCGGTTTAGAGTTTACCTTTACAAGTGTTCTTTAAAAAGACTTGAAAGTGATGACACTAAATGCTCTTTTTGCTCTGATGAACTTGAAACATCCGTTCACTTGTTTTGGAATTGCCTGGAATTGGAATAGTTTTCTGGTGTGATGCAGGCATCTGGTGTGATTCAGGTATCTACATATAAAATATCTATGGATAGATACCCATAAACATGTATACGTAAACTGTGTCCCATTTAAGGTTTTATATAATACGGTTTCCAAGGCCGCTTAACACTGAGTGAAGAGTGTCCCATTTCCCCAAAAATCGAAAGTTTCTTCAAATGTGGTCATCAACCAGAATTTTTTAATTAAGGACTTAAATGCTAGTAATGATAGTAGCATTTTAAATAATAATAATAATAATGCTAACATGTAGCCACCTGAATGTGATGTGATGTATGCTAACTGTTGGTACATTATCTTGTAGAGAGCAGGCAGCTGACGTTTAGAAAACTCTGGTCAGAATGAGGCCAGATCGTCCAAACTCCTCATATAATGATTAAATGCTGTTGACTGGTCCAAACAGCTTGATGGAGACTTTGCATCCAGTTGTTCAAGGAGGGACAAATCTTTCTGTTTTTCCTCATTGTCCAAGTCTAGGTTCCATATAGAGATCAATGAATGGAATGACATGCTATAACTTACAGATTATTTGTTTTAAATCTTGTTTCCTATGAAAACAGTAAAAATATATTGCTTCAGGACTGAAACTCAGAATGGCAGCTTTGAGCTGTTTAGTTGTCAGTGAAAAAAAGCGTTGACATAGACTGACAGTGAATTCGTCAAATTGTCACCCATCAGCTCTTCTGGCCCTGCAGGGTCTCTGTTGAACTCCAGAAAGCTCAGGTTCCCTCAAAGCATCACAACTTAGCTCAAAGTATCACAGCTTCCCTCAAAGCATCACAACTTCACCCAATCAGAATCTTAATTTATGAATGGGAATTCCGCCAACAGTCTGCACAGTTTTCCTTTGCTACATCTCAAAGTAGACGAAGATGACACTTCAATAGGCTCAGATTTTGTCCACTGAAATATGTATGAATGAGATATCAAACAGGGGATTATTGTGACAACAATGACAATACTACCTTTACAAATGTTAAATGTGTATATTTTACCCTTTTTTTCCAGGAAAACACATTGCCAGAGTTTTCCAAGAGCAATCCCCATTGACCAAAAACAGCATCATAGTTTGAAGCTGGGCAGTGTATTTGGATGGACAACTTTGGACAAGTCCATCAAACCGACCGTAGCCAGCAGTGTAAAATTGTGAGCAGATCTCGCTTTTTTGAGTTAGAAATAGTAACATGGCTCAGAAAAAGTCAATTACATCAAATGATGTATTGTGTGCCAAAACTGAAATTCTCAATAGGTGATGTAAGAGATTATTGAGAAAAGGACAGAAATGTGAATGATGGCCAACTATTGATTGTGTTTGTGTGACCCCATTGAGAGAAAAACATCCTCCCAAGTGCACACAGGATGTAGAGAGCAGGCTCTCCCCAAAACGTTCTATATTTAGCTGTCTCACACACACGGCCACTACTTCGAGTCAAATCCCGTAAAGCACTGTGCTGTTGGCCATCACAGTCCCTGAGATTTATGAGAGGGGAAGTTGTAGTCAGTTAATGGAAGGGATGTTTCTCTTTGTTCTTAGTGTGAACACTTCATCTTCAAATGTTCTGCTGGCTCAGATGAACCTATGAGAAAAAGTTCAGAGCATGCTAAAAACAGCTAGTCTGCGTGACAAGCCTGGCCTTTTAATTCACAGGATGATCCACCAGCCTGTTTCAATTTGGTTTGAGAGTTGTGACAGGAAATAGGAGGAAGTGGTCAGGGGATGGGAACTTGTTAACGGTTCGTTTTGGAATGAGAAGACCAATGGACATATTTCCCATGGAAACGGCTCTTTCTCAATCACCATGGATATGGTTTAATGAAATGGGAGTTGCTGAGTTTTGAGCTTTTTAAGACTCTAAAAATAAGTTGGAAGAGAATTGAAACCAGCAGATCTTTTAACAAAATAATGTTGTCATAAGAACAAATGCAAATTTCTTAAATGTAATTGCAAATTAATCCCCCAAGATAATAATTTTGACACTATGGTCTTACAGTATTGGAAACTATTTTCAAACATACTAGTAAAATTGCACTTCAAAATGGTATTTACATATAGGAGTTTCCATAAACATTGGTGTCACTTTCCCGCTGGCCCACACTCACTGAGACTGAGTAGAAAAACAAGGGGTAGAATCACCCAACCACTTACCATGAGTGGAGAAAATGCATTCATATTTTATGAAAAATAAAATTGCCAAGAAATCAAAGCATTTGTAAACTTATGATCACACCTGTATTTCATAATTGTATTTTCGAAAATATGACTGAATTTAACAAATTCATGATCTTCCAAATCCTCCTTCCAGATCCATCCTTCCTTATTCACACAATAAGTCATTAGTTCTGAATGATGCACTGAAAAATCCATCCAATCAATTTGTTCCCATGGGGTGCAGAGGCACAATCTATGCAGTTATGCCACAGGCAATTCCACCAGTTCTAATGAGCATTAAGTCCTTCCTAGTTACATATTTTTACTGATTGCTACCCCTTAGTCTTTCCCCTACACCTACCCGATAGCACTTCGTCTAATGGCTAAGAAAAAAGCCATATACCCCTTTTAAAGCTGGCAATTTTTTTGTATGTGATTTAAATGACTTTTACAGACTTAAATATGATCAAGGGACATTTATAAATAAGAAAATGATTTACATTTGTGGATTTTTGGGGTCATGCTGGCACATATTTTACCCCTTTGTTTTGAAGTATGGCTCGAGGCTTTCCTTCATCTTAGCCTTTCTCCTTCGTTCAAAAAAGATTTGGGACACCCCTTCTTCTTTGTGCTTAACATGGCTGAAACGCCTCTCCAAAAAGGCATGAAGTGGGCTGAATAAATGCCTGAACCCCTCTTAATGTGAAGCAATAGCAGCTCTACTCTGAGTTCATCTCCTGGGGATCAACTCTTCAACCGGGTAAGCAACTACCGGTACTTCAAGAGTGGCTGAAAAGGCCAGAGATTTGGTGTTGAATTAAAGGGCTATTCTTTCATCTTACGATAATTTCTTTATTTATTTAAAGATGTATTTTCAATGTTCTCTGGACGTAACATGATTTTTAAATAATTGTATATCACACAGTCTTTAAGGGCTCGTACATCAAAATGTACAACAAAACGTATAAAAATTTGTGCTTTTTTTTAGAACATCGTCAAATGGTGGCAGATTTTTTTTAATGACCAGCTGCATATCAAAAATATAATAGCTCACAGATAAGTTATATATTTAGTAGTCCAGCTATTCTTAGCTAAAATACGATGAGGCGGATGTTCATGACTGTGCTGTTAAGGACAAAAATAAACATGGAATTATGTTCTTGGGGGGTATGTGAGCCCAACCATAGATGATTTGGGTTCAAAGGTCAAGATAAAGCTTCTGACTAACAGGAAGTTGTGCTGAAGCCTAGTGACCCTGATGGGGCTGGATTCCCAAAGGAAAAGCCTTTTTTCGTGATTTCCATCTATCAGATTTCTGGTGTTATCTTATACTGTATCATGCAACGGAGATTTAAACCACAAATGTTTGTCATCTTCTGTGAGAACTGGATTAGAAGTTTAAATATAGCAACACATGAAGAGAAAACAACCAGCCTAACTATGCTTTTTTGCCTAGTACAGTTGTAAGTTTGTAGCAAGGGTCAGACAAACTTAAAGTATAAGCTGCTCAAAACTCAAAGGGAAACAACAAAAGTTACATAAAGCAATGAATGAATGTTAATTCATTAAATACACTACTCACAATACGTCAGGGATATTGGGTTGGTGTTTACATATATGGTATTTCTATTTG
>SRMA01027444.1:15452-35987 GCA_007224835.1 Danionella cerebrum | reverse complement strand
AACCGATGAAATGATAACTTTCCCTTTCATAGCCCAAGGATCTGGTACAACTGTCCATTTTTATCTTGCATTATCCACACCTGCAGTGCCAGAAGAAACTCTACAATCAATACATCAGCTCGTCCTAGAAACGGATACCGAACAGGAGAATAAAGAGATGCTGGAGGAACTGATGTTAAAATGGCCAACAGTGTGTACCAACAAAGTTGGGAGGACAGATATAGTTAAACACAGAATAATCACCACAGACGAAGTCCCAGTTAGGAAAAGAGCTTATAAAGTTTCAAGAGACAAAAAACAGTTTATTGAAGCAGAACTTCAAGAGGTACAAGAAAAGAAAATCATTCGTCCATCAACGTCTCCCTGGGCTTCTCCCGTAGTGGTGGTCCCAAAAAAGGATGGAGGATCAAGATTATGTGTGGATTATCGAGGTGTAAATGCAAAAACATATCTGGATGCTTATCCCATGCCCCAAATCCAGGATATTTTGGAAACGTTACACGGGGCCACAGTGTTTAGCACCCTTGATCTAAAAACAGGCTATTGGCAAATGGAAATGGAACCAGATAGTATACAGAAGACGGCTTTTGTTACTTCTGCAGGCCTATATGAATTTTTGCGTCTTCCTTTTGGCCTCAAAAATGCTGCTGTATCTTTCCAGAGGCTGATGGAACAGGTCCTTAGAGAACTGAAAGGAAAGTGTTGCCTTATCTACATTGATGATGTGGTTATTTTTTCAGAAAATGAAGAAAAACATCTCCAACACCTCAACCAAGTGATTAGCTGCCTCTCCAATGCAGGACTCACTTTGAACCTTAAGAAATGTAACTTTTTTCAAAATTGCCTTACCTTCTTAGGGCATCTTGTATCAGGTGAAGGAATTAAGACTGATCCGTCCAAAGTATCAGCAGTATGTGAGTTCCCTGTACCTCAATCGCTCAAAGACACCCAGCGCTTCTTGGGGTTGGCTGGATGGTATCATCGCTTCATACCCAAGTTTTCAGAGAAAGCTGCTCCACTCCATGCCTTAAAACAAAAGAAAGCTACCTGGTCTTGGACTGAGGAATGCCAAAAAGCTTTTGATACCATCAAACATGATCTGTCTAATGCCCCTGTGTTAATTCCACCCGATCTGAACAAGCCTTTTCGGGTACACATAGATGCTAGTGAAGTGGATTTGGGAGCAGTTTTAACACAGGACCTGGAGAGAGAAGAGCATGTAGTGGCATACGCCTCTAGATTACTACATGGAGCTGAGAAAGCATATTCAGTTTCAGAGAAAGAATGTCTTGCTGTGATCTGGGCGGTAGAAAAATGGAGACCATACCTTGAAGGTCGACCATTTGAAGTGGTAACGGATCATTCTGCTCTGACTTGGCTATTTCAGACCCCCAAACTATCATCAAGACTGACAAGATGGACCATCCGTTTGCAGGGTTTTGACTTTACTGTTAAATACAGGAAAGGATTGTGCAATGTGGTCCCAGATGTGTTATCTAGGAGCCTGAACACAGCTACGACACCCGGTATGATATCAGTAGTCAAAGCCACCAAGTCTGCAGTCATTCCAGCTAATCTGCCAGTGGATTTATTCCAACTTTCTACTGCACAGCACGAGGATCCTGAGGTACAAGAACTAAGTAAGAAAGTTGAGTCACATGTGAGTACTGATCCTGCACGTGTACATTATGTCCATGAGATTGGCTTGTTGTTCCGTAGTGCACCTAGTGGTGGAGTGTTTGGGAGAAAACTCCAATTGGTCATACCTGCAAGTCTTCGGAAAGAGTTCCTGCAATATGCACATGACAATCCACTAAGTGGACATCTGGGCCAAATGAAGACGTTGCTTAGGCTCATGGAAGTTGCCTATTGGCCAAGTATCCGTGCTGATGTCTGGAAGTACTGTAAAAATTGTCAAATTTGTCAGAAGTACAAACCATCCCTGTAAAGCTATCAGGTCTTTTACAATCAACACCAGTGGTTGAACCAGGTTACATGCTTGGTGTGGATTTGATGGGTCCTTTCCCCAAGAGTACCAAACAGAATGAACATCTATTGGTTGTCGTTGACTACTGTTCCAAGAGGGTAGAACTGTTCCCTTTGCGAGTTGCTAAGGCCCCACAAATAGCACGAGTCTTGGTGGAAGAGATATTCACACGATGGGGAACACCTGCATATCTTGTATCGGACAGGGGAGCACAGTTTACATCACACCTCATTAATCTGGTCTGTAAGCAATGGGGAGTTATTCAAAAACTAACTACAGCTTACCATACACAGACAAACCTTACGGAACGGGTCAATCGTACACTAAAATTGATGATGGCTTCATATGTGGAGGAACACCACCGACAATGGGATAGGTGGTTGGCTGAATTCAGATTTGCAATCAACACTGCATGGCATGAAAGTACGGGATACACACCTTCAGAGATTGCGCTAGGTCGTAAGATAAAGGGACCTGTAGAAAGAGTACTGCACCGTCCCCCTGATCCTGATACCCCTGCTTATGCTGTAATAGACAGGCAGAAGAACCTGTCTCAATTGGTAAAGGAAAATGTTGAGCGGGCACAGGAAAAACAGAAACGTTACTATGATCAGAAAAGAAAACAAGCTAATTTTCAAGTAGGAGATGTAGTTTGGGTTCGAGCTCATCCTTTATCTAAGGCTGATGATGGGTTTATGGCTAAACTGTCTGCTAAATGGAAAGGCCCTGCTAGAATTGAGAGATGTTTAGGACCTGTGAATTATGTTGTTTCATTTCTTGACAACCCTGACAATGTTGACACTTTCCATGTGCAGAACATAAAGTCTTGTTATGGATATGTTAATCCTTCTTGTAAGGGGAGGGATATGTAACAGACACTAGTCTGTTCCTAAGACTCTGGTTGCAGTACTGTGGTTTTCTGAAAGGGGGCAGTAGGTAAACCCAGGGGCTGGGATAAAGTAATGGACACAAGAGAAGAAAAGACAATGGTGCTCGGGAGAAAAGCATGACTTACCTGGCTCTGTTTGGTTGTCCCTAAAGAGACTTCTTTGAGAAACTCAGTTCAGGGGTTTCTAGCTCAACTTGGAACTTTGACGGACTTTGATTTTGTGCTATATATATATATATATATATATATATATATATATATATATACATCTGCACCAGGATCAAAGGACATCATCGGACTCTTTAAGGACAATTTTCATTGATATGTCTCCAAGCATATGGACAGATTCATGCAACAAAGCTAAGTTGTTTTGCTTTTAGTAACTGAGTGCTTAATGAATATATTGTCAGGTTACATCATAATACTTTTTCATGGGATCAAAAAAAAATGGGTTGTTTGTTTGTTTTTATTTTCTGATTAAACATGTTTATGCGCTTACCCTTTCCCTAAAATCAGATGTATAATTAAACTGGTAGTAAAAGTAAATTAGTTTGGTTATAATGCATTAAAATCATATTTAGCTGTTGTGAGACTGACTCCTGGGATGTTCCTCTTCCTCTCAGAGACAAAGAGACACAGCTCTCTCTGTATAGCCCAGACGCTTACTTGACTAGGAGTTACAATTGAGCATATGAATTATTTTGTGACAGTGGAGCATACTGGCTCAGCATCTTACATAAGTAGAGGAATGTTCCTCTTCCTCAGGCCTTTCTCTGTATTCTGCCACCACAATACATATTTCATCAGCCAAACACATAGTATGCTTAAGCCAGGCTTTTAGAGCTGGAATGAAAAGCCATGAGCAGATATAAGGAGGGTTTTTTTATCAACGCCTTTTGAGTTTAACTCTCTCTCTGGAGTTAAATCTTTCTAGGGTGATTGCTGTTTGTGTGTTTGAGGAGACGGTTGTTATTAATACAGCCTTTAAGTGTTTTCCTCACCTGCCCACATGAGAAGCACCACCACGATGATGATCATCTCTCCAGTCTGGAGCTGTCGAGCTTTCTCTAGGCCTTGAACGGCTGGGTCATCTGTCAGACACAAACACACACGCTGAGACATCTGTGTGGATGCACCAACCTGGTGATGGAACCAATGCTTTGAGGGTGAGTAGCTGTGAAACATAACTCAAAGCTTCACTGCTGGGCTAGATGACTTGTGCTTGTCCAGACCTGCTGCCTGCTTCCTGATCATGGAGACCCCAAAATATGGAATCTTCTACACAGATGGCAATCCTGGACCACTAAGGTGGACATCATGCAGCCGAGCGCTTGTATCATCATAAAAAATGAAACTGATTGCAGAAATCCTGCATGGAACCCTGGTTGCATTTACCCTCAATTATTTCAGCGACCTGGCTTCAAACACTTGAAGGGTGGCCATGGCATGCAAAGCAGATGCAGTCTGACCGCAGCTGAGAAAGCCTTTCCAGCTTTGGAGGGCACACTCTTACAGTTCGTCCATTTGTTAGTCCTGCCAAGGCACAAGTGCACTTCAACAATCTGCTCGTCTAGGTAGAGAGTGAGGAGGGGGGCCTTTTGTAAGCTCCTTCTTAAGCTGTAAGGGGGGACTTTCATCTTTCCAAAACCAACAAACTGATTAACTGCACTTTTATGGCATTACAATCGCAACTATTCAAACCCAATCTGGCCCCCAGTACTGCAGTAAAAACATTAATCCTGCAGTAAAGTAATTGAACTCAAGCCTGTTTTCTTTGAAACTATGTGGAGCTGGTCCAGAACATCACTCTTCTCAATTACTGTCCCTTTGCCACCAAGACACCTGCTGTCATAAACTAGATATACACAGGGGGCTTTACTACCCCTCCTTAAACTGCAGATAACACATGAATCTTGCTGATTTCTGATTATGATTTGTGCAAATCCCTCACGGCTAGTGTCCCAAATGTATTTACATGAAGCTTTGTTTTCACTAGCTCTTGGAAATATTTTATTTAGTTGGTTTTAAAGTTTTGTAGTAACTGATGTCTCATAAAGTGAGATTTGTTGGTAAAACTAAATGATGCATGTCAAATCCTGTTATGTTCATTTTTTTTAAAGAAGTGTAAATTGGTAATTATTGTACGAGTCACCATTTAGATAGCAATTCCTGTAAGTATGGATCCTAAAATGTTCAATATCAAAAGTATTGATCTATTGATTTAAGTTCATATCTGTGATCAGAAATAAAAGGGTTGGTTTGTTCGATCTGAAGGGCAAGAGAGTCAATAATTGACTCCAATGGGAAAAGTCCGCTGTGCAGCAGCAGTCACAGGTCCCAAGAATAGCTCAGAGATGCAAGTAACTCTGTCGGTCTGAAGTCACAAACAAGATAAACGAATCAGAGGCAAGTTAACACTTTCACATAGCTCCATGAAACACTTTTTTCAAATTTTGCTGTTGATCGTCAGGGAAACTGATAGAACTGACTGCTTGTAAAGGGAGCTCTGACAAGGATGCTAATTGTCTGTATGTCATACTCCCAAAATGTGTTTATCACTTTGAAACAGACCCCATGAACATCATGCAGTACACCTCTCAGCCAAACAATGAAGCAAATGTTGCTCTTTAATCATTTATTGTTAACTACTAGGAGTTTTGTATGTTTTTGAACACAAGTACAGTGGCACCCATTAGCCACTAACAGGCTATGTGGTTGCAGCGAGACACGATATAGCATTTCATTATTTATTTAACGGTAAACAAACAAACAAACAAATCAATGGTGTAAAATAAAACCATTTTCAGAGAAACCAACGATCAAAGGGTTAACAGTCAAAAGAAAGTGAGCGTACCCACTCTCCCACCCTCCTTCCATTGTTAACTACCAAACAGGAAATATGTACACATAATTCCAATCCACAACCAAAATTACACGTTCTCTGCACTTACAAGAAGGATCGTGAGGATCAAGAACAAAATATTAAATTCTAGCAAATCTGCCGTTAGCTGCCGGATCCTTGATTATCAGACTTCTGAATATAGCTCTCACTTGCTCATTCTACCTCCACAAGGCACGAGCGTAGGTACGCAAACTGATCTCATGGCAGATTTTGAAATAGGGACACATATGGTGAGGGGACGAGAGAAGGAGGGAACTCTTCTGAGTTTACACCAACACCTCGCAATGGCCCGATGAGCACTTTATTGTGCAGATGTAGGTGATTAAAATCATTAATCAGCTTGGTATATATCCACAGCATAACCTATACCCATTCTGTGATTTTCAGAGGTTACCTCTCGACACCTCAGATCCTCTGACCTCTAGGGCATGGCAATCTGGGTTAAGCAAGTAACCTAGATGTTCCTTTCAGTCGTAAGTTTATGCTAAATTTAAAAAAAGTTCGCTTCTTAGGCCGTAATAAACTGAATGGGAACTCCTTCTACCCCACGGATAGAGCTCTATTATTATGGGGAGGTCGCATAACATAGAGAACGTAGCCCTCCAAGAGGAGTGGAGTGATGAGGAAGGAGAGTACCCCTCAATCCTTTGGGAGGAGTGGGCAGAGATCTCGTTGAGACCTTAGGAAAGGGCTACCAGTGAGGGTCATCGTACTGTGCAGGGGCAGGTATGGGATAGCACCAGCCAGGACCCCTGCTTCAGACCCAAGCTTGGTTGGGAACAGGCCCTCAGAATAGAACCTGGTAGAGTTGACTGCTCCGCTCAGTTAGATGCCAGATGGGGCTACTAAAAATACTAAGGAATTTCAAGGGGAAAGGCGAAGCAAGCTACAGTCCTTCGTCTCATTCTTACCACCACTCAGCACCACAGAGGAGATGGACCAGACATTTCCGTTATAATACCTGATGAAGGTGTTTGAGGATGACCAGCCCACAACCTTATGGTGCTTTTCCTCTGCATGACACGATACAGCTCAGCACAGTTCAATCAATTTTATTTTGGCCTGCTTGCTTTAACATAGGCTTTAGAGTCGTGTTGGTGGGTGAGTTGTAATTCCCATCGTCAGGGTGTTTTTGCGCCACCCCATTTATGACCTAACAAAGGGTGGTCTTGGGTGTTACACTCTCCTTAACCTTTGTGAGCGTGGAGGAGAGACTTGGGAAGTTCTTCCTATGGATGCTGTAAGGGGGTCCATATAGCAACTATAGATGAAGGTTTCAGTTGTGTTCTGTCTTTAATGAACTTTAATTATTAAATATTACTCATATCTGATTCCATATTTTGTGTGCGTGTGTGCGTGCGTGTGTGTGTGTGTGTGTGTGTGTGTGTGTACATAATTCCTTTTCACTGGAATTTCACAGTCAGGTCGTGGCTTCATTGATTTTCACTGGACTGGACAGTAGGGCTGCGACAAACGATTATTTTGGTAATCGATTATTAGACCGATTAATTGATTAGTCATCGATTATTTCAATGATTAATCAGTAGCCTTTGAACAATTATTCTGCTTTTTCAACTAGTTAAAATAATGAGTTACAAATATTCTAACTAATAAATAAAATAAGAAAATCACTTCAGCTTTTGAAGTAGTTGTTTTAATGAACTTTGAGCAAACTAAAACATGTCATTCTCTTTAAGTTTTCTGATTCTGTTACACTCAAATTACACACAAGTGCTCTCTAAGCATTGTTTACATGTTTTGTTCTAATACAATAGAAAAAAAAAATAATCAGCTGCATTACAGACAAAAAGAAAGTTGAATGTGAACATATCTTGACAGCAGCATTAATAATAGTTGGTTTACTACTCGTTTTAGTTCATCAAAAGTAATATCCCAGGGAAATACACTGTTATAAAACTAGATATTTGGAGGGTGATAATCTAACAATTCTTAGACAATCTGGCAACTTTTAAAAATTTAAGAAACAAATAAAGATGATTTTAGAATCAGCATAAGATAATGAAAGGTATTGAAATGCTTTGGTGTGTGTCTCATTTTATTTGTATTTTTGACTCTTAAAGCTATTAAAATGGACATTCCCCATTGTGGGGAGTTTTTTCCCATAATGTGAATGGATCTATATAGCTTTTTATTTTATATCAACGATTTTTTACTTTGTTTAATCCTTCTTTTTACGTTAAATGTTAATTATTCTAATGAATACGCAAATAAAATATAAAGTCGGTCGGACTCTTTTGCAACTCAATCATTATTCGCGCTGAGTTTTCTTCTACTGCGGTAGCTTTCGTGAGGGCTGCATCACACGTAGCGCTCAAATCGCGACACGTGACCCTTTAGGTCACATGACATCAAACGACTACTCGACAACACAAATATTTGTCGACCATTTTTTGTTGTCGACAATGTCGACTAATCGTTTCAACCCTACTGGACAGTGTAGATGTTGATAAATCTCAGCAGCGTGATGTTAAGCATGAAGGGGACAGTCCCCGATCTAACCCCTCCAGGTAAAAGGTCAGATGGACCATGAACCATGGTTGCTTGGTCTAAACACAGGTGGAATTCCTGAACCATGTGAGTGTGATCAATGCTCAATGCTGCCAACATAATTGCCTGGAAGTCAAAATCAGTGGCGGAATGCAACTCCTCCATGTTTTCTTGATTGGCAGAAGTCTAGCTGGTTAGAAACTAAAGCTGAAAATGAGAGGCAGTAACAAAGTCTAGAAGAATCCATGCGTGAAGGGCCCATCAATTATTAATTGGATGGGTGGAAAGAGAACTGATGAATACAATGGCTGCATCTTTGGCTGCACTCTATGGTACATAAATTTTTGACACAATATCCCGAAATAACTCAAACCCTCTTGTTTGTTGCTGGCTCTATTAAGGATAAGCGATGAATCTGTTACCTTGGTTAGAACTGTTAGATGGCAGACGGTCGGTTTTCTTTAGGGTTCGGAAGTGCATATGTTTGCTGGCCTGACTTTCCCCATACAGACCAATGGACTGAACCTGGATTATGTATTCCGTCTCTTCCTCCAGGTCCCACAACACACAAGATCTGCTGGTGGTATTCACCTCTCGAATGAACCGCTGCATTTTGCCATCCATTCTCTGAAACAGATGAACTCTGTGTTAGATTAAAACTAACCGTGATCTCGAGGTCACATAAAATACATCTGAATGAGTTTCGCCAATATTGCACACAGCGAGAACTTGTGCTTAGAGCAAAAGATTAAAAGCTCATTTGAATCTTATTTAAAGTCTAACGTTGTTGTAGTGTCACATTCATACACGCAAAGGGTCCCACCTTAAAGTGTAAATTGTTACATGCTAAATATACTTACCTGAGTGTTTGTTGAGACCTGAAGGCTCAGGACTAGGAGGTTGATGTGAATTCTAAAAATAATATCTAGCGGTATAGAATGGTAGATAAACAGATGACAGGAAACAAAAGCAAGACAGATGGAGAGACTCTCAAGAAGTATGGAACAATTGCCTTTGCAGAAAGAGTTTTTGCTGTAGATTATCTGTGGGCTTTGTACTAGCTAGTGGATTAATTTCCTTGATAGCTCCATCCGTGGACTGTACTGGCTTTTAAAACTACATTATGGTGAAGATAATGTAATTTTGTGAATGCTGGACATTATTAATTTTATGGGATAAAATGAGCAATATTTAAAAATGAATATAGCATTGTTCTATAAGAGTAAAAATGATTTATTACATTACACAACCTGAGGAATGGTGAGATGTTATTTCTGGTTTTGCTACCATATTTCTGCAAGTTTCTATCAATGTCATGATTTTCCCATTGAAAACAACAGTGAAGAGAATCTGAATCCTGCAACAAGCTTCAAGGATTGAGATCTTGCAGTCAGAGATACTTTTAAACAAATTAAAACATCTTTAATCTGGAGGACTTTGCATCACAAGCTGTTACAAACCTCCACACTTCCGGGTGGGCCTTCCTACATGGCTACTCTCAGTAGATCTCTCTAATTGGTCCATGGTTTAATATTCAAGGCTTCCTTGTCCAACCCTCTTGACAAATTATAAAAAAAAAATTATGTTCAGTTAATTAGAAAGAAAAATAAGTGACTATTGAAACCTTTTGAATGGATCTTTAAGAGCAGTGGCCGTGGCAGGTGCCCTTTCATGGTGTATATTTTTGGAACCCTATAAGCACAGCATGCTGGTCAGTGAGCCATGCAGCAGTTAACCATCCCAGAACATTAATCAATCAAATTCCCAGTAAGTTCCTGAGCTGATACATTGATCAGTGATTAAGTGTTTGTGAAAGTGTCATAAAAATGTTAAAATAACAAATCTCCCATTTATTTTCAATAGCTATTATGTCAATATTAAATCTTTAACCCCTTCTAGATCCTAAGGTTCAATTAATTTTTCCAGTGTTTTGCATAGACTGATGACATCCACAAGTGTGGTCAGTTTAATGTTTCCATGATGAAGCAGGAAGAGATTTGTTTTGTCCAAAGTGAAAGAGGAATAACAATATGTTGGCTTTTACAAACTATGGGTGGCACAGTGGGTGGCAATAAAGGAGTTTCCAAATGAACTCACTCTAAGAGTGAATGTGTGAGTGTTGCCCTCTGGTGGACTAGTGACCTGTCCAGGGTGGTCCCTGTCTTTTGCGCAATGACAGCAGGAGGTGCACCAGGAGAACCCCGTGACACTGACAATGGAAGCAGGCAAAGTAAATGATGAAGAGCATTGATAGATTTTATAAGTTTTCCAATAAGTGCTTTTTAAAAACAAATCTTCAGTAAAATGAAAATATTGCTGAATGCGGAATTGCTAAGATGAAAAAATATTCTTTCAAACACTGGCTCGCTCCTTGTTTCTCCTTGTTTTTCCAGATTATGCTTTGCTGGTAGGTAGAACAGATCTTTAGCACTGGAACAGAGTATCTCATGTTAATCCTTGTGTTCACTGGTTTTAGCACCTGTGTTGCTAGCGAAGCCATTCCCTGCAGAGGATGTTCTTCCTGTGGCAACTGAAGTAACTCAAGGTGCCAGCTAGGAAGATGGCCCAGTTCTATACAGCCATCACCTCCTCCATCACCATGTGGTGGGGCCAGGGACAAGCACAGACTGCAGCACCTCAGAAGGCGACCGGCTACAGCCTTCCATCTATCCAAAACTTGTACATCTGCAGGACTCAGAGTTGTGCGGGTTGAATCTCAGCTGATCCTGCTCACTCTGAACGTGAACTCTTTGAACCTGAGAACTGTTGAACTGCAGCTAATCATTACAATGCTCTGCACTGTCACTCTAAAAAGACAGCAGAGTGAAAGGTGAAATACATCGTCATAGGCTCATTTTATGTTACAGACAAAGGTGTCCGTCCCATTGTACATTTGCCTGTATGGATAATGTAATTTATTACATTTGTAAACATTACACATGTAGAACAAGTATTCATTCATAATTCCAGAGAAAAAGTGGATTCCTGGATGGTACTGGTTTTAACGAGGTGAATAGTGTCAAAGGTTTGAGACTTCAGACTTTATGGTTAATGGTTTTCAGGCATTGAAACATGCTTGCGTATTTACATGCTTTCAACACGAGCTGTGAACGTCCAGAAATAATGTTTACTGTGAGGATTGTTTACCTGTTGGGAAATGGAGAAGCCAATAATGATGTCACCTTCAGGCACCTCCCATGATACAGTGGCTGAATCTGCTCTGAGGTGCATGACTGACACATTGACCGGAGCAGGAGGACGGTCTGAGGGGACAAGAGAAGTCCACTCGATTAACCTTGAACACTTGTGTAGTTCCTAACCACATAGCCTCACTCTGTACACAGTAAAATCCTAAGAGTTAAACTAAATCTGCTCAGAGTGTATTTGGTCCCACTTTATATAGAATTAAACCGACTCTGAGAAAGAGTTATTTAATTATCTATTTTTTTCATTTTTTCCAAATCTGCACAGGAAAATAAAAATGAACTATTCAGAAAGGGACTAAATACACTCTGAGTTCACTGAATTAACTGTGTAGAGTGATGATGAAATGGTGAAGTGCTAGGACACAACCTCACAAAAAAACAAAGCAGACACAAAACATCTAGGCTCAAACAAGCTATTACTTTCCTCAAAGATATGCACAGCTTGAAACACATTGCAGCGCTTTGTTTACTTGTGTTCCTTTTGTAGGCCACCCGAGTCTCTTGCCAAAAAAGCTTTCCAATCTGATTTTAGAAGAAAGCATTTACTCTATGCCTTCAACTTTTTAACAATATTGCTTGTAGGGGTGTAACGGTTCACGTATGTATTGAACCGTTTCGGTACGGCCTGTTCAGTTCGGTACACTTGCGTACCGTTTCGGTATTCGGTATTCGTATTAAATAATATAAATGTATTATTAGCACGATATTAAGCACAGCGGAACAATGTTCCTAGGTGAGTTTCCGCACGGACGCTATTGAGTGACGTGCAGCTTGCGTGCGGAAACTCGCCTAGGAAGGAACATTGTTCCTAGTAGCAGAGCAGGAGTTAGAAAATGGCATCATGGCAACAGCGAAAGAGAAGCCAGAGCTTGAAGACGGTCTCCTGTTTGGGAACACTTTGTCTTCTCTGTTAATATACATAACGGGGATAGACGAGGGGATAAATTTAAAGTTGTATGCCGACATTGTTCCACGGAGTTCGGGCAGGCAACACATCTATTATTTTCTACTGCTGGAGATATTGTCACTGCAACCAGATCTGTGCTCTCTTCAGAAAATGTGGATAGGTTAATCTTTTTAGCCAAAAACTTAAAACTTCAATAGTTAGTTTTGTTGATTTACAAGCTGAAGCTGTTGCTAGTGTTAAAAGTTTTCAGGTCCTAACTAGTTGCAGTATTTTATTTTTTATTTAAAAAAATTTGTTTTTCTTTATAAAGAGTGCAATTTATTTAAAAAATTTCACCCAAATGTGTCACTTTTATTTATTTTATGCAAGAATTCTGTTGTGCATTGGCAGCTTTTCAAAATAAAAATTATTTAAGTTCTTATTGTTTTGTACCGAACCGAATGAACCAAACCGAACTCTCCAAGACACTGTACCGAACCGAATACGATTTTAGCGTACCGTTACACCCCTAATTGCTTGATCTCTGAGCGACTTCAGCTCTGTATTTTTTAAAGTTGGTACAAAAATGTCTAAATCGACATATTTGAAGTTTATGCAATCTTCTACATGAATTAAGTTTTCATTTTTAAAAGCTAGTTTCATGGATTGGGCCACCGAGGTCCCTGCCTTCGACTGTCGGGCCCTTTTGGTCCCTCCTGCAGGTGGTGGGTCCCCTGGAGGATGATCCCACATTGCCTTTTCAAGCAGGTGGACCTGGCCACCAGGCGCTTGCCAGCGAGCCCAGACCCCAGGCCTGGCTCCAGGGTGGGGCCCCTTTGACGCCAAAAGGGATGATGTCGCGGATCTTCTCTGGTCTTGCTGCATAAAGGGGCTTTTGAAACGCTCTTGATCTGACTCATCACCCAGGACCTGTTGCCGTCACCCGGGCAACTTTGCTGCCAGACATTTTACTGTTTTTTTTTTTTTTTTTTTTTACAGTGGAGGCTTTGAGTTTGTTGTGTCTTAGAATGTGTAATAGAACACTCTTGCTTGAACCACAAAATGGCAAGTATTAAATCAGACATGGTTATGGCGTGGTCTTCCAGGTTGCAGCTGGTGATCAGTTGTCAGGATCTCCATAATTAAATGAGCCACAAGGAGATAAAGAGACTAGCCCTGGGTTTTCCAGGCCTGAGAACTTTATCTTTAATTTTGTGTTTAAGCAGCTTCTTGCACATATTATGACATTGTTGTATCACATTTATTGTCTGTATTTTTATCCTCCTATGAGTCAACAACAATGACACTAATCACTTGGAAAACCGGAGAACAAGAAATAAAATGGCCGAGGCATTTCCCTCGTGACTAAACTGAAATTGCTTTCTGGAATTGAATTTGGCACACTGGGTTCTATATGGAGCTTTTATATTTTTAATTCAGGCCACCTGTAGGGTGCTCGATCATGATTTAAGGGCAATAGACAAGCTAATTAGCCTTAGAACAGCAGAGGACAAAAGTGACGCATCCAATACAGGAGCACCAGCTTGTGTTACAGTGGAGGAAGTAGAAAGTCTATAGCTGGGTTTCCTCTGAGCTGGGCTTGTGTGGGTGAATGCAGAAAAGAATGTTTTATTCATTTAATATAATTCTGAAAATGATAACACCTATTTAAAATAAAAGCATGCTGCATTGCTTTTCCTGCACTAAGTCTGAATGATGAGTATGGGGCATGTTTTTCAAATAGACAGACATTCAACCAAATTAGAAAATCTCTCTCTTTTTTCACTCTCTCTCTCCAATTCAGAATATAACATCAGTCAGAACTAGATTTTAAAGTTTGCACGCAAACTTCGATGTTGGCTTGTGTTGGTGCCGTTAATACCTATTTTTTTAAATGTTGTCAATTCTGCAACAATAACATAATCCAACCCCCATGTCTCTATGATTGTCATAAGCTGAGATAGGTATTTGCAAAAGTGGCTGCTATGGTAACCTGTCTGGTTGCTATGGAGGGGTCAGTGACCTAACATATTGTTCCCCATGTCAATACGAGTAAAATACATCAACCCCCATGTCTCTATGACTTTCCTAAGCTGAGATAGAGATGCGCCATATTGGTTGCTATGGTAACCAGTCTGGTTGCTATGGAGAGGTCGCTGACCTAACATATTGTTCCCCATATCAATACGGGTAAAATACATCAACCCCCATGTCTCTATGATTTTCCTAAACTGAGAGAGAGACATGCCATATTGGTTGCTATGGTAACCAGTCTGGTTGCTATGGAGGTGTCATTAACATAATATGTTTCAGCTGTCAGTATGGGTGAAGCTTACCAGCCCCCAAGTCTCTAGCATTTTCCTAAGCTAAGATAGAGATGTGGCTATATAGTTGCTATGGTAAACAATTTGGTTGCTATGGAGGAGTCAGTGACATCATGTTGTAATCTACTTTCCATTTAGAATAATATAAAGCAACCCCCATGTCTCTACTGTGTTCCGTTCAGAAGATATTTGACATCGATAGTTTTGTAAAAAAGTGGGTCTGGCTTAATTATTTTATGTTAAATCACAAGCAATGATTGGCTGGATAAGTGATTTGCTTCTTTATTTCTAGTATGACTTTCCAGTGTCAATCAATTACAGAAGCTCTTTCACAATAGGATCTATGGGATTCATGCTCCATTCATTTCAATGGGCCATTTAAAGTCAATGAGACACCTTTGACCTACTTATTTGAAATCAGCTTGCACCTGGAGTTATCAACTGCCAGATTTTCAAACGAGTCAGCTGCAGCTGGAAATTCAACTGTCAGATTTTCAAACGATGGCAAATCTGCTGGAGAAAATCCGATTTCCATGCCTCAAACAAATAAAGATTATAGAAGAACCGTTAGACATATCCAAATGATTCTTTCTTTGTCAGAAGCAGAAGACCCTAACAAAGAGAATGCTGTAACTTTTGTGAAGGTGTGGTTAGAAATAAAAAAAATTATGGCGAGCTACAAATAGCCTTCATTTGATTCTGTACAACTGCTCATTTCAGAGAAATCCATACCCTCAAACAAATAAGGATTACGAAAGAATGACCAGAGGTATTGAAATATTTCTTTTACTGTTAGAATCCCAAGATTTTAAGGAAGAGAATGGTGTAAATTTTGTGAAGCTGTGATAAAGTGTGAATGATTTATGGCGAGTTAAAAATAGCCTGCGATTGAGATTTTAAACAGAATCCACCAGAATTTTTGAATGGAGGTGAATGGAGCAATTATGTGCACTCCTTGTGGTTTAGACCACCTGGAGTAAAAACCGTGTGTTTTTTAAAAATGAAAACAGCACCAACTGAAAGAGGACAAAAATCTCTACCATTTAGGTATAAAATGTGTGTGTAAAGGTTAATTTTTAGTTGAGAAAACAGTGCAAGTATCAACAAGACTGAGCTTGCTCAAAGTTAGAGTGGGCGATGACATCACCACTCTAGGGCCCCCATAGGGAATGACTTGGGCGATTTTTGGGCCGAAATTCGCGATTTTTACGGAAGCCGCTGGTCAAATCGTTCCGAAAAGACATAGCAACAAACTACATAACAGCTTTGAGGTGTGTGGAAAGTTTCGTGACTGTAGCTCGAACGGGCTAGGAGGAGTAGCCGGTAGAATTTTTGTCCTAAGAAGAAGAAGAAGCGGAAGAATAATAATAAGTTTAAGAGAGATAACAATATGTTGGCTTTGCAAGCCAACATAATAAGTTTAAGAGCAATATCAATATGTTGGCTTTGCAAGCCAACATAATAAGTTTAAGTGAGATAACAATATGTTGGCTTTGCAAGCAAGCCAACATAATAAGTTTAAGAGAGATAACAATATGTTGGCTCTGCAAGCCAACATAATAAGAAGAAGAATAACTAGATTTTAAAGTTTGCACGCAAACTTCGATGTTGGCTTGCGTTGGTACCGTTAATACCTTTTTTTAAAATGTTGTCAATTCCGCAACAATAACATAATCCAACCCCCATGTCTCTATGATTCTCATATGCTGAGATAGGTACATGCAAAATTGGTTGCTATGGTAACTAGTCTGGTTGCAATGGAGGGGTCAGTGACCTAACATATTGTTGCCCATGTCAACACGAGTAAAATACACCAACCCCCATGTCTCTATGACTTTGGTAAGCTGAGATAGAGATACGCCATATTGGTTGCTATGGTAACAGTGTGGTTGCTATGGAGGGGTCGCTGACCTAATATATTGTTCCCCATATGAATACGAGTAAATTACAGCAACCCCCATGTCTCTATGGTTTTCCTGAGCTGAGATAGATACATGCAAAATTGGTTGCTATGGTAACCAGTCTGGTTGCTATGGAGGGGTCGGTGACCTAACACATTGTTCCCCATGTCAATACATCAACCCCCATGTCTCTACGACTTTCCAAAGCTGAGATAGAGCTGCGCCATATTGGTTGCTATGGTAACCAGTTTGGTTGCTATGGAGGGGTCGCTGACCTAATACATTGCTCCCCATATCTATACGGGTAAAATACAGCAACCCCCATCTCTTTATGATTTTCCTAAGCTGAGATAGAGACATGCCATATTGGTTGCTATGGTAACCAGTCTGGTTGCTATGGAGGTGTCATTAACATAATATAATGTTTCAGCTGTCAGTATGGGTGAAGCTTACCAGCCCCCAAGTCTCTAGCATTTTCCTAAGCTAAGATAGAGATGTGGCAATATAGTTGCTATGGTAAGCAATTTGGTTGCTATGGAGGAGTTAGTGACATCATGTTGTAATCTACTTTCCATTTAGACTAATATAAAGCAACCCCCATGTCTCTACTGTGTTCCGTTTAGAAGATATTTGACATTGAAAGTTATGTCAAAAAGTGGGTGTGGCTTAATTAATTTATGTTAATTCACAAGCAATGATTGGCTGGATAAGTGATTTGCTTCCTTAAAGCTTGTATGACTTTCCAGTTTCAATCAATTACAGAAGCTCTTTTACATTAGGATCTATGGGGTTCATGCTCCATTCATTTCAATGGGCCATTCAAAGTCAATGAGACACCTTTGACCTACTTATTTGAAATCAGCTTGCACCTGGAGTTATCAACTGCCAGATTTTCAAACGAGTCAGCTGCAGCTGGAAATTCAACTGTCAGATTTTCAAACGATGGCAAATCTGCTGGAGAAAATCCGATTTCCATGCCTCAAACAAATAAAGATTATAGAAGAACCGTAAGACATATCGAAATGATTCTTTCTTTGTCAGAAGCAGAAGACCCTAACGAAGAGAATGCTGTAATTTTTGTTTTGTTGTGATTAGAAATAAAAAAATTATGGCGAGCTACAAATAGCCTTCATTTGATTCTGTGCAACTGCTCGTTTCAAAGAAATCCATACCCTCAAACAAATAAACATTACGAAAGAATGAACAGAGGTATTGAAATATTTCTTTTACTGTTAGAATCCAAGATTTTAAGGAAGAGAATGGTGTAAATTTTGTGAAGCTGTGATAAAGTGTGAATGATTTATGGCGAGTTAAAAATAGCCTGCGATTGAGATTTTAAACAGAATCCACCAGAATTTTTGAATGGAGGTGAATGGAGCAATTAAGTGCACTCCTTGTGGTTTAGGCCACCTGGAGTAAAACCGTGTGTTTTTTAAAAATGAAAACAGCACCAACTGAAAGAGGACAAAAATCTCTACCATTTAGGTATAAAATGTGTGTGTAAAGGTTATTTTTTAGATGAGAAAACAGTGCAAGTATCAACAAGACTGAGCTTGCTCAAAGTTAGAGTGGGCGATGACATCACCACTCTAGGGCTCCCATAGGGAATGACTTGGGCGATTTTTGGGCCGAAATTCGTGATTTTTACAGAAACCGCTGGTCCAATCGGTCCGAAGAGATATAGCAACTCGAGTGGGAACAGTCTGGACGACCGTGGAAAGTTTCGTGGTTGTAGCTCGAACGGGCTAGGAGGAGTAGCTGTCAGAATTTTTGTCAGAAGAAGAAGAAGAAGAAGAAGCCGGAAGAATAATAACTAGATTTTAAAGTTTGCACGCAAACTTCGATGTTGGCTTGCGTTGGTGCCGTTAATACCTATTTTTTTTAAATGTTGTCAAATCCGCAACAATAACATAATCCAACCCCCATGTCTCTATGATTCTCATAAGCTGAGATAGGTACATGCAAAATTGGTTGCTATGGTAACCAGTCTGGTTGCTATGGAGGGGTCAGTGACCTAACACCATGTTCCCCATGTCAATACATCAACCCCCATGTCTCTATGACTTTCCAAAGCTGAGATAGAGCTGCGCCATATTGGTTGCTATGGTAACCAGTCTGGTTGCTATGGAGGGGTCGCTGACTAATATATTGCTCCCCATATCTATACGGGTAAAATACAGCGACCCCCATCTCTCTATGATTTTCCTAAGCTGAGATAGAGACATGGCATATTGGTTGCTATGGTAACCAGTCTGGTTGCTATGGAGGTGTCATTGACATGATATAATGTTTCAGCTGTCACTATGGGAGAAGCTTACCAACCCCCAAGTCTCTAGCATTTTCCTAACCGAAGATAGAGATATGGCAATTTAGTTGCTATGGTAAACAATTTGGTTGCTATGGAGGAGTCAGTGACATCATGTTGTATCCTACTTTCCATTTAGATTAATATAAAGCAACCCCCATGTCTCTACTGTGTTCCGTTTAGAAGATATTTGACATTAAAAGTTATGTCAAAAGTGGGTGTGGCTTAATTAATTTATGTTAATTCACAAGCAATGATGGGCTGGATAAGTGATTTGCTTAACCTCTTAAGCCCTGAGGCCTATTTTCCGAAAATCCTATACTTTTACTTTTTAAGGCATTTCTCAGCTTTTACAAGGCCTAAACTGCAAATCTTGGTATCAAAATGAAGATAGGTTCTTGGGGAGTGGTGTGGATGAGTTAATTTGACAGTCAAGAACACTGGGTAAGAGTAATTGATGTTGGAATGGCCAAAAAATGAACTCCGCCTAAAAAAAAAAACACATGTTTCCTCCAATATCTCCTTATTTTACTTATAACGAAGCAAATAAACACAATCAATTGTAACCACTACATGTCAAGAACATCTGTAGCAAGTTTGGTGTTCATACTACAAGAAACTAATATTCTGTAAAGGTTTTGATTGAACAAAGTTCAGGCGTAATCCATGTTGGCACAGTTTGGCACAATTTGGCACAATAATTGAAATATGGAAAAAATCTTGTCCAAAGCTTCAGCTACGTTAATAGTCTTCTTTTGTTGCTTATGGGACATGATTTCAGCAAAAAAAACTCCTAAAGAAACGCCGTAAAAGGGGGGTAGAAGCTCATTTACGCCATCTTGCTGCGCTTTTGGGAACGTTTCACTCAAAAACGCTTTGACGTCGAGCTTCCGCGTGTCCCTACCCACCCGACCATCTGTCCAATCCAGAAGATCTATATATCGACGGAAAGCTCTGATTCTATGGAAACCAATCAGCTCAACCATTTTGAGACTGACGGGATCGCCGACGAATCACACGACGCGCAGCGTGGAGAGACGTGCTCTTACGCACGGGGAGTCATTCCATATTTGGTGACGTAATGACGCCACAAAGCTAAAGAAACAATCAAAAATGGCGTTTGCACGAAGCTATTGACCGGACATAACAACAAACGGACTTTTATCGCTATGGAAATAACTTTTTGTTGAAAAAAACGGCAAAGGTAAGACAAGATTTACATGCTTGCTTGGTTTTCGCTGGCGTTTTTTAGGGGAACTTTCGCTCCCTGCTCTGAAATACTTCATGCAATGTTAATGAGTTGCATATCACTGGATTCAGCTGGTTGTTAGCTTTCATTTAATGTAATGGTTTGGGTGTTTCCGTTTATATTGTGGATACATATCGCACATAAACAAAAACGTGGTCATGAATTATACTCCGGACATGTTGTTGTTTATTTGCATGGCGTTCGAGCTGTGGTTAACGGATATGAAATTGAATTAGATACGTTTTTAGAGGAGTTTCCGCTGAACACAACAGTATTTAATATGTGTGGGTTATTCTCAGGGTTCGTGAGCTATGAGTGAAAATGTAACGCACAAGGGGGCAAGTCCCGGTACCGGGGACTCTCGGGCTTAAGAGGTTA
>SRMA01027444.1:0-15432 GCA_007224835.1 Danionella cerebrum | reverse complement strand
GCTGGATAAGTAATATGCTTCCTTAATGCTGGCATGACTTTCCAGTGTCAATCAATTACAGAAGTTCTTTCACAATAGGATCTATGGGATCCATGCTCCATTCATTTCAATGGGCCATTGAAAGTCTATGAGACACCTTTGACCTACTTATTTGAAATAAGCTGCACCTGGAGTTATCAACTGCCAGATTTTCAAACGAGTCAGCTGCAGCTGGAAATTCAACTGTCAGATTTTTAAACGATGGCAAATCTGCTGGAGAAAATCTGATTTCCATGCCTCAAACAAATAAAGATTATAGAAGAACCGTAAGACATGTCGAAATGATTCTTTCTTTGTCAGAAGCAGAAGACCCTAACGAAGAGAATGCTGTAATTTTTGTGAAGGTGTGATTAGAAATAAAAAAATTATGGCGAGCTACAAATAGCCTTCATTTGATTCTGTGCAACTGCTCATTTTAGAGAAATCCATACCCTCAAACAAATAAGGATTACGAAAGAATGACCAGAGGTATTGAAATATTTCTTTTACTGTTAGAATCCCAAGATTTTAAGGAAGAGAATGGTGTAAATTTTGTGAAGCTGTGATAAAGTTTGAATGATTTATGGCGAGTTAAAAATAGCCTGCGATTGAGATTTTAAACAGAGTCCACCAGAATTTTTTAATAGAGGTGAATGGAGCAATTATGTGCACTCCTTGTGGTTTAGGCCACCTGGAGTAAAAACCGTGTGTTTTTTAAAAGTGAAAACAGCACCAACTGAAAGAGGACAAAAATCTCTACCATTTAGATATAAAATGTGTGTGTAAAGGTTAATTTTTAGTTGAGAAAACATTGCAAGTATCAACAAGACTGAGCTTATTCGAAGTTAGAGTGGGCGATGACATCACCACTCTAGGGGCCCCCATCGAGAAAAAATTTTAAGCTTTTTTGGGAGATTTACATGATTTTTAGGGAAACAGCTGGTCAAATCGGTCCGAAAAGACATAGCAACAAACTACATAACAGCTTTGAGGTGTGTGGAAAGTTTCGTGACTGTAGCTCGAACGGGCTAGGAGGAGTTGGCGGTAGTTTTTTTTGTTCTAAGAAGAAGAAGAAGAAGAAGAAGAAGAACTAGATTTTAAAGTTTGCACGCAAACTTCGATGTTGGCTTGCGTTGGTGCCGTTAATACCTTTTTTTTTTAAATGTTGTCAATTCCGCAACAATAACATAATCCAACCCCATGTCTCTATGATTCTCATAAGCTGAGATAGGTACATGCAAAATTGGTTGCTATGGTAACCAGTCTGGTTGCTATGGAGGGGTCAGTGACCTAACATATTGTTCCCCATGTCAACACGAGTAAAATACACCAACCCCATGTCTCTATGACTTTCGTAAGCTGAGATAGAGATACGCCATATTGGTTGCTATGGTAACAGTGTGGTTGCCTTGGAGGGGTCGCTGACCTAATATATTGTTCCCCATATGAATACGAGTAAATTACAGCAACCCTCATGTCTCTATGATTTTCCTGAGCTGAGATAGGTACATGCAAAATTGGTTGCTATGGTAACCAGTCTGGTTGCTATGGAGGGGTCAGTGACCTAACACATTGTTCCCCATGTCAATACATCAACCCCCATGTCTCTATGACTTTCCAAAGCTGAGATAGAGCTGTGCCATATTGGTTGCTATAGTAACCAGTTTGGTTGCTATGGAGGGGTCTCTGACCTAACATATTGTTCCCCATGTCAACACGAGTAAAATACACCAACCCCCATGTCTCTATGACTTTCGTAAGCTGAGATAGAGATACGCCATATTGGTTGCTATGGTAACAGTGTGGTTGCTATGGAGGGGTCACTGACCTAATATATTGCTCCCCATATCTATACGGGTAAAATACAGCAACCCCCATCTCTCTATGATTTTCCTAAGCTGAGATAGAGACATGCCATATTAGTTGCCATGGTAACCAGTCTGGTTGCCATGGAGGTGTCATTAACATAATATAATGTTTCAGCTGTCAGTATGGGTGAAGCTTACCAGCCCCCAAGTCTCTAGCATTTTTATAAGCTAAGATAAAGATGTGGCAATATAGTTGCTATGGTAAACAATTTGGTTGCTATGGAGGAGTTAGTGACATCATGTTGTAATCTACTTTCCATTTAGACTAATATAAAGCAACCCCCATGTCTCTACTGTGTTCCGTTTAGAAGATATTTGATATTGAAAGTTATGTCAAAAAGTGGGTGTGGCTTAATTAATTTATGTTAATTCACAAGCAATGATGGGCTGGATAAGTAATTTGCTTCCTTAATGCTTGTATGACTTTCCAGTGTCAATCAATTACAGAAGCTCTTTTACATTAGGATCTATGGGATTCATGCTCCATTCATTTCAATGGGCCATTGAAAGTCAATGAGACACCTTTGACCTACTTATTTGAAATCAGCTGCACCTGGAGTTATCAACTGCCAGATTTTCAAACGAGTCAGCTGCAGCTGGAAATTTAACTGTCAGATTTTTAAACGATGGCAAATCTGCTGGAGAAAATCCGATTTCCATGCCTCAAACAAATAAAGATTATAGAAGAACCGTAAGACATATCGAAATGATTCTTTCTTTGTAAGAAGCAGAAGACCCTAACGAAGAGAATGCTGTAATTTTTGTGAAGGTGTGATTAGAAATAAAAAAATTATGGCGAGCTACAAATAGCCTTCATTTGATTCTGTGCAACTGCTCATTTTAGAGAAATCCATACCCTCAAACAAATAAACATTACGAAAGAATGAACAGAGGTATTGAAATATTTCTTTCACTGTTAGAATCCCAAGATTTTAAGGAAGAGAATGGTGTAAATTTTGTGAAGCTGTGATAAAGTGTGAATGATTTATGACGAGTTAAAAATAGCCTGCGATTGAGATTTTAAACAGAGTCACCCAGAATTTTTGAATGGAGGTGAATGGAGCAATTATGTGCACTCGTTGTGGTTTAGGCCACCTGGAGTAAAAACCGTGTGTTTTTTAAAAATGAAAACAGCACCAGCTGAAAGAGGACAAAAATCTCTACCATTTAGATATAAAATGTGTGTGTAAAGGTTAATTTTTAGTTGAGAAAACAGTGCAAGTAGCAACAAGACTGAGCTTGCTCAAAGTTAGAGTGAGCGATGACATCACCACTCTAGGGCCTCCATAGGGAATGACTTGAGCGATTTTTGGGCCGAAATTCGCGATTTTTACGGAAACCGCTGGTCAAATCGGTCCGAAGAGATATAGCAACAAACTACATAACAGCTTTGAGGTGTGTTGAAAGTTTCGTGGCTGTAGCTCGAACGGGCTAGGAGGAGTAGTGTTGAGAATTTTTGTCAGAAGAAAAGAGAAGAAGAATAATAAGTTTAGGAGAGATAACAATATGTTGGCTTTGCAAGCCAACATAACTAGATTTTAAAGTTTGCACGCAAACTTCGATGTTGGCTTGCGTTGGTACCATTAATACCTTTTTTTTAAAATGTTGTCAATTCCGCAACAATAACATAATCCAACCCCCATGTCTCTATGATTCTCATAAGCTGAGATAGGTACATGCAATATTGGTTGCTATGGTAACCAGTCTGGTTGCTATGGAGGTGTCAGTGACCTAACATATTGTTCCCCATGTCAACACGAGTAAAATACACCAACCCCCATGTCTCTATGACTTTCGTAAGCTGAGATAGAGATACGCCATATTGGTTGCTATGGTAACGGTGTGGTTGCTATGGAGGGGTCGCTGACCTAATATATTGTTCCCCATATGAATTCGAGTAAATTACAGCAACCCCCATGTCTCTATGATTTTCCTGAGCTGAGATAGGTACATGCAATATTGGTTGCTATGGTAACCAGTCTGGTTGCTATGGAGGGGTCAGTGACCTAACACATTGTTCCCCATGTCAATACATCAACCCACATGTCTCTATGACTTTTCAAAGCTGAGATAGAGCTGCGCCATATTGGTTGCTATGGTAACCAGTTTGGTTGCTATGGAGGGGTCGCTGACCTAATATATTGCTCCCCATATCTATACGGGTAAAATACAGCAACCCCATCTCTCTGATTTTCCTAAGCTGAGATAGAGACATGCCATATTGGTTGCTATGGTAACCAGTCTGGTTGCTATGGAGGTGTCATTAACATAATATGTTTCAGCTGTCAGTATGGGTGAAGCTTACCAGCCCCCAAGTCTCTAGCATTTTCCTAAGCTAAGATAGAGATGTGGCAATATAGTTGCTATGGTAAACAATTTGGTTGCTATGGAGGAGTTAGTGACATCATGTTGTAATCTACTTTCCATTTAGACTAATATAAAGCAACCCCCATGTCTCTACTGTGTTCCGTTTAGAAGATATTTGACATTGAAAGTTATGTCAAAAAGTGGGTGTGGCTTAATTAATTTATGTTAATTCACAAGCAATGATGGGCTGGATAAGTAATTTGCTTCCTTAATGCTTGTATGACTTTCCAGTGTCAATCAATTACAGAAGCTCTTTTACATTAGGATCTATGGGGTTCATGCTCCATTCATTTCAATGGGCCATTGAAAGTCAATGAGACACCTTTGACCTACTTATTTGAAATCAGCTTGCACCTGGAGTTATCAACTGCCAGATTTTCAAACGAGTCAGCTGCAGCTGGAAATTTAACTGTCAGATTTTGAAATGATGGCAAATCTGCTGGAGAAAATCCGATTTCCATGCCTCAAACAAATAAAGATTATAGAAGAACTGTAAGACATATCGAAATGATTCTTTCTTTGTCAGAAGCAGAAGACCCTAACGAAGAGAATGCTGTAAATTTTGTGAAGGTTTGATTTGAAATAAAAAAATTATGGCGAGCTAGAAAAAGCCTTCATTTGATTCTGTGCAACTGCTCATTTCTGAGAAATCCATACCTCAAAACAAATAAGGATTACGAAAGAAGGACAAGACACATTAAAATATTTCCTTTACTGTTAGAATCACAAGATTTTAAGGGAGAAAATGGTGTAAGTTTTGTGAAGCTGTGATAAAGTTTGAATGATTTATGGCGAGTTATAAATAGCCTGCGATTGAGATTTTAAACAGAATCCACCAGAATTTTTGAATGGAGGTGAATGGAGCAATTATGTGCACTCCTTGTGGTTTAGGCCACCTGGAGTAAAAACCGTGTGTTTTTTAAAAATGAAAACAGCACCAACTGAAAGAGGACAAAAATCTCTACCATTTAGGTATAAAATGTGTGTGTAAAGGTTAATTTTTAGTTGAGAAAACAGTGCAAGTAGCAACAAGACTGAACTTGCTCAAAGTTAGAGTGAGCGATGACATCACCACTCTAGGGCCCCCATAGGGAATGACTTGGGCGATTTTTGGGCCGAAATTCGCGATTTTTACGGAAACCGCTGGTCAAATCGGTCCGAAAAGACATAGCAACTCGAGTGGGAACAGCTTGGACGACCGTGGAAAGTTTCGTGGCTGTAGCTCGAACGGGCTAGGAGGAGAAGCGTCGTAAAATTTTGACGTAGGAAAAGAGAAGAAGAAGAAGAAGAAGAAGAAGAAGAAGAAGAAGAAGAATAATAAGTTTAAGTGCAATATCAATATGTTGGCTTTGCAAGCAAGCCAACATAACTAGATTTTAAAGTTTACACGCAAACTTCGATGTTGGCTTGCGTTGGTGCCGTTAATACCTATTTTTTTAAATGTTGTCAGTTCCGCAACAATAACATAATCCAACCCCCATGTCTCTATGATTCTCATAAGCTGAGATAGGTACATGCAATATTGGTTGCTATGGTAACCAGTCTGGTTGCTATGGAGGGGTCTGTGACCTAACACATTGTTCCCCATGTCAATACATCAACCCCCATGTCTCTATGACTTTCCTAAGCTGAGATAGAGCTGCGCCATATTGGTTGCCATGGTAACCAGTCTGGTTGCTATGGAGGGGTCGCTGACCTAATATATTGCTCCCCATATCTATACGGGTAAAATACAGCAACCCCCATCTCTCTATGACTTTCCTAAGCTGAGATAGGGACATGCCATATTGGTTGCTATGGTAACCAGTCTGGTTGCTATGGAGGTGTCAGTGACATCATGTTGTAATCTACTTTCCATTTAGAATAATATAAAGCAACCCCCATGTCTCTACTGTGTTCCGTTCAGAAGATATTTGACATCGATAGTTTTGTAAAAAGTGGGTGTGGCTTAATTATTTTATGTTAAATCACAAGGAATGATTGGCTGGATAAGTGATTTGCTTCCTTAATGCTAGTATGACTTTCCAGTGTCAATCAATTACAGAAGCTCTTTCACAACAGGATCTATGGGATTCATGCTCCATTCATTTCAATGGGCCATTGAAAGTCAATGAGACACCTTTGACCTACTTATTAGTAATCAAGTGCAGCTGCTGCAAAGGGCCAGCTGTTGAAACTGCCAGTTTGAACTGTCAGATTTTGAAATGATGGCAAATCTGCTGGAGAAAATCCGATTTTCATGCCTCAAACAAATAAAGATTATAGAAGAACCGTAAGACATATCGAAATGATTCTTTCTTTTTCAGAAGCAGAAGACCCTAACGAAGAGAATGCTGTAAATTTTGTGAAGGTTTGATTAGAAATAAAAAAATTATGGCGAGCTACAAATAGCCTTCATTTGATTCTGTGCAACTGCTCATTTCTGAGATTTCGATACCTCCAAACAAATAAGGATTACGAAAGAAGGACAAGACATATTGAAATATTTCTTTTACTGTTAGAATCCCAAGATTTTAAGGAAGAGAATGGTGTAAATTTTTTGAAGCTGTGATAAAGTGTGAATGATTTATGGCGAGTTAAAAATAGCCTGCGATTGAGATTTTAAACAGAATCCACCAGATTTTTTGAATGGAGGTGAATGGAGCAATTAAGTGCACTCCTTGTGGTTTAGGCCACCTGGAGTAAAAACCGTGTGTTTTTTAAAAATGAAAACAGCACCAACTGAAAGAGGACAAAAATCTCTACCATTTAGATATAAAATGTGTGTAAAGGTTAATTTTTAGTTGAGAAAACAGTGCAAGTAGCAACAAGACTGAGCTTGCTCAAAGTTAGAGTGAGCGATGACATCACCACTCTAGGGCTCCCATAGGGAATGACTTGGGCGATTTTTGGGCCGAAATTCGCGATTTTTACGGAAACCGCTGGTCAAATCGGTTCGAAAAGACATAGCAACTCGAGTGGGAACAGCTTGGACGACCGTGGAAAGTTTCGTGGCTGTAGCTCGAACGGGCTAGGAGGAGAAGCGTCGTAAATTTTTGACGTAGGAAAAGAGAAGAAGAAGAAGAAGAAGAAGAAGAATAACTAGATTTTAAAGTTTGCACGCAAACTTCGATGTTGGCTTGCGTTGGTACCGTTAATACCTTTTTTTTTAAATGTTGGCAATTCCGCAACAATAACATAATCCAACCCTCATGTCTCTATGATTCTCATAAGCCGAGATAGGTACATGCAATATTGGTTGCTATGGTAACCAGTCTGGTTGCTATGGAGGTGTCAGTGACCCAACATATTGTTCCCCATGTCAACACGAGTAAAATACACCAACCCCCATGTCTCTATGACTTTCGTAAGCTGAGATAGAGATACGCCATATTGGTTGCTATGGTAACAGTGTGGTTGCTATGGAGGGGTCGCTGACCTAATATATTGTTCCCCATATGCATACGAGTAAATTACAGCAACCCCCATGTCTCTATGATTTTCCTGAGCTGAGATAGGTACATGCAAAATTGGTTGCTATGGTAACCAGTCTGGTTGCTATGGAGGGGTCAGTGACCTAACACATTGTTCCCCATGTCAATACATCAACCCCCATGTCTCTATGACTTTCCAAAGCTGAGATAGAGCTGCGCCATATTGGTTGCTATGGTAACCAGTTTGGTTGCTATCGAGAGGTCGCTGACCTAATATATTGCTCCCCATATCTATACGGGTAAAATACAGCAACCCCCATCTCTCTATGATTTTCCTAAGCTGAGATAGAGACATGCCATATTGGTTGCTATGGTAAACAATTTGGTTGCTATGGAGGAGTTAGTGACATCATGTTGTAATCTACTTTCCATTTAGAATAATATAAAGCAACCCCCATGTCTCTACTGTGTTCCGTTCAGAAGATATTTGACATCGATAGTTTTGTAAAAAAGTGGGTGTGGCTTAATTATTTTATGTTAAATCACAAGGAATGATTGGCTGGATAAGTGATTTGCTTCTTTATTTCTAGTATGACTTTCCAGTGTCAATCAATTACAGAAGCTCTTTTACATTAGGATCTATGGGATTCATGCTCCATTCATTTCAATGGGCCATTGAAAGTCTATGAGACACCTTTGACCTACTTATTAGTAATCAAGTGCAGCTGCTGCAAGGGGCCAACTGTCAGATTTTCAAATGATGGCAAATCTGCTGGAGAAAATCCAATTTTCATGCCTCAAACAAATAAAGATTATAGAAGAACCGTAAGACATATCGAAATGATTCTTTCTTTGTCAGAAGCAGAAGACCCTAACAAAGAGAATGCTGTAAATTTTGTGAAGGTTTGATTAGAAATAAAAAAATTATGGCGAGCTAGAAAAAGCCTTCATTTGATTCTGTGTAACTGCTCATTTCTGAGAAATCCATACCTCCAAACAAATAAGGATTACGAAAGAAGGACAAGACACATTAAAATATTTCCTTTACCGTTAGAATCACAAGATTTTAAGGAAGAAAATGGTGTAAGTTTTGTGAAGCTGTGATAAAGTTTGAATGATTTATGGCGAGTTATAAATAGCCCGCGATTGAGATTTTGAACAGAATCCACCAGAATTTTTGAATGGAGGTGAATGGAGCAATTATGTGCATTCGTTGTGGTTTAGGCCACCTGGAGTAAAAACCGTGTGTTTTTTTAAAATGAAAACAGCACCAACTGAAAGAGGACAAAAATCTCTACCATTTAGGTATAAAATGTGTGTGTAAAGGTTAATTTTTAGTTGAGAAAACAGTGCAAGTAGCAACAAGACTGAGCTTGCTCAAAGTTAGAGTGAGCGATGACATCACCACTCTAGGGCTCCCATAGGGAATGACTTGGGCGATTTTTGGGCCGAAATTCGCGATTTTTACGGAAACCGCTGGTCAAATCAGTTCGAAAAGACATAGCAACTCGAGTGGGAACAGCTTGGACGACCGTGGAAAGTTTCGTGGCTGTAGCCCGAACGGGCTAGGAGGAGAAGCTCTGTAAAATTTTGACGTAGGAAAAGAGAAGAAGAAGAAGAAGAAGAATACTAACTAGATTTTAAAGTTTGCACGCAAACTTCGATGTTGGCTTGCGTTGGTACCGTTAATACCTTTTTTTTTTAAATGTTGTCAATTCCTCAACAATAACATAATCCAACCCTCATGTCTCTATGATTCTCATAGGCTGAGATAGGTACATGCAAAATTGGTTGCTATGGCAACAAGTCTGGTTGCTATGGAGGGGTCAGTGACCTAACATATTGTTCCCCATGTCAACACGAGTAAAATACACCAACCCCTATGTCTCTATGACTTTCGTAAGCTGAGATAGAGATACGCCATATTGGTTGCTATGGTAACAGTGTGGTTGCAATGGAGGGGTCGCTGACCCAATATATTGTTCCCCATATGAATACGAGTAAATTACAGCAACCCCCATGTCTCTATGATTTTCCTGAGCTGAGATAGGTACATGCAAAATTGGTTGCTATGGTAACCAGTCTGGTTGCTATGGAGGGGTCAGCGACCTAACACATTGTTCCCCATGTCAATACATCAACCCCCATGTCTCTATGACTTTCCAAAGCTGAGATAGAGCTGGGCCATATTGGTTGCTATGGTAACCAGTTTGGTTGCTATGGAGGGGTCGCTGACCTAATACATTGCTCCCCATATCTATACGGGTAAAATACAGCAACCCCCATCTCTCTATGATTTTCCTAAGCTGAGATCTTGACATGCCATATTGGTTGCTATGGTAACCAGTCTGGTTGCTATGGAGGTGTCATTAACATAATATGTTTCAGCTGTCAGTATGGGTGAAGCTTACCAGCCCCCAAGTCTCTAGCATTTTCCTAAGCTAAGATAGAGATGTGGCTATATAGTTGCTATGGTAAACAATTTGGTTGCTATGGAGGAGTTAGTGACATCATGTTGTAATCTACTTTTCATTTAGAATAATATAAAGCAACCCCCATGTCTCTACTGTGTTCCGTTTAGAAGATATTTGACATTGAAAGCTATGCCAAAAAGTGGGTGTGGCTTAATTAATTTATGTTAATTCACAAGCAATGATGGGCTGGATAAGTAATTTGCTTCCTTAATGCTTGCATGACTTTCCAGTGTCAATCAATTACAGAAGCTCTTTTACATTAGGATCTATGGGGTTCATGTTCCATTCATTTCAATGGGCCATTGAAAGTCAATGAGACACCTTTGACCTACTTATTTGAAATCAGCTGCACCTGGAGTTATCAACTGCCAGATTTTCAAACGAGTCAGTTGACTCAACTGTCAGATTTTCAAACGATGGCAAATCTGCTGGAGAAAATCCGATTTCCATGCCTCAAACAAATAAAGATTATAGAAGAACCGTAAGACATACCCAAATGATTCTTTCTTTGTCAGAAGCAGAAGACCCTAACGAAGAGAATGCTGTAATTTTTGTGAAGGTGCGATTAGAAATAAAAAAGTTATGGCGAGCTACAAATAGCCTTCATTTGATTCTGTGCAACTGCTCATTTTAGAGAACTCCATACCCTCAAACAAATAAACATTACGAAAGAATGAACAGAGGTATTGAAATATTTCTTTTACTGTTAGAATCCCAAGATTTTAGGGAAGAGAATGGTGTAAATTTTGTGAAGCTGTGATAAAGTGTGAATGATTTATGGCGAGTTAAAAATAGCCTGCGATTGAGAATTTAAACAGAATCCACCAGAATTTTTGAATGGAGGTGAATGGAGCAATTAAGTGCACTCCTTGTGGTTTAGGCCACCTGGAGTAAAAACCGTGTGTTTTTTAAAAATGAAAATAGCACCAACTGAAAGAGGACAAAAATCTCTACCATTTAGATATAAAATGTGTGTGTAAAGGTTAATTTTTAGTTGAGAAAACAGTGCAAGTAGCAACAAGACTGAGCTTGCTCAAAGTTAGAGTGGGCGATGACATCACCACTCTAGGTCTCCCATAGGGAATGACTTGAGCTATTTTTGGGCCGAAATTCGCGATTTATACGGAAACCGCTGGTCCAATCGGTCCGAAGAGATATAGCAACTCGAGTGGGAACAGCTTGGATGACCGTGGAAAGTTTCGTGGCTGTAGCTCGAACGGGCTAGGAGGAGAAGCGTTGTAAATTTTTGACGTAGGAAAAGAGAAGAAGAAGAATAACTAGATTTTAAAGTTTGCACGCAAACTTCGATGTTGGCTTGCGTTGGTACCGTTAATACCTTTTTTTTTAAATGTTGTCAATTCCGCAACAATAACATAATCCAACTCTCATGTCTCTATGATTCTCATAAGCTGAGATAGGTACATGCAAAATTGGTTGCTATGGTAACCAGTCTGGTTGTTATGGAGGGGTCAGTGACCTAACATATTGTTCCCCATGTCAACACGAGTAAAATACACCAACCCCCATGTCTCTATGACTTTCGTAAGCTGAGATATAGATACGCCATATTGGTTGCTATGGTAACAGTGTGGTTGCTATGGAGGGGTCGCTGACCTAATATATTGTTCCCCATATGCATACGAGTAAATTACAGCAACCCCATGTCTCTATGATTTTCCTGAGCTGAGATAGGTACATGCAAAATTGGTTGCTATGGTAACCAGTCTGGTTGCTATGGAGGGGTCAGTGACCTAACACATTGTTCCCCATGTCAATACATCAACCCCCATGTCTCTATGACTTTCCAAAGCTGAGATAGAGCTGCGCCATATTGGTTGCTATGGTAACCAGTTTGGTTGCTATGGAGAGGTCGCTGACCTAATATATTGCTCCCCATATCTATACGGGTAAAATACAGCAACCCCCATCTCTCTATGATTTTCCTAAGCTGGGATAGAGACATGCCATATTGGTTGCTATGGTAAACAATTTGGTTGCTATGGAGGAGTTAGTGACATCATGTTGTAATCTACTTTCCATTTAGACTAATATAAAGTAACCCCCATGTCTCTACTGTGTTCCGTTTAGAAGATATTTGACATTGAAAAAAAAAAAAAAAAGTGGGTGTGGCTTAATTAATTTATGTTAATTCACAAGCAAGGATGGGCTGGATAAGTAATTTGCTTCCTTAATGCTTGTATGACTTTCCAGTGTCAATCAATTACAGAAGCTCTTTTGCATTAGGATCTATGGGGTTCATGCTCCATTCATTTCAATGGGCCATTGAAAGTCACTGAGACACCTTTGACCTACTTATTTGAAATCAGCTTGCACCTGGAGTTATCAACTGCCAGATTTTCAAACCAGTCAGCTGACTCAACTGTCAGATTTTCAAACGATGGCAAATCTGCTGGAGAAAATCCGATTTCCACGCCTCAAACAAATAAAGATTATAGAAGAACCGTAAGACATATCGAAATGATTCTTTCTTTGTAAGAAGCAGAAGACCCCAACGAAGAGAATGCTGTAATTTTTGTGAAGGTGTGATTAGAAATAAAAAAATTATGGCGAGCTACAAATAGCCTTCATTTGATTCTGTGTACCTGCTCATTTTAGAGAAATCCATACCCTCAAACAAATAAACATTACGAAAGAATGAACAGAGGTATTGAAATATTTTTTTTACTGTTAGAATCCCAAGATTTTAAGGAAGAGAATGGTGTAAATTTTGTGAAGCTGTGATAAAGTGTTAATGATTTATGGCAAGTTAAAAATAGCCTGCGATTGAGATTTTAAACAGAATCCACCAGAATTTTGAATGGAGGTGAATGGAGCAATTATGTGCACTCGTTGTGGTTTAGGCCACCTGGAGTAAAAACAGAAAAAAAAAAAAAAATGAAAACAGCACCAACTGAAAGAGGACAAAAATCTCTACCATTTAGATATAAAATGTGTGTGTAAAGGTTAATTTTTAGTTGAGAAAACAGTGCAAGTAGCAACAAGACTGAGCTTGTTCAAAGTTAGAGTGGGCGATGACATCACCACTCTAGGTCTCCCATAGGGAATGACTTGAGCGATTTTTGGGCCGAAATTCGCGATTTTTACGGAAACCGCTGGTCAAATCGGTCCGAAAAGACATAGCAACTCGAGTGGGAACAGCTTGGACGACCGTGGAAAGTTTCGTGGCTGTAGCTCGAACGGGCTAGGAGGAGAAGCTCTGTAAAATTTTGACGTAGGAAAAGAGAAGAAGAAGAAGAATAATAACTAGATTTTAAAGTTTGCACGCAAACTTCGATGTTGGCTTGCGTTGGTGCCGTTAATACCTATTTTTTTAAAATGTTGGTAATTCTGCAACAATAACATAATCCAACCCCCATGTCTCTATGATTCTCATAAGCTGAGATAGGTATTTGCAAAATTGGTTGCTGTGGTAACCAGTCTGGTTGCTATGGAGGGGTCAGTGACCTAAGATATTGTTCCCCATGTCAATACGAGTAAAATACATCAACCCCCATGTCTCTATGACTTTCCTAATCTGAGATAGAGATGCGCCATATTGGTTGCTATGGTAACCTGTCTGGTTGCTATGGAGGGGTCAGTGACCTAACACATTGTTCCCCATGTCAATACATCAACCCCCATGTCTCTAAGACTTTCCAAAGCTGAGATAGAGCTGCGCCATATTGGTTGCTATGGTAACCAGTTTGGTTGCTATGGAGGGGTCGCTGACCTAATATATTGCTCCCCATATCTATACTGGTAAAATACAGCAACCCCCATCTCTCTATGATTTTCCTAAGCTGAGATAGAGACATGCCATATTGGTTGCTATGGTAACCAGTCTGATTGCTATGGAGGGGTCAGTGACCTAACACATTGTTCCCCATGTCAATACATCAACCCCCATGTCTCTATGACTTTCCTAAGCTGAGATAGAGCTGCGCCATATTGGTTGCTATGGTAACCAGTCTGGTTGCTATGGAGAGGTCGCTGACCTAACATATTGTTCCCCATATCAATACGGGTAAAATACGGCAACCCCCATGTCTCTATGATTTTCCTAAGCTGAGAGAGTCATGCCATATTGGTTGCTATGGTAACCAGTCTGGTTGCTATGGAGGCGTCATTGACATGATATAATGTTTCAGCTGTCAGTATGGGTGAAGCTTACCAACCCCCAAGTCTCTAGCATTTTCCTAACCCAAGATAGAGATATGCCAATTTAGTTGCTATGGTAAACAATTTGGTTGCTATGGAGGAGTCAGTGACATCATGTTGTAATCTACTTTACATTTAGAATAATATAAAGCAACCCCATGTCTGTACTGTGTTCTGTTTAGAAGATATTTGACATCGAAAGTTATGTCAAAAAAGTGGGTGTGGCTTAATTATTTTATGTTAAATCACAAGCAATGATTGGCTGGATAAGTAATTTGCTTCCTTAATGCTGGCATGACTTTCCAGTGTCAATCAATTACAGAAGCTCTTTTACAATAGGATTCATGGGGTTCATGCTCCATTCATTTCAATGGGCCATTGAAAGTCAATGAGACACCTTTGACCTACTTATTTGAAATCAGCTGCACCTGGAGTTATCAACTGCCAGATTTTCAAACGAGTCAGCTGACTCAACTGTCAGATTTTCAAACGATGGCAAATCTGCTGGAGAAAATCCGATTTCCATGCCTCAAACAAATAAAGATTATAGAAGAACCGTGAGACATATCGAAATGATTCTTTCTTTGTAAGAAGCAGAAGACCCTAACGAAGAGAATGCTGTAATTTTTTGTGAAGGTGTGATTAGAAATAAAAAAATTATGGCGAGCTACAAATAGCCTTCATTTGATTCTGTGCAACTGCTCATTTTAGAGAAATCCATAACCTCAAACAAATAAACATTACGAAAGAATGAACAGAGGTATTGAAATATATCTTTTACTGTTAGAATCCCAAGATTTTAAGGAAGAGAATGGTGTAAATTTTGTGAAGCTGTGATAAAATTTGAATGTTTTATGGCGAGTTAAAAATAGCCTGCGATTGAGATTTTAAACAGAGTCCACCAGATTTTTTGAATGGAGGTGAATGGAGCAATTATGTGCACTCGTTGTGGTTTAGGCCACCTGGCGTAAAAACCGTGTGTTTTTAAAAAATGAAAACAGCACAAACTGAAAGAGGACAAAAATCTCTACCATTTAGATATAAAATGTGTGTGTAAAGGTTAATTTTTAGTTGAGAAAACAGTGCAAGTAGCAACAAGACTGAGCTTGCTCAAAGTTAGAGTGAGCCATGACA
>SRMA01027442.1:0-38101 GCA_007224835.1 Danionella cerebrum | reverse complement strand
GACAGGTCGCCAAAGTACACCTGCCATCGCTGCAGATATTGTGCCGATACTGTGGAGAAGATGGTTAATGTCTGTTTCTGTTTCTTTGTCATCTGCATGTTTATATTAAGTATATATTAATGTGGGGGGGGGGGAGAATAAATGTGAGTGAATATGATTGTGATCTAGAAATGGGTGAAATGGCCTAAAATCCATATTGTGATATACATTGCAGCCTCTTGTGATAACGATATATATCACGATAAATAAATTATAATAAAACCATTTCAGAACCGGTTACAGAGACCCTTAGGAAAGCCAAACTGCTATTTTTTTTTAAAAGAAATAAAGAAACATGTAATTTTGAGAACATTTATTGTGCAAAAGTAAAACTGTAATTAAACAACACAATGTTGCAGATAAATAAACTAAATGTAGTGCCTTTTAGAAAGAAACACTTTATTTTTAAGTCCTTGGCTCTTAAATGCCAAGCTGCAGAGAACAAAAAAAAAACTGGTGTCTTTTTATTTATGGAACTTACACTGTACTGAAAATACTTCCAGTATTAATTAGTCAAATAAAATTGTGTAATGCACAGATTCTTTCAATAAAACATATTTCAAACCTGCCGCCTTAGTCTAACGCATTTGGTTTTAAACATTTTGTTCTCCTAATGAATTTAATATAACTATATTAAAAATAATTCATATATATATATAGATGATGTGTTGCCGCCGACTGCAGTTCATTGCTCTAAATTTCGCAGCTAGATTGTGTCATCAAACATGCATTATCACAATAGAATTAGAATCTTTATCGTAGGCCAATTTTGTATCGTTTATATCGCTGCATATCGTTTATTTCGCCCATTACTATTGTGATCTGGTATTTTTTAGGCCCAATCGCTCAGCTCTACTTATTAGGTTTTACACGACCAGTTTGCAGCATGATCAGCAGAAAATATCTACTGGAACCCAGTGGAGGAAACCATGGATCGCTCGTAACGTACCTCTGGGAAAAAGCAATGGTTCGTCGTGGACACTTTCTCCTGTCTGTCCTTCGGGATGTCCACCTTCAGAATATTGCTGGCATTCCGGTGTCTGCGCTCGAGGAGAACAGGAGCTTCTGTTTCATTACAAACACAATCACAGATCGTAGTGTTAATAAAGACTTGTCTTCACTCAGTGTCTGAATCTGATTTATCATCATGTATCATCCAAATAAAACATTTGCTTTTGTGAAAACACCATCTCTTCTGATTCTAGCTCTGGATATTGTACATTTGGATGCTTTCTGAGGGTTTAACAATATATCGGGAAACCTTGTATTGCGTAAGGCTCTGTGATTTCATGATTTTATTGAATAACTCGATATGTTTTATCTCTAAACATAAACTCAGGCGGTGTCGGCCCGTCCTAATATTACGAAAAAAAATGTCACAATACGAGTTTAAAGTTACTGGGAGACATCATCTAGGAGTTACAGACACTCCAACACTACAAGAACAAGCCTGAGAAATAGAAATAAACTTTTGTTGGGAAACGAGAAGTCCCCCCAAACTTTAGTGCTTCCCCCTATCTGCCGTTCTTGGCTTTACAGTCTTAAAGTTTCTTTAAATTCACTTTTATTTTTCAATCAAAGTTTAAACATTGAAATAGCTTCAGTAGTTGTAATAAAATAGTTTTCATTTCAGTTTCTTCTGTAAATGTTCATGATATATACAGTATCGTACGATTGATCTCTTTATCATTATAGCCCTAATGCCGACACGTTAAACATCAAAGGAAAGCGGTGAAAGCATCGCGTCACTCACTTAAGGAAGAGTCATCGGTACGTACCAGGTTTGACCGGACGAAACTCCGCCTTTGATGATGTCACCCACTGGTCCTCGGACATCTCCCGGAGGTTGAACGGCTGATTCTTTTTAATGCTCGGAAGCAAGCATTCCTTGGCATTTCCGTGACTGTTAGAGAGGAGAGAGTTAGTTCCATCACTTTTTACCAGCACATACTGGAATTATTGAGACGCTCGGCCAAAACAAATCCTACTTTTGTTTCTAAAGCCGAAGTGAAAACTGTGCTATGGAAGCACTTATGTAACCAATCATTTCCTGAAGGAGGGAACAGAGACATACGTCGAGTGACAGACTGTGGGAAGCCCCCACAAAATACCATTAGCAAGCTCCTTCCATGCAGGCCTGTGCTGACCAGGGGTAGACTGAATACTAGGGTTGCTCATCTTCCAGAGATAAATAGAAATGATTAAATTCCTGACTCAAAGCGGAACAACACTCTTACGCTTGGCAAGAACGACACTCTCAGACAGCACTTTGCCGGCGGGGGATCCAACATTCTATAGAATGTGAAGTTTTGATTACAAATTTTACCAAATCGATTTCTGGAATTCAACAGAATCCCTGAATTCATTCTTTACCGGAAACAATTCTATGAATTTGGTTTTTATCATTCTTCATATTTGCTCTCATGAGAAAGAAAAGCACGAGGTTTGATGCGAGCGCAGCAGCGGCAGGAAGTTAAATCTGACTAAAGTGAGTCATTTTCTCAGATTTTATTCTCTGACCTCCTGAAAGAAGAGGAGTAGGACGTCTGGGTGTCCGTGATCTTCTCTCGATCTCCAAGAACAACAGAAGAATACTGAACATGTTTCTGAAAGAAAGAAAAACAGAGGTTAAAATGTGCTGATATTGACTCTGTCACCAGTTAATGGAGCAGTACCTTCTCAACGGACTCCAGAGGAGCAGAAGGAGTAGGTCTCCTGCGCTGATAAGCCTCCTGAGTAACGGAGCTGAACAGGTTCTTCTTCTCCTGGTTCAGACTCAATCCAACACCTTTATAAAGAAGAAGAAGAAAAAAGTGACATTACACAAGAAAACACATTAAACAAGACATGAAACACTTTTCACAGCAATAACCAGAAACAGAAACTAATATAAACTGCCTGACCAACAAAAAAGACCTTAATACTTTGTTGTACCTCCATTATCTGTGATACTCGTAATAAGTTTGGGATATTGATAGTAGTGGTCTACCGTCCTGTTCACTGGTGTGTGCCGGAGAAGGGAAAGGGAGCGATGCGCTGAGGACAACATGGTCCCCAGGGTTAGCTTTGGAGGAGGTGCAACGGTCCAGCCAAAACTTATTTGGTTATTGTTGATGGTTCAGTCAGTGAGGATCTACCTCAGAGACATCATACACAGTAAAATCCTAAGAGTTAAATTAACTCTACTCGGAGTATATTTGGTCCCACTCTATATAGAGTTAAAGCGACTCTGAGAAAGAGTAATTTAATAATCTATTTTCTTCATGTTTTTCCAAATCTCCATGGAAAATGCAAACTAAATATTAACTATTCAGAGAGGGACCAAGTCCACTCCAGAAAGAGTAAAAACAGACAAAAATAGACTGTTTAGTTCAAATAGACTTATTTAAATAACTCTCCTTCAGAGTTGGTTTAACTCTATATAGAGTGGGACCAAATACACTCTGAGTAGAGTTAATTTAACTCTTAAGATTTTACTGTGTAGAGCCCAACATCATCCTCCAATTCCACCAGTGCACCCCCAACTTTCTGTTCATGGATGATAATGCTCCACCACATCGTGGCAGAAGTCACAGCTCGCCTTCAGGATGATGGAGTGTCTCTTATGGTCTGGACATCAATGTCCTCTACCTGAACCCAGTGGAACATGTCTGGGACCAGTTGAAGCAGAGATTGCATGATCGTAGCCCACCCCCACGTGACCTGACAGTTGTGTGCAGCATTTGTGGAAGAGTGGAATGCATTTCCTCAGAACATCATCGTGAGGAGCATGAGACGCTGTCATTGCAGCAAATCGTGGAAACATCGATACCGACATTTTACATTTGGGTTCTTTGGAGCTACTCCTGCTATTGGCTACATTTTTGGAGTAATAAATATTAAACTAATGAAAAATGGTGTTTCTTTGCATTCGTTATATTAAATATCAACTTTTACTTTTTCCGTTAAAATTCAGAGCAAATAGGAAAAGCACTCGTGTAAATAACAATATCCCAAACTCATTGTGAGTAATGAATAATAATATAATTACAGGGAATGGGAAAATGCAGGCCTGTATATTATTTAAGGAATACAATGCAGTAACTGATGAGATTTGAGGAAAAGAATGAAGATTTCTAGGAAAATAAAGATGACTTTATAGCTAGAACTGACCGGTTTTTGCAGACTCCTTAACCCTGAGCACCGGGGACACTTCGTGGGGGGTGTAGGTGGTCCTGTAGGTGGGCTCAGGAAGCTTCCCGGTGAAACTCGTCCTGACGGAGGTTCGAGGACGGAGGATCTGAGCCCTGGACGTCGGCAGGCTCTTAAAGGTGGAGGAATGAGTGGTCTCGGTGGCTCCACGGTGCTTGTCCTGAAGGTTAAAGTTGGTTGTGTAGAGCGAGAACCGGGCTTCTTTAGGCCCCTGGACAGCGGCGGGCGTTTTAAAATCCCTGCTGGTCGTGGATTCATACGCGCCGTCCATTTTACAGACAAACGGTAAGTTGGAAATTTTTCTGAACATTCTGAAGATTTGTTATAACACAAAATCTTTCTTGAATCGAGGTTTACTGCTGCTATCTGCTGACAAGCTCTGGTCTAATAGTTTGCTGAACTAGTGTCGTCGACGGACGAAAGATGCTCAGAAACGTGACGTCATAAATAGAACATCGACTAGAAAAAAAACAACTGTCGCGTGTCACGTGAGTGCGTAAGCCTAGTTTAATTGGCTGTAAATAAAGTTTTTAGCGCTCACGATTTATTTTTTATTATACATTTTACAGTTTTCCAGATGCTCTAACAGTTATAAAAAGCATTTTTATGTTAAAACAGTATTAAAAACATTTTCATTAATTCCTTCATTTTCCTGCCGCTTATTCCCTTTTGAGGTCACGTGGGTCTGCTGCTCCAGCGCACATCGACCGAGAGGCGGGGCTAAACCCTTGACAGGTCGCTGACCATCGCAGGAATTAAAACATTGGGTGAATATTCCGTTAAATAGGCGAGAAAACTATTTACTTTCCCAAGAAATGGTTTACATGAAATCGATTTCTATTTCACACTAATAGATAATAATGAGTATAACATCAATAAATCAAATACACATCCACAAAATGTTAAAATCCATTAAACTTTTTCACTCAAAAATACCATGTTTTATTCCATCAATTTAAAGTAGCTTCTCTTTCGATTGAAAAATAATTAAATTAAGTTAAAAGTGATTTATTCTGATATCAACCTGCACATCATCAATTATATTGAACCACAGCTTGATTAAAACATAAGCTACGTTCATCTTACAGTGTTTTCAAAATAATATTTAACTTTATGCTCATTTTAAAAACAATGTTATATATCATGAATGAACCATTGGTGAACTCCACAAAAAGCTTTTTCTTTGGTGTTGTGTCATGATCCTGCTCTCCCCTCTCGAGAGTTCTGAGACCTCAGGACGACGAGGAAAGAGACACGACACAGAGTTTATGCATCAACCAAGTCCCAGTTTATTGACAGTTTCTTCAAGGTTTTTATACTGTTTGAGTAGGTCAGGAGGGGCAGGAAACAGCCCATATATCGTCTCACTACTATACATTTCTGTAAATGAAAATTTCTTTTGCGAAGTCTAAGTATCATAATACTCAAATATAAAGTCCCAAAATCATAAACAATTCTTGGTAACTGGAATAATTAGAACTGCTAATTTCACATCTGATACTTGCTTTGTTCTGTCCTTGTATCTCTGGATCGATAGGCACTCTAAAGTAGTACCATCAGCATCAAAACATAAGAAACAATAACCCGATACAGTCAAAACCCTTTATATCATTCAGAATAATCATCATAAGATCTTATTTCTACAAGGTTCTGGTAATTATCCAGAAGAACTCAATCTTTCAATCAAACTTTAGAAGAAAATACAGAGAAATATCCCCTTCTCTGGTCATTCCAGATACTTCATCATTAATGTGTTCAATTATTTGAGTCACAGAGTTCAGCTCTGGTTTCCAGTAAAAGCAAAAGCAAATAGAATTCATTTGTTGTGGAAAGAAACAAATCTCCAAGTTGTTGTGTTAAACTCATTATATCATTGTCATAAGATTCAAGTTCAGTTCTGATCGAAAGAAGTACGGATGGAATCAGTTCAGTGTCACAACGAAGATGGTGATGATGATGATGATGATGATGATGATGTAGTTTCTATGTGAACATTAGCATTGATGTATAGTTTGTTTAGAATTCACGGTGTTTGTGGTTAAATAAACTCTTGGTGTTTGGGGAATTGTTGTGGACCGGACTTTCGTGGTAAATCTGCCGTTTGGCAAGTGTGGCTGAAGATGGGGCTATTGCTGGGATTCTGAAGTGGGATCATTGCAGCAAGGAACTCCACAGCATCGAGGTAGATCCTCCATCCTCCACTTGAGTCTTTGCCTGCTCCCCACGCTCAGGCTCAACTTGAGTTACATGCAGCAGCGGTGCGTCGTTCCCAGAGAAAGAGACATTCTCCTGCTCATCTTAACCCTTCTGTTGTGTTAGGGTCAAAATTGACCCTTTTCAAGTTTGACTGTTTGAAAAGTACACTTTCCTTTTTTATCCTGGAATGAGGCTTCATCTAATCCTCAGACACACATATTCAAATGCAGCAAAATCAATTTTCACAATTTTAGTAAATTCTAAACGGCTCAAAAAAAAGTTACATCTGTAGTGTTACGGGTCCAAAATGACCCGGCAGACACACCACCCACCATGTGAACTTAATTTTTACATTGTTCATAAACACTGGCACATACAAAGAGGGTTTGGTGGGATATTAACAGTTGAATTCTGTAGGAGCATCTGTGAACATGAGCAAAAGATATACTGTTCATGAGGCACTGGGTCGTATCTTTGGCAATGATGGTGATCCTGAGGATAGAGGGGAAAGTGAAGCTGAGGAGGATGTGTCTGAGGATGAGGTTCTGTATGACCCTGAACAAGACAAAACATATGAGGAGGACCCAAATGTCACAGATGATCAAAGACAGGTTTTCAAGTCAAGAAAAGATGACAATTCATGGTAATCAAGCCCTCTTCAAACCCATTCCAGGGAACCGACAGAGAATATCCTCAGGATGACTCCAGGGCCTACTAGATACGCTGTGTCACACGCCCAAGACATCAAGTCAGCGTTTGAACTGTTCTTTCCACAATCTGTTCAGAAAATCCTACTTGAGATGACCAACATGGAAGGGAGAAGAGTATTTGGTGATAGCTGGACAGAGATGAACAAAACACAGCTCGATGTCTACATGGGACTGTTGCTTCTTGCGGGGGTATACAGATCCTGTAATGAAGCTACGGCCAGTTTATGGGATGGTGAATCAGGACGTCCTATTTTTCGTGCCACAATGTCGTTTCAAGCCTTTCATGTGTTATCAAGAGTGCTACGTTTTGACAACAGGGAAACAAGAGTTGCTCGTCGTGAGAATGACAAGCTTGCTCCCATCAGGGAGGTTTGGGACAAATGGGAGAAAATTTACCTTTTGTGTAAAATCCTGGGCCAGAGGTGGACAGTGGATGAATGGCTAGTTCAATTTCAGTTTTGTTGTTCACCTTGTTCCTTTCTCTGCTTGCGATAGATTTGTGAGCAACAGCTTCGGTGATAGTCACCCGCCGTGTCGGCTCTTGCATGGACATGCTTCTGGCATGTTTTGCTGTAGAGAAGTGTCGGTCAAGCAAGGTTTTTTTTGTGTTCCACGACAATTTTGCAAACAGAGCAAAGAGTTTCCCTCCACTTTCATGGAGAACATTAGGGAATTGCTTTGCACGGTCTATCGCAGTGAAATTTGTCGGTAAGTGTGATGTATTTGCGCTTGTGCCTGCTTTCTCTGAAAAGAAAGTCCTGTGTGAAAATAATGCAGACGGACCAAACTTATTGGTCGAATTCGAAGTAAAGTCGCCGTAATTAGATGAAATTGCAAGGCCGCAAATAAATCACAGGGATTGGCTGAATTTGCGTGAATTGGCGCGATCGTAACATCACACAATCCTGGAGGGACTGGACAATGTGCCCTTCTCTGGCAGTTCAAAGAAAGAAAAATATTTATAAAAAAGGCTCCTGCCCTTGAAATTTGGCTTCATGTTCGCCCTTCTCCCAGAGTGGGCGGCACTAGAACAACAATGGTTTGCAGATAATCTGCTAATCAACAAGCAGCGCAGTCACGTCAACAAGTAATCAACCAACAACTTCCAGTAACCAAAAAATAAAACTTTCAAAGTCAAAAGTAATCGATTTCCACAATTGTTACTGTCAAAAGTCCATTATTCAGTCAAAAGTCACGTCAAGGATCCATTTAAAGTTTTTGTTGTTCTCTGTAGTTCAGAGTTCATAATATCATTTTATCATTAATTCAAACTATTAACTTTATTCTATATCTTTCTTCATAGTTGTACTATTATAATCTCTATAATTTTTATTAATAATTTTCTTCTCATTCTCATATTTAAAGAAGTTTTACATTTTTCCCTAAATTTGCTTATGTTCTGTGTGATTCTCTTTGAGAGAGATGCATGCAGCACAGCGCCCAGAACTCCACCCACACAGACTCCATCACTGTCAAGATTTCAACCTTAAGAAACTCTTTCACACACTTCCATTCACTCGAGGCTCTCGTCTGCAGTGTGTATTTTTCAGAAATTTCTGTGATGAGTAAAATCAGCTTAATGCACTCAAACCTCACCCTGAGCCTCTGTGTCTCACTCAAGATTGAAAGTCTTGTTCTAGGACTGCCTTGTGAAGATCCGTGAGAGAGCAACAAGCCTCACTGAGTAAGGCAAACTGGGTGGGAAAAAGCTGTTTACCATTCTTGATGAGAAAGATGGCTACTGGCAAATGAAACTGGATGAGGAGTCAGCAGACCTGTGCACGTGTAACACGCCATGGGGCAGGTTTTAATCGAATGACATTTGGGTTAAAATCAGCTTGTGAAGTTTTTCAGTGTTTGATCACTGAGAGTTTTGGAGACGTTGTAGGTGTTTTTTTGGTGGCTGATGACATGATCATAGCAGCGTCCTCCAAGGAAGAGCATGAGCGTTGGGTCTGCAGTACATGGTTAGTGAAGTCACTTACCTTGGTCAGATCATTACCTCGCAAGGAGTGAAACTCAAAAGTAAAAACCATCACCCAGCTCTCCACACCAACCGACAGAAAAGCACTTCAACGGTTGTTAGGCATGACAAGGTATCAGTCACAATACATACCTGGTGAAGCAACAATACCTGCACCACTCAGAAAGATATAGAATGGGAATGGCATCCAGAATAGTTGAAAAAAGCCGAAACAACGGCACCTGTTCTCAGACATTTGGACTCAAAGCTGAGCATAGAGGTGCAGTCAGATGCTTCAAAATGCTTCCTGGGCGCCACCTTAATGCAAGAAAAGCAACCAATAGCATATGCTTCAAGAGCATTATCATCTGCAGAGAAGAACTATGCTCAGATTGAAAAAGAGCTGCTGGCCATAGGTTTTGCCCTGAAAAAGTTCCACCAGTACGTTTATGGTATTCCAGTCAGATCATAAACCCCTTGAGGCAATAGTATCCAAGCCCATCGGAGCAGCCCCAGCACGTCTACAAAGAATGTTACTTCAACTGCAGAAGTATGTCATCAACATTACACTCCAGGCAACCAAATGCTAATAACAGACACACTTCTCTAGAGAAATCCTTCCATCAGAAGAAGAAGAGGGTTCAGAGCTGAATGATGAGAGTCATCTATGCCGTGGAGAGAGAATCACATGACGGGGACATCATGGAGATGATCCAAATGATGCAGATACAGAACTTGATCAGCTCAGGCAACTGCAGAAAAAACCAAGTCCCTCTATCTGCTCAACCATACTGGCCAATCAGAGGCACAGTAAGCATCCAGGATGGACTACTCATGAAAGACGAGAGAGTCATCATACCTAGAACATCGAGGGCTGAGGTTCTAAAACCACTTCATGTGGCACATCAAGGTATACAGCGCTCGTTGGCACATGCCAGATCATGTTTCTATTGGCCAGATCTTACTCAAGCAGTTCACTGCAGCCTGGTAGAGTCCTGCAACACATGCCAGCAAAACCAGCCGCTTATGTCTCACCCAGTTCCAGAAACATGGCAGAAACTAGCCCATTTCTTCTGGTTGTGGATTACTTCTTAAAGTATCCGGTAGTCCTCCAGTTAAAAGACAAATATAAAGTAGGAGTCGAGAAATAGTCTTATCTTTTGATTTACAGCATCATCAAAGTTTGAAGATAGTTAAAAAAGACAAACTATATAATTGTTCCATTATGTGATTTTTGGATATTTATATTATGACAAGATGGACTGGTGACCCGACCAGGGTGTACCTCCGAAAGGGAACAAGTGTGTACAGAATATGAAAGAATGAATTAAACATTAACATCAATTTTTAAAAATAATAGTTTATTTTCAATATCGAAGTGTTTGTAATAAAATAGAAATAAATGTATAGCAAAGAGTACAATAGAGCCCTCTACTGGCCAAACTGATATTCCCCCTGATATTAATATTCACCGGAGTCTATGCTGTAGTTCTTAAGTTTCGAGCGTGTCTCCTGAGGAACAATAGCTCTTCTTTCTGATCAAATCTGCATATTTGTTTTATCTTCTGGAAAAACTCTAAACATCAGTGCGCCCCACAATTCTATATTTAATTCAAGTCTGGACTTTGTGCAGGACAGTGAAGTACACTTTACTCATTTAAAGATATTTCTTCACCAGAAGTGAGGTTTGCTTTGGATCCTTGTCATGACTTTCAAAATATTCTTAAATACTTAATTTTTTCATGTTTATTTCAACCTTGTCAAGACTCTTAGCACCAAACACACCCCCACCACCAAGTTTCACCGTGGGAACGCTGTTCTTGGGATTGAAAGCCTCGACCTTCTTTCTATAAAACCATGTTTTGCTTTAATTGACCAAAGGACACATTTCTCCAGGTTGTCGTTAGAAAAATTCTTTCTTGCTTGGAGGTGTTTCTTCAGAAGTGGCTGTGAGTTTTCAGTGTATTCCTGTGCAGGGCTCTGTAGTGAACATGGTTTGAAAAGATTGTGACGTCATATGTGATCGACGGAAGCAAGCACAGGAGAGATTTTGGTAACAACGTGTATGTGTATGTGACACATGTGAGAGCTCCTGAATAAAGACGTGTTATTGTTCAAACGCATACTTCTAGCGTTGTCATGATCGCACAGTGACACGCTTACATCACATTGGCGACGAGGATACAGCGAACTTCCAGCAGTCTGTCGCAAATTCAGCCGTCGAGACTCCGAACTTCATCACATCCGAATGAGTGAGCACGCCTCACACTACAAGTCAAACAGATGCATTCCATGATGAACACCGCACCTATTCAGCCAATCAACGCTGAGCTCGACCCCAGTTCTGTAGGAACTCGGTGGAACAAGTGAATTCAACGCTTCGAGAACTTTCTTGTGGCCATGAACATTACTGGCGATGCCAGACAGAAAGCGCTGTTACTCCACCTGGCAGGTGAACGTATGCATGACGTATACGATACAGTCGCAGCAGACGACAGCTTCACAGAAGCCAAAGCTAAACTGAAAGGCTATTTCTCCCCAAAAAGAACACTCAATACCTTGTCTATCAATTTAGAAAAGCCGTGCAAGAACAAGGAGAAAAATTAGACACGCACCAGACAAGGCTCAGACATTGATCAAGAAATCAAAGCGCAAATAAAACAAAGCTGCACTTCATCCAGACTGCACAGAAAAGCTCTATGTGAACCAGAATTAACCCTAGCAGCATTGTTGGATCATGGGAGGACGCTGGAACTTTCCGAGCAGCAGGCTGTAAAGATTGAACAACACACTGCAAACACAGTAAATGCTATAAATCAACATTCTACACAACAAGGAGATGGAAGAGAGACAACAGTCGTGTATTTAGCACAAAGTGTAGAAATTGTGGGGGTAAATTTCCACATCACACAACATGTCCAGCTAAAGGTCAGGAATGCAGAGCATGTGGGAAACTCAATCACTGTGCAAAAGTTTGTCGCTCTACCGCAAAAAAGTTCTCTGATGGCACACAAGAGAAACGCAACGCTCCTTTCAATAACATGCAGCGTAACAAGCCACAGAGAGCTAAACAGGTTGCCACAGCGAGTGCTAGTCACACGGGTTATGACTCATCAGACAGCGACGACGCTTATGGAAGTGACCACCAGGAGGTGCTGTGGGTTTTTATAGGGTGGTTTTCTTCTTTGTGTGTTTTTTTATTTGTATGGGTGGAGTTTTTGATCATTTATGAGGCATGCCATCAGTCCGCTTGAGTTAGAACCACCGTAACCTGTGAACTGAACTGAACTGATCACAAGGCCAGGTTCCCGTTTAATGAAGTACCCTTCAGTCAAGCGGAGCGAGGTCTGTTTATTTGTTGAGTTGTTTGTAAATGTGCTTATGTTGGGACTTTTGTGGTCGTATCATTTGTGGATTGTTTGTTGTATGTGTAAGTTGTATTTATTTGGTGTTTTTCTGTTTAGTTTCACTGTTTGTAGGAGCACGGCGGATGGGAAAGGATGAAAACGTGCAATGCACAACAAAAAAAAAAGAGCACTCGTTGGAAACTCTGTGTTCCGCTTTGATTTGAGAAACTGAAGGGCAGCTACAGCTTATGTGTTAGTTCTAAACTGTAACTATGATTCACAACAACCTCAGGCCCAAATTCGGATAAATGAAACCAAACTTGTGGCACTGATGGATTCAGGAGCTGCTGTAAACATTATCAGTCAAGCGTTGCATTTGGTGCATTTGAATGTGATGTTCATGCATCGGGGCGATCTACTAATGCTAAATTCTACGTCTCGCAACCAAATGGTAACACACTAGTGAGCTACAAGACAGCGCAAGAGTTAGTGATAATAAACATCAATAATGCTGTCACAACCGCACATGTTAGTCACTCAGTAGCTGACGAACTGGTCGAAAAGTTTCCTGAATTGTTTAATGGAATCGGAAAATTAAAGATTTTCAGGTAAAACTGCACATCAACAAAGACATTCAGCCAACGTGTCAGCCCCACAGACGTGTGCCGTTCCACATACGACAAAAGGTAGAGGCTGAGCTACACATGCTGGAAAATGACGACATAATTGAAACAGTGAATGGGTTTCTCCAATTGTAACTCCTCCGAAACCAAAAGACCCTGATATTCAGCGTGAGCGCCACATAACACCAACGATTGACGACATCATACAGGAACTAAATGGTGCAGAATTCTTCTCAAAACTCGATCTCAGGGCAGGCTATCACCAGCTTGAGCTGCACCCTGGCACTCGATATATAACTACAGTTACAACACATTTGGGACTGAAGAGATACAAAAGGATAAATTTCTGAATATCTTCTGCTGCAGAGGTGTTTATAAATGCGATAACACAGACGTTGCAAGCATAAAAGGAGTGAGGAATCTTAAGTGATGACATCATAGTGTACGGTGTGTCACAAAGAGCTCTTCGCACTGTTTTCCAAAGGCTAAAAGACTGAGGTCTTACATTAAACCGCGCAAAATGTGAGTTCAACAAACACAGGCTTGAGTTCTATGGGTTTGTGTTTTCAGATAGTGGCTGACCCCAAAAAGGTGAAAGCCATCTTAGAGGCCAGTGAACCTAAAGATTCAGGTGAGATCAGGAGTTTTCTGGGTATGGTGAATTACTGTTCGCGCTTCATTCAAAGCTTCTTCGCAATTAGCGCACCGCTACGAGACCTAATGAAAAAGGGGACTGAATGTGCATGAGAAGATATACACACCCAAGCGTTTCAACAGCTCAAAGATGCTTTAGCCAAAGCCACCACAATGTCCTACTTTGACCCCTCAAAAGACACAGAACTTGTTGTCGATGCGAGTCCAGTTGGTCTGGGTGTGATCTTATCGCAAAAGAAAAATGGAGAAAAATGCATAATTGCTTATGCCAGCCGTGCACTTAGCGATGTTGAGAGGAGGTCTTCTCAGACAGAGCGTGAAGCTTTAGCCATAGTATGGAGTTGTGAGCACTTCCATCTATATCTCTATGGCATTTCATTTACCCAAGTTACTGACCACAAACCGTTAGAACTGATCTGGAACAATCCAAGATCTAAACCACCCGCTAGGATTGAAAGATGGGGACTTAGATTACAACCTCATCAGTTCAAAGTGGAGTACAGGAAGGGTGTTGACAATCCTGCCGATTTCATGTCGAGGCGTCCAGTAAACCTAGGGATGGAACAGAACACAAGAGCATCCAAAGTTGCAGAAGAATATGTCAACTTCCTGTCATTTCAAGCAACACCAAAAGCAATGACCCTGGAAGAGATACAAGCCAAAACAAAGAAAGATGGTGTTCTTCAGAAAGTATGTCAAGAACAATTCATGGTGTGTAGTGAAAACTGATTCAACAACTTCAGATGTTCTGAAACCGTATCGAAACATCATTTCTGAACTTACTGTTCTACCGGATAATGACCTCATCCTCCGAGGCTCGAGAATCGTTGTTCCGTCAGCACGACAGCAGAGAGTGTTACAACTTGCTCATGAAAGCCATCAAGGGGTCGCAAAAACCAAAAGTCTATTGAGGGAAAAGGTCTGGTTTCCCTACATTCACCAAAGGGTTCATGCCGTGATTGAATGTTGTGTCATTTGTCAAGAGAATAATCCCACTGCACACACAGAACCACTTCAAATGTCAGAATTACCCAAAGCACCATGGTGTAACCTCAGCGCAGATTTTTATGGTCCATTACCGACGTGAGAATATCTAATGGTCATCATAGACGATTACACTCGATAACCTGTCGTCAAAATTCTTCATAGTACATCCACGTCAACCGTGATTCCTGCTCTTGATGATGTTTTCTCCATGTTCGGAATTCCCAAAGTCCTGAAAACAGACAATGGGCCTCCAGTCAATAGCAACGTGTTCAAACTATTTGCTGAATATATGGGATTCCAACACAGAAAAATAACCCACTATGGCCTCAAGCAAACAACTCCGCTGAAAGATTCATGCGTACTGTAGGAAACTCAGAATCGAAGAGCAGGAGATTTTGGGGTAACAGAACAAGTTTAATGCTCAGAGCTGCAGTCATCCAAAATCCTTCAACACAGCAAACTAAAACATTCTTTCTTTGTATCTTATACACTGGAAACCTTTGGGGGCTGCCCACAAAAGGGGTGGTCAGTTCAAAGCATGATCAGATAACAGAAGTTTGTAAATCAAATAGCACCTACCTAAATTCCACCAGCCCCCAACATACATTAGCTGGAATTATGTAAAAAGAGTTTGTCGATCTTAATAAGCAATTCTCTGTAAATCACAATCATTAAGTGATGAATCTTAAATACCAAATACAAAGTTAAACACAGAACTTTTGGCTGTTGTTAAATAGTTATGTAGGAAAAGCATAGCTTACAATGGATGTTACATTTGTAATCCTACAGTCCCATTAGTTCCTTTTCAGGATCAGGTGGTGACCTTGCAAGTCCTGCCACAGGAGGAGTTAAAGCCAGCCCAGGGTTCCCTTTATTTCGGGTCTACATGAACTGAACCCGGAAGTTCTGTAACTCCCAGTAGCTCTTCATATGTTCGAGGGTTTTTGTCTTCAGGCCTGACCTCTACAGAATTCAGAGTTCCCCTCTTTTAGGTGCCCCCTTTCCCTGGGTCAGGTGGTTCGTATGATCCTTGCTCCTTTCCCTGCCTTACCTTAAACAGAGAAATCTGAAACAAAGTAACTGCTGTTGACTATTTTCATTTACAGGAGTGATCCCTTTTACATCTTTTAAAGATATTTAATTTAATCTAGAGCATGTTTTACAGAAATGTAGATTAAAATTATACTTTTCCAGGTGTTTGAACAGAAATGGGGCTAAAGTCGTTTATATTACTTTAAATGTCTGATATATTTATAATGCTATATGTAAGAGAGAAGCATATTTCACAACTCTAAAGTGTTCTAGGAGTCTAGTGGACATCACATGGACTCCAGATGTGGGTGGGGCTTATTATTAAGCTACCTTCATCAACTCTGTCTAATTGGTCAATGGTTTCTATCCATTTACTGGGCTTGTTAAAAGTAAATGTTAGCCACTCTTGTACACAATAGAGTCTGATTGTAGGTAGAACAGATGTTTAGTAGCTGTACACCCTGGGACAGAGCATCAGATTCTTGTCCTTGTTTTCAGCTTATGAAACTGATTTTTAAATAAGAAATATTAACTTAGAAATAACTGCAGTGAGAAACATCATCAAGAAGCTGAAAGAGACAAACACAGTGGAGAACAAGACGAAGCAGATGCAGGAAGAGAAAGATTTTCTAAAACTTTGGAATGTTTCTAAGGCTCAAGATAAACCAGTGAAGGACTGGAATTGATGCCTCAACAGTCACTAGAGCCCTGCACAGGAATACACTGAAAACTCACTGCCGCTTCTGAACAAGAGAAACCCCCAAGAGAGAAAGAAATTTGCTAAAGACAAGATCAGAAGAAAAAAAATACAGAAAAAAAGGTTTTAGAGAAAAAAAGGTTGAAGCTTTCAACCCCAAAAACAGCGTTCCCACAGTGAAACATGGTGGTGGGGGTATAATGCTGTGAGGGTGCTGAGATTCTTGTCAAGGTTGAAATAAACATGAAATAAATGAAGCGTTTAATAATATTTTGAAAGGCAACCTTTCAAAGGACAAGGACCCAAAGCAAACCTCTCTTCTGGTGAAGAAATATCTCTAAATGAGCAAAGTGTACTTCACAAAGTCCAGATTTAAATCCAATAGAAAATTGTGGGGCACACTTAAGTTTAGAGTTGTTCCAGAAGACCAACAAATACACAGTTTTGCTCAGAAAGAATGGGCTGTTGTTCCTCAGGAGACACTGAGACGTGTTGAGAACTACAGCAGCGACTGAAAGCTGTTATCAAGGGGATTCTCCATGTACTATTAACATCAGAGATCATCATTTTGACCAGTAGAGGCTTTTATTGTAATCTTTGCAACATGCAAACTCCTCCTAGGAAAGTCACCGGCGAGACTCGAACCTGTAACCTTGTAACTGAAAAGCCACCGTGCCATAGAACTATTTATAAAATCACAAAAGAGCTATTACACAAAGGGAATAATAATAAAAATATGTTTATTTTGAGGTGACAACATTAATAAGGGTTTCTATTGTGACGAGCAACTAATTGAGGTCGCGGCTAAACTAGCTAACTGTGCAGCTATGCTGAGCGCCTAAGCCGGTGGAGATCCCTGTGTCCCATAGACCACACGACCCCAGGGAATCCCAGAGTTCTTAGAAGAACTGTTTTGATAGCGCTTAAAAGTGCTGTTGAGAAATTGCTCGGAGAGACTGACTCTGCGGTAAATAATGCTGTTTATTATACAACTATCGTAAATTCTACAATAACCCAGCGGCCACCTGCAGCCGCACCCATTACTCTATGTGTATCATGGACGGTTAGTGAACCAGATCACACATTTACATACACAAACACATAACCTGCAATCACATACATGTTCAAATAATAAAGACATTAAACATAAACGCATAACATCGGAGCATTTGCTTTATAACTAATTTATAAGCGCTTCCCATGATGCTCCGCGGCGACGACGCAACGCAGGGTCGTCACACTATCAATAAATACTGAACGTGTAATCGATGCGTTTTGGGGATAAATTATCACAATTTGAATTTCCTCAGAGAAAAAACGTTTTTGATCTTCTTCCTTTGTTTGTTACATCACTTCCTGTAATGAAGCCTTAAATCAATCTTAACACCTTTTTACCCAAGAATCACGTTTGCTTTAGACCAGTTTGAGGACAGACATGAATCGTAGAAAATGGGACTGGGGTAAAGTCACAAAACAATAGCTTTTGAACAAAATACATTAAAATATTATAATCTACAGAATTAACAATTACCAGCATTTCACAATAATTAACAGTAATTAATGTTTCCCTGTAATACCCCAATGAATACCTGTAAAAACTACAGAATCCTTGGATTTTACAGCATTTAACTGTTATTTTACAGTAAAGTAAATCTTGTAATAATCTAAAGCCTCCTGTTACATCACAACAAGGCCTGTAAGATCACAGCAACACAGTGAAAAAAGTATATTCACAGTATATTACTGTAATCCTTTCTGTCAAAGTAATGCAACATGTTTCTAAATATTTACTGTAAATTCACAATGAAATCAACTCTTCACACAAATGTTTTATATTAACATTATAAAGTGTTAATGGATTAATGCAATAACAGGTAATTAACATATTAACATACCCAGCTCTATTTGCTCCTAACGGCTCGATCTGATCTCACCATCATTGATCAAGTTTCAGTCTCAGATTCTCGATGATTATCGTTCTGTTCTCGATCAGTTCCAGGAGAACTTTTCAGACTTTAAGGCATTCCCAACGATTCCAAACAGCCGTTCATCAGGAGAATGGAGGAGCGAAAGCTCAGGAACAGAATAAAAGCGATTCCACTGAGTTCAAGGAGCAACGGGAGCAGCTTCTTTATGAAAAAATCCTCGAGGAGGAAACAGCTGCAGACTCCAGAAGTTCAGAATTCAAAAGCTGTAAATAAAACAGAGAGATGTGAGAGACGTCACTGCAGCCGCTGCTCGAGAACCGTTTTATTTACCACACAGAGATTATAATATTCAACCTGTGCTACAATGAACTGATCGCAAGATAAAAATGAAGTAAAAGTAAAGTAATAAACTCTGTCTGCAGACATTAAATCTATTGATTGTTTAACGCTCTCATGGATTCCAGATGGAGATGTTTCATGTGAGGTTCTAAGTTCTTCTCTCTGTGATGCTCTTCTCTCTCGACTCGGAGGACAATGGAAACTCTCTGACTGAAGATGTTCAGGAGGCTTCTCTGAGAAAGAGCTGAAGGTTTTCAGGAAATGTGAGAAGACCTGCGGAACCCCCTGAGCCTTACCAGGAGAAGGTAAAGAAAATAGATGAATAGACTTCTAATATCACTCCATCACTGAGGAACTGTCTCTCTGTATCTGATGAAACTCATCTGTATCTTCATGAGATAAAGAACCTCATCACAGCCACAAGAATCAAAGAGACGGAGAGAAGAGAAGAGAGCAGAACTTTCTCACTGGAGACTTCTTTCTGACCATGAACCTCTTCTGAGGATTTTGTTCCAGTCTTTGTGTCTTTAGCCTCAGCAAACCAACAAAATATCTGGATTTAACTCTTAAACCGGAACTAAGATTAACTTTAGAAAAACTCACCTCAGTGTCTCCAGTTTATAACGAGGATCAGCCTTTTGTTCAGAGAGCAGCTTCACTCCTGAATCTCTGAGATCATTATCAGTCAGATCCAGTTCTCTCAGGTGTGAGGGGTTCGATCTCAGAGCTGAAGCCAGAGCTGCACAACCTTCATCTGAGACACAACACCATCTCAACCTGTAGAGAAGAAGCAGCTCTTCAGTCTCTCAGTTCAGGATCTACAGCTGGGAATATCCTCCAGGAGTTTTACCATCTTCATTTACTTGAGAGGTAGAGTCCAGATTAATGAACACAAATATAAATAAAACTTTTAAAGTGTAAACATGATAAAGTTAGCGCATAGCTAATAAATATTTATGGACCATTTGCAGGTAAAGAATTAAGAAACAAAAAAAGAAGAAAAAGAGAGTGAGATATAATTGAGAAATGAAAATAAACAAAAATAAAATACAAATCAACCAGAACTTTCACATTCAGACACAGAGACAGCAGCGTTTGGGTTTAATTTGTAATTATTATACAAGTGAAATCAAAAGAGAACGTTTAACATAAGTTTAAAACATTTTTAACCTCTGACTTTATTTTATCTTCAGCAGTTTCTTTATTTAGTTAAAAATGTTGAAACAATCTGAAGGAGATTGAAGATGTTGATTTAAATCAATCTCACCAGAGTTTCTCCAGTTCACAGCGAGGATCCTTCAGAACATCAGAGAGCAGCTTCACTCCTGAATCTTTGAGATCATTATTCCATGACAGATCCAGTTCTCTCAGGTGTGAGGGGTTCGATCTCAGAGCTGAAGCCAGAGCTGCACAACCTTCATCTGAGACATGACACCATCTCAACCTGTAGAGAAGAAGCAGCTCTTCAGTCTCTCAGTTCAGGATCAGAGATTTAATCCAGGGTCAGATTAAAATGTTTCTTACAGCAGCAGAAGATTCTTGTTGTTTGGTATAAGTTTAGTAAATGATGAATAATAATATGTATTTAGGTCGTGATTCAGTAATAATTGATATCATATTTATTAAATATTTAGTTAGATGTTAATGTAGGCATTAGATCATGATGTATTTGATGTGTTTTATACCGTTATATAATTATTGTTGGTATTTAACAAGGTTCTAATCCGCCTGGAATAAAGTTTACTGGTGTGAGGAACAAAGGTTCACACTTGCTCCCCCTGGAGTTCATCTGCGGTAGCTCTCAGATAACAACTAATGAAGCAAAGCAGAGATTGTTATTTTGTTATAAACACTGTTTAACTTCTGAGGAATCATTATTCCATTACCAGTGTGGCCTCAGCATTAACCTTTGAGTTTCATTAGTTTCTAGCAGAATATATTAATCTTTGATCTTATAATTATTTATGAATCGTTATGAGTTTAGACAGTAGAAGCCTTTATGCTAGAACAAGTGTAATGTTTGAAACGATGATGAATAAATCTTCTCAATAGTTTGATATCAGTTATACTTGTAGAATTCTTTATTGATATGAGATATTAAGCAAATAAAAGAAGCTGCAAATATTAAAGTGTGAATCACTGCTCTGAGAAAATCGCTCTCCTCTGTGTTTTTTGGGTTCTCTGTGTCATTATTTCTTCAGGTTCAGGAGTTCAGTAATTCAGTGTTGTGGGGAAGATAAACGTTACACACACTGTTCTTCACTATGTGCTGTGTGTGTTCACAGGTGATGGAGAGGAAGCAGTTTCTATGGATCCTTTGCTCCAGCATGAAAGCCATCTCCATGTGTTAATGCTATTGAGAATGTAGCAATGACTAGAGCTGGAGAACATTGTGTGGTGATTCGAAACAGAAACATGTCATGGTGAGAATGCTGGGGAGGGAGCATTTATCTGTGGCCGGAGATAAAACTGCACCCAGCCTCATCAACCTTCAGCTCATCGCAGATACCAGAAACCCTCTGATAGGCTGTCGAGGATCAAGGGCGGTACCCTCTAGGAGCAGTTACGGGGTGAGGAATTTGTGTTCTGTTATCAAACCAGAGTTCTGATATCTCCTTCACTTATATATGGCTGTATATATTTTGGTTGTTTAATAAAACGTTGTAATTGTTCCGTCTCCGTCCGATCATTGATCCTCGGTGGAAAACAAGCAGATTTTCCGACACAAACAATGAAAACTAAATGTAATTATCACAAGTTTAGAAAAAGCTTCTTGATCAGAGACTGATCCATCACATGATCCACGGCTCCAGTCTGAGGAGCAAACCATCTCCAGAACATTGTTGGAGCTCCTCACTTCAAGACGATTGTTTCAGGTAAGAAATCTTTACTTCTGTAAAATTTATCTCTGTTTCATTTAGAAGATTAAAATATTTCAGAGCTCTGTAAAATATTCTAATAATGATTTATTATTTTCCTCATGATGATCCTATAGTTATTATGGGAGAAGTTCTTTAGTTCATTTCAAAAAGTATAAAAATATAAAAGAGAAAAGTTTAAATCCACCGAAGATTACCCAAGTTTTTCCAGTTCACAGCGAGGATCCTTCAGAACATCAGAGAGCAGCTTCACTCCTGAATCTCTGAGATCTTTATGAGACAGATCCAGTTCTCTCAGGTGTGAGGGGTTCGATCTCAGAGCTGAAGCCAGAGCTGCACAACCTTCATCTGAGACACGACAAGATCTCAACCTGTAGAGAAGAAGCAGCTCTTCAGTCTCTCAGTTCAGGATCTACAGCTGGGAATATCTTCCAGGAGTTTGTGGGGGACTTCAAGTGTTTGGGTACTGTGTTTGGTCGCAGAGTTCTGATTCTGCCAGTGGGGGCGCTATCTTTGATATTGGGCAGGAGGTGAACTTTGGACGGAACAGCTGTAGAGAACTCTCACTGAACCTTCTTGTCTCCCTCCCTCTTCTGTAAAAGTCATGAGGAACCTATCTCCGTGGTCTCCCTCATACTCTCCTGAGATCTCAGCTGGGGAAACACTTAGTCTCTGGGGAAAGAGAGCAGCCAGCTTTCTACAGAGGGACACGGGAGGATGACTGGCTCTCGAAAACAAGACTCTGCCGAAGGAACAGAACTTCATTTCCACGATTGCCCTTAACAAGTTTTACAATCTTTATTTATTTGAGAGACCTTCCAGATTAATGAACACAGATAGAAATATAACTTTTAAAGAGTAGATACCGAAAAATTAGCGCATAACTAATTAACATTTACAGAACATTTGCAAGTAAAAAATCAAGAAACAAGGAAAAGATGAAAAAGAGAGTGAGTTAAAATTGAGAAACGAAAATAATCAAAAATAAAATAAAATAGGCCTGCGATCGACTATCAACCTGTCCAGGGTGTACCCCGCCTCTCATCCAATGTGCGCAGACCCCTGTGACCCCAAAAGGGAAAAACCGGTTGGAAAATGAAAGAATGAATGAAAATACAATAGAACTTTGGAATAAAAGTGGAGTCAAAAGTTGTCAAACACTAAACAAAGTTTTGAAGAACCGTAAATGAAAAAGTAAATACAAAAAGAAGTTTCGAGAGACGAAAAGCAGTTTTGCAAACGGAAATGAAGAACTGCAAATAAAAATCAGCCGCTCACCGTTTGTAACAAATGAATTTCGATGTTTGTTACTGAGCAGATTCCAGAGCTTCGACGCATGGTTCAAGATGATTTCTGTGGCAAACTACAACTATGTTTATCTTTGTGAACTCCTTGGATAATGTAAGTGAATCTCTCCAAAATGAATATTACTCTGCATTTTGTAGATACTTTATTACCAAATTTGCATATTGTATTTCTAATATCTGGAGGGAAAAACATGACTTAAATGTTATTTCTTTCTATGTCTCTGCACAGGTTTCTGTTGATGGAGACGAACACGTTCCAGTCAGAATCATCAGCAGAGAAAGTGATGTGGTCCTGCAGCCCCTCTCCTCCTACATCCACCCATGCTCGACGGGAAGCCTCTTGGAGGAGGTGGTGGTGTTATGGACGATTTGAAAACATACCCCAGGTCACGGTTATTTACAGAGTTGTTCTTAATTCTGTTTGTTATGGTTTAGAGTTAATAAATTCTAGTGTCACCTGAGTTTGTGTTGTGGATCTGTTCACTTGCATTAGAATGAATTTACTTCCTTTATACTTCCTCCATGTGCTCATCACATCTTACGAGCTAGGGGTCGTGAAATTTAATCGACTACATTACATTTACGTATTTAGCAGATGTTTTTATCCAAAGAGACGTACAGTTAGGGAGTAAACACAAAAAGCAGTTTGTTACAAGGTCGGGTTAATCAGAAGACATTCGAGCTGATTCAGAATAAACTCAGAAGGTTTTTTTATTTCGTTAGTTAAGTTAGTAAATGTTCTCGTAAAGTTTTTAAGTTTCTAAAGGTTGTGAGATGGGACCATCATCATTAGTTAGGAGCAATTCTAATAAATGTATTAAAACAAAACACCTAACATGACTTTTATTCATTATATTTAATACCTGCTAACCAGCAACTTACACGTGTCAAATATAAAAACGTGTGAAACCAAATAATCCGTGAATTTGTTTGAACAGATAAAGGTTAAATGTTGAATTAATTCTTGATGTTGACTCTTTGCTGTTCCGTCATGTTGAGCTGCCTGCTACTGTAGTTCTGTAGCTTCGTGGGCGGGTCTATTCTCGTATACCCTCCCTCTGTGGCAAATTGGGGGTCAAAAGTCCAAACGAACAAAAAACAAAAAAACTGAATCACAAACGCAAAAGTCGATTGAAACGCAGATCAAAATATGTGATTTTTATTTGAAGTTCTTCATTTCCGTTCAAAACTGCTTTTCATCTCTCAAAACCTCTTTTTTTATTTACGTTTTATTTACTTTAATTTGTAATTACTAAACAAAAGAAATGGAAAGTGTTTACCACGAGTTTAAAACATCTTTAACTTTATTTTATCTTCAGTTTCTTTATTTAGTTAAAAATGTTGAAACAATCTGAAGGAGGAGATTGAAGATGTTGATTTAAATCGATCTCACCTCAGTTTCTCCAGTTCACAGCGAGGATCCTTCAGAACATCAGAGAGCAGCTTCACTCCTGAATCTCTGAGATCTTTATTTTCAGTCAGATCCAGTTCTCTCAGGTGTGAGGGGTTCGATCTCAGAGCTGAAGCCAGAGCTGCACAACCTTCATCTGAGACACGACAAGATCTCAACCTGTAGAGAAGAAGCAGCTCTTCAGTCTCTCAGTTCAGGATCTACAGCTGGGAATGTCCAAAGCATCAAATATTTGAAAAGGTAGAAGATCAAACATTGAGTGGAGAGAATTAAAAAGAGAGAATTATTTAAAGACTCTGCAGCTCTTTCTGTTTGGATCAGGTTTCATCAGATTGTTTTCAGAGCGACTTACTGAACTGATCTGGATTCTTTAACCACCGGCAGCAGCTTCTGAAGAACTTCATCTGCTGAAGATCCAGCTTCAATAAACTGATTCAGATCAAACGTCTCCATCTTCTTCTCTGATGTGAGCAGAACATAAACCAGAGCTGACCACTGTGAAGAGGAGAGTTTGATTCTCTGTATTTTTCCAGATCTCAGATAATCCTGGATCTCCTTCATCAGGGAATCATCTCCCAGTTCATTCAAACAGTGGAAGAGATTGATGGATCTCTCTGGAGAGTCAACCTCCCTGATTCTCTGCTGGATGAACTCAACTGTCTCCTGTTTGTTAAAGGAGCAGCTTCCTGTCTGTGTCAGTAGAGCTCTTAAGAGAGTCTGGGTGGACTCCGATGAGAGACCCAGAAGAAACCGCAGGAACAGATCCAGATGTCCATTCTTACTCTCCAGAGCTTCATCCACAGCTCTCTGATGCAGCTCTGATAATGAATCAGGATTCTTCTCATTCTTCTTCCTGAAATACCCAGAAAATGCTCTTAGTTTTGATTTCATAAACACAATAGTTCTGTCTCTGGTGAAGGACTGATGAGCATGAAGAGCTGCTAGATGTTCCTGAATGCTGAGATGAACGAAGCAGAAGACTTTCCCCTGATACCAGCCGAGCTCCTCTCTGAAGATCTGAGTGCACAATCCTGAGTAAACGGATGCTTCTGTCACATCTATGCCACACTCTCTCAGGTCTTCCTCGTAGAAGATCAAGTTTCCTCTTTTGAGCTGCTCAAAAGCCAGTTTCCCCAGTTTGAGGATCATCTCTTCATCTTCGAGGCTCTTCTCATAGTGCTTCTCATGTCTGATGCTGGTCTGGATGATCAGGAAGTGTGTGTACATCTGAGTCAGAGTCTTGGGGATCTCTCCACTCTCTGCTGGACTCATCATCTTCTCCAGGACAGTGGCTGAAATCCAGCAGAAGACTGGGATGTGGCACATGATGTGGAGGCTCCTGGAGGACTTCAGGTGTGAGATGATTCTTTCAGCTAATCCCTGATCTCTGATTCTCTTCCTGAAGTACTGCTCCTTCTGAGGGTCGGTGAAGCCTCGCACCTCTGTCACTCGATGGACACACTCAGAGGGAATGAGATCAGCTGCTGCTGGTCTGGAGGTGATCCAGATGAGAGCAGAGGGCAGCAGATCTCCTGAAATCAGCTTCATCAGCAGCACCTCCACCGAGGCTGATTCAGAGATGTTCCACGCTCTCCGATCGCTCTCAAAGTTCAGAGACAGACGACACTCATCCAGACCATCAAAGATGAACAGGACTCCAGATCCATCGCTGGAGATGTCCATCTCTTTAGTTTGAGGGAAGAAGATCTGCAGCAGATCTGAAAGACTGAGCTCTCTCCCCTTCATCAGGTTGAGCTCTCTGAAAGGAAGTGGAAATATGAGCTGGACGTCCTGATTCTCCTTCCCTTCAGCCCAGTCCACGATGAACTTCTGCACAGAGACGGTTTTTCCAATGCCAGCGACTCCCTTTGTCAGCACAGCTCTGATCGGAGCTTCGTCTCGTCCAGGTAAAGCTCTGAAGATGTCGGAGCAGTTGATGGCTGTGTCCTCTGCTGCTGCTCTCCTGGATTGAGTCTCAATCTGTCTCACCTCGTGCTCATTATTGATCTCTCCACGTTCACTCTCTGTGATGTAGAGCTCTGTGTAGATCTCCTTCAGGAGCGTTGGGTTTCCTCTGATCCCGGTTCCTTCAGACAGACTCTCAAACTTCTTCAGCAGGTTTGATCTGAAGCGAGTTTGTAGCTCGTCGCTGTAAAATAAAGTAATGAACAATAAAAATATCTCTGACTCTATAACAAACTAATGTCACAGGAAAGACTCAAACTTGTGATCATTTTATTTCATTTCAAGCTGTTTCTCAATTTTATATCGTTGCATTTATTTTTAAGTTTAGAAAATGCATCTCGTTACAGATGAGAAATAATGATGAGCCTGCAAGCAGTGATCAAAGGGCTCTCACACATTAGGCGCTTTAGCCTTTCAGTGGCCAATGTTTTCCACCAAGCACCATTGTTTGGAAGATGTACACAAAGTAAAGTCAGATCAGCAGGTGGCGCTATGGATAAGAATGAACATTGTTTTATTATTGTATTGAACAATATTCTTATTACAAATGTCATCATTTGTGAAAGAAGCACCAAATCAATGTTAAATGCTGTATTTCCTGTGGCCACCTGGTGGCGCTGTAACTGATACTGTGGGTTGCTATATCAATGTTAAATGCTGTATTTCGTGTGGCCACCTGGTGGCGCTGTAACTGATACTGTAAGATGCTATATCAATGTGTTCAGGTGTGGCATCTTCACACATGTGGCAAGTTTGATCATAATCGGGCATTGTATGGCAGAGTTATAACTACTTCCTTATCGTTAATATTTTTATTATAATTTCTTTTTCTTCGGCCGCCGTGCAAACAATCTTTAACAAAATCAAAAAAATCTGATTAATATTAATTTATTTAAACTGTGTCTTTTTAAATTAATCATAAATCATCAGCTGGTTCACAGTGATTGTCTCAAAACAAAACTTGATCCTGAGGAATATTTCAGTTTTTCTGTCAGTTCTACCTCTTTCTTTCTTTAAACTCCATTGGTTTGTTCAGTGACGGCTCGCTCTTCATGGATCTGCAGCTGGACTCTGAAGAGAAGAACTTCACTCTGTGACAGAGAGCAGAATAACAGAGAAACAGAGAGAAGTGTTTGAATCATTTTAGTATTAAAATTAATCATTTAAAACATTTACATTATTGTTTATATTGATTTGACATTAAGAAGAGATTGTTTATCTCTGTGCTGTACCTCAGATCGTCTGCTGGGGGTCTGTCATTAAATGTTGGCGGTTCCATCATCGACCAATCGCTCTTCAGAGAAACACAGCTGGGCGCCGCTGGGTTTGGTTTCTCTCTGTGGAAGAGAAAAACACTTTCATACGAATCTGTCTTGAGTTCACTGTTTCATAATTATTACCTTTTTACTGTTTGAATTTATTTTAAGAGCGTTTCACCAATTTCAGGTGACAGATAAATGACTAATATAACACAAATCTGTTGAGATGAAAGAACTAGAGAAAGAGAGAAACAAAAAAGAAAAATACTTTTGAGAAACGTATGAACTGATTTACTCTTATATGAGTCACGTCAGTGTTTGACCCCTTCCAGAACTTGGTGGAAAAACTATTGTTGGTATCTCAGAGGTTCTTGTGGTGGCTCCAGGTTTCTTCTCATCTCAGGAGGGATTTTATGATTCTCTTTCCAAATGGTTAAGGTTTTGACTAGTGGAGACTCCAACTGTTGTGCTGTTTCTTTAAGAGTTTGAACTAATGAATCGGTTCCTTCGAATCGGTTCTTTTGAATCAAAATCTTTGGTCTGAGACTTCATTAGTTGCATGGCATGTTATCTTAAGAAAAGTTTAATCATTGTTTTACATATACGATTGACTTTGTTCTTTCTTGTTTTCCCAGCGTGGTAAGTTTGTTTTCATTTGTTTGTTTGCGACTTAAGTTAAAAAGAGCGTTGACTGTGTTAAGTACCACATGGTTATATTAACCACGTGAGGTTTGATTTATTTCCTCATTTAATTTTGTTTGCTTTGTGTAAGTATTCGGTGTATGTAAAAATATGTTAAGTATGTACTTTTATGTTGTTTCAGTTGACCTCAAATAAATTACTCAATGTTGAAGTAAAGAGTGTTCAACATCAAAGAATAAAACAAGAAATTACACCTTAGTGTTATCTTTATTGGTAACATTAAAGTCAACACGCCGAACAAGTAAAGGCAAATACAAGGTACAAACAACAACAACAATATGGAGGAAGATTCCAAACCTAATATTAAAAGACAGCGAGGAACGGCAAAGGCCGCAGTGACACGCATCATGGCGCAGATAACATCAGCCATGAACAACAATCAACTTAAAGAAGTTGAAGCTAAAATGGCAAGCTTAGATGAAGCTGTGGTTACTTTCCGAGAAATGCATGATGCTTACAAGGAGACACTGGAGGACGAAGATGATCTGGATGCTTCAAAGGGATATTTGATGTCAGTTTTGCGTGACGTTCAAGATCTGCAGCACACTGTCTTGAGCTGGATGGAAGATGTTAATTCACCACAGGACAATGTGGGTGGTTTCCAAAGGAAACCCACTATTGCTGAGTCAGAGAAACCCTCAACAGTAACAGTTGAGCAATTAAATTCACAACTACAGGAGTTGAGCAAACTAAGGCAACAAGATATGGAAGATTGTTTTGCACTCCTGGCTCAGCAAGAAGAGCGCCTGAGAGCAGATTTCGTGAAGCAATATCAGGCTGATATGTGTGATCAAGGAAGCACGCTACACCGACAGAGCTCAAGTGTAAACGAAAGTCAACAATTAAAAGATAGCTTCACTCCAATTGTTGGAAGTACACCTCTAAATTTTCGCTCACAAATGTCCACTCTAAATGAAGGTTCGCTGTATCAGCTGTTAGAGCTTTCTAAACAACAACATCAGGCACAAATTGACTCCATGCATCTACCTCCAGTCGATATAATCAAATTTTATGGAGAGCCGTTAAAATATTGGCAGTTCATGAGGCTATTCTCCTCAGTTACTGATAAAGAAACCATACCAGATCAAGAAAAACTCACCAGACTTTACCAATATACAATTGGCCAAGCCAGAGATGCCATTTCGCACTGTCTTTATGATCCCGATGCTAGTGAGGGTTATGCAAGGGCTAAGGCCATTTTGAAGCAGCGCTTCGGTAGTGTGTACGCAATATCACAGGCTTGGGTTAATAAAGTGCTCACATTTAAAGAAATAAAAGACAACATACAGCTTCAAAGTTTTGCTGACACTTTACGCAGCTGTCGTGACACTCTAAAGGCCATGAAGTGTGAAGACGAACTCAATAGTGGGCGTACTTTACTGCAGATAGTGGAGAAGCTCCCGGAAGACATGAAACGGAGATGGCTTACCATCAACTTTGAGATAGTTCAGTCTGGAAAGCTGCCGAAGCTAAATGACGTAGTTGATCTCGTAGAAAGCGAAGCAGCGAAAAGGTCCGACCCAATTTTTGGATAACTCATTAATTCAGCAAAACGTTCCTCGTTTTCTAATATCAAGTCGGCTACAAATCAAAACCGTGATAAACCCAAGCAAACCTTTGCGGTCGAAGCAACAACTAAAGAGGCTAATACAGTCAGCCTGAACAATCCAACAACTAAATTTAGGTGTCCAAAGTGCAATGAGGGACATTTTCTGAATCAATGTCAGGCCTTTAGGTCTCTATCCGTGCCTGAGCGCGTCTTAGCTTCGTTAAAACCAAGCAACTCTGTCTAAATTGTTTCATGAAGGGTCATCGCAGCAATATGTGTTCTCGCAGGTGGGTGTGCAAGGCACCTGGATGTGGAAAAAAGCACAACAGTTGGCTACATTCAGCACTCGTTCCATCCATCAAGGACGGCAATGAACAGTCTAGCAGAGCCATAGTAGAAAGCCCAGTTCCAGACTCACCACAAGCTGTTCAATCTCACGCTACAAGAAAGTCCGCTGAACAAAATAATAAAAAAATTGCATTACCCATCGTTCCAGTCGTAGTCTCCGATAAATACAACAATTTCTCGATGAATGCGTTTGCCCTCCTGGACAATGGCTCAAATGGAACATTTGTTTCAACAAAATTAATACATGCATTGAAATTGGAGACACGTAGAGTGAACATTAGGCTGAACACCATGGAGACAAAAAATCTAAACGTGAACACATTAGCAGTTGATCTGAGAGTGGAAGATGCTCAAAGAACGAACTCATATCTAATGAATGGAGTGCTCAGTAGAGATCAGCTAAATATAAGTTTAGACAACTTGGTTACACAACACGAGGTGTTCCAATGGCCACATCTGCAAGATGTTGCAGAAAACATTTTCCTACCTGTGATAGAAATTTTCCTATGTAATGTCTCCATCTAGTGGTTATATTGAGAAATGTAATTTGAGAAACTTTTTAGAGCATACGTCATACTTAGTCCCGCCCTTGAGCAGGAGGAAGTTAGAAAAGCACATGCGCCTCTCTTTGTCTCTCTCTTTCTCCCTGGTCTTGGGGCCTGATCACTCTCTGGGGTCGGTCTCTTTGTTTCTCCCTTTTCTTTCTTTCTCTTTCTTTTCTATCTCTATTCTTTTATTTCTTTTTCCTCTTTTCTCTTCTGGCGTTCGTTTATATTTTTAATAGGCTCTTAATATGCGTTAAACCACGTTCTTCTTCCACGTTAGAGTCACGTGTGTAGGAAATGCGTTAAGTCTGCTTATCTTGATAAATAAATAGCCGCCTTTGCTGTGTTCTAACTCAAACGGTCTTCAGTGTTCATTATCAATTAAGAAAGTATATTTTTCTACAACAATTTGGCGTTCCTGGAGACTTCGAACCAAACCAAACACTTTTTTGGGGTCGAATGAGAGGATCTCGTCTGATGCGACGTGAGCAGTCACAGAGCATGAATGGAATTCCTGTTCCTGGACAGAGGAGAAGTCTGATTTGGCCGATCAGCATACATCTGTTCAGCGTTGGATTCAAAGGCGAGTAAAATTCTAATATCTCAGTTATTGATTTTTCTCACGCACTAATTTTTGAGTTGAAGTAAACATGGTCCATGTGTGTGATGTGTATTCCGGAATAAAGGGTTAATTATATGTTACTCTGCGTACGGATTATTACTTTAAGGGACGAACAAACATAGCGTTACCTTTTAGTGATAATTTGAGTAGCACGTAATCAATCGCTGGTCAACGTAATAGGAGTGTAACTCTAGAGAGAGTTCTCCGCGAGGTTACGTTTGATATTGTCTTTATGCGTGAAAAGAGTTCATGCGACATAGATTATTTCTCTGAGTGAAATAATTTGTGGTGAGGGTGCGTGTGATTAAATATTATTGAGATATTAAGAGACTTGATAATGTTCACCGAGAAAGAGATGGGATTGGAGCACAGCAAAGTCGCACAGCAAAAATAAAAAAGTGCTCTAAAAAGTAACTAAACTATCTGAACATGAAACTTATGCAACGTAATAATGAGAAGAATCTTTGACTTAATATACTTTTAAAGTGAAAAGCTTGATTTTCGTGATAAAAAACTCTTAAAACCATACAAAATGAAGAAGCTATTCAAGAAGACCACATGGTCCTCTTCCTGCTTTTCTTTCCAAATTTTAAAATGGCTGATATAACAAAGGAAACCCTTCCCCCTAGCAATAAAAGTTCCAAAGTGAGTGCTAGAGGAGATAGTGGGGGTTTTATGACGACTACAGAGAGATGAAGAAGCAGTAACTTGAATGCTCATGAGGAAGACAATAGAATTGACTAATACAGATGTTGAACAAGTATTTAATGATGAGAGAAACTCTGAGCAATATTACTGTATAAAAGAAAATTAATTTGATGAGTTTTAAATGTGATATTGTAATTATACAATGCAAATAATTCTCCTGTGAGAACTTATATTTTCAGGCAATGGGAGAACCTGAACGATGGAGATTTGTGCAAGATTTAAAAGGTGTAAACGATGCGGTAATATCGAGAACATTGAATATACCAAATATTCAATCTTTGATTTCTTCTATCCTTTCTGAGTGTGAATGGTTTTCTCTGCTGGATCTGGCCAATGTTTTTTATTTATTTATTTTTTTTGTGTGTGTGCATGTTGACAGTCAATTTTGGGTCTGTTTTTCATTTTGAAGGAAAAGCCTGTGTCAAGGGTACTGTGAATCTTCAACAATCTTAGAAATAGTTTAGACAGTTTAGAGATAGGTTCTGGATCAGTACTTTTACAGTACATTGATGACTGTCTGATTGCAAGCCCAACAGAGAAGCAATGTGAAGAAGACACAGTGAAACTGTTGAAACATCTAGCACAAGATGTACACAAGGCAAGTATTTCTAAATTGCAGTTTGTTCAACAAGAAGTAAAGTTTTTGGGTCATTTGATCTCAAAACAAAAGAAAACAACTGGAGGTGAGTAGAATGGAGGCAATAGAGAACATTATGAAACCGACGACAAAGAAGCAACTTTTGTCTTTTCTAGGAATATGTTCCTATTGCAGAACTTTCATTCCAAATTTTGCTTGCTTAGAGGCTCCTCTAAGTGAAATCATCCATGGAAAAGTTTGTTGGCGAACAGTGTTATTACTTGGACACCAGCAGCAGAACTCGTATTTCAGGACTTAAAAGGAGCTTTTACATCAACTCTTGATCTTTCTGATCCTACCAAACACTTTGTTCAAACAGTGAATGGAAAAACATGGATGCATGACATCTGTGTTATTGCAGGATCATGGAGGTAAGTTACGACCGGGTGCTTATTTCTCCTCAAAATTGGATCCTGTTGCTGCAGAACTTCCATTATGCTTGCGTTTCGTCGCGGCTGCTGAAAAAGCAGTGAATGCCTCACGAGACATTGTTGGGTATGGTGAGTTGACACTGCTCGTACCACATTCTGTCTCGCAACTGTTATTAGAACAAAAAACAGCTCATATGACAGCGGCGAGATGGTTGAGGTATAATACTGTTTTGTTGGAAATGCCTAACATAACTGTGAAAAGATGTACTGTGCTTAACCCTGCAACTCTTTTGCCAACAGAGTTTGATGGTGAAACGCATTCCTGTGTTGATGTGGTGAATGAAGTTTGTTCTCCTAGGGTTGATCTGAAGGAAATACCTCTACAGAATCCTGAGATGGTGATCTTTGTGGATGGATCAGCTTACAGAAGTGGGGAGACTGGGTTGAACTGTGAAGGATATGCGGTATTTACACAACATGAGACATTACTAGCTGCATCTCTTCAGTCACATTTTTCTGCTCAAGCTGCTGATTTGGTGGGTTTGACTGAAGCTTGTAACTTGGCTAAAGATAAACGTGTAACTATCTATACTGATAGTCGATATGCGTTTGGAGTTGTTCATGATTTTGGAACTTTATGGAAGCATAGAGGTTTCCTTACATCATCAGGAAAACCTATTGCACATCATATGCTAATTTCTAACTTGTTGGATGCTATTCTGTTACCCAAGGAAGTGTCTGTATGTAAATGTGAAGCTCATTCTGGTGCAGAAGATTTTGTTTCACAGGGTAATGCTAGAGCAGATGCAGCAGCAAAGAGTGCAGCGAGAAAGGTGATGTCTGTTCCCATCATGACTAAGGTGTGTACTCCCACAGTAGACATTGCAGGATTACAATCTGGAGTTCCTCATGAAGAGAAAGAGGTATGGAGGAAACATGGTTGTACATTGATAGAGGGCATCTGGACTGGGCCGAATGGAAAACCATGTTTGCCTAAAAGATTGTTTCCATACTATGCTAAGATAGTACATGGGAAAGATCACGCCCCAAAAATGGCAATGATAGACAGTTTGAGACAACACTGGTATGAGAAAGGTTTTGTAATATACTCTCAGAACTTTTGTGAACGATGCGTTATTTGTGCTACAAATAATGTTGGGAGAGGTGTTAAGATAATGCAAGCTGCTCACCCACAACCAAACAGACCTTTTGAACATTTGCAAATGGATTTCATTGAGTTAACACCAAGTGAAGGAAAGAAATATTGTTTAGTAATTGTTTAGGATATGTTTTCAAAATGAGTTGAAGCATTCCCTACAGCTAAACAGAATGTAAGTGCAGTGGCAAAATCGTTGTTTGCTGAGGTGATTCCTAGACGGGGAATACCACAACGGATTTCCAGTGATAATGCTACTCCATTTGTGAACAATGCACTTCAAATGGTTGGTGAGTATTGATCTGAAACATCACTGTGCTCATCATCCTGCTAGTACATGTGCAGTAGAAAGAGAGAATGGAACTCTCAAGAACAAGCTAGCGAAGTGTTGTGAGGAAACAGGACTCACATAGGTAAAAGCTCTCCTTCTCGTACTCTTACATATGAGAACGAGAATCCGGGGTCGAGCACAATTGAGTCCTTTTGAAATTTTGATGGGAAGACCAGCTAATACTGGCATTGGACATTCAGGTCCTCCGAGAACATTGACTAGCGAATGTGAAGATGAAATGCTTGTGTATTGTATGAACTTGTCTTCTGTTCTGAATTCTCTGTACAGAACAGTAACTGACACAAGTGGACCTTCACGATCTGAAACCTGGAGACTGGGTGGTGATAAAGGATTTTAGAAGAAAAAACTGGCAATCTAAACGCTGGCAAGGTCCCTTCCAAATTCTTCTTACAACACAGACAGCAGTGAAAGTAGCAGAAAGAGCTACTTGGGTGCATGCTAGTCACTGCAGAAAGGTTCCGGAGCCTGCTGCAGGAGTCTAGTGAAGGAGTCTGTTGAAGAAGCTTGCTGAAGGAGCCTGCTAAAAGAACATAGGTATCGATAACCAGTAATGGAGTTTAAGTTGACCTGGATCAGTTTTTGTTTTTGTGGTTCATAAGGGAGGTGGACTTGAGCGATCGACATCTGCAAGAGAGTCACCTGCAAGAGGAATCTGAAGGAAAGGTAGAATGTGTTACCAGATACATCAACGAAGGTAACCTATGGCCTTGAATTTATTACCTCTGCAAACATCCTTGTGAGTATTTTTCATTTACTGGTTATTCATAGACCAGGGGATGTTCATGGAACAAAAATGGAAGCTTGGTCACTTTTACTCTTGACAGGAGTAACTAAGGCAGATGCGGGTAAATTCTGGTGTGTGACAGAACAAATCACATCAGATTCATACGAGATGGTAGTTGATGTTGAAGTGATTCAACAAATTCCTACCCCAGCGTTAAAACAAATAATAGATTTAATTCCAAACCCTGATCAAATTATTAGTGATTTGGATATAACAAATAGAGTGGAAGTTATGAAAACTACTAAATTATCAAAAGATGCAAAACAGGTTAAAATAGCTAAAATAAGATGTGAGAGAAATCATGCTTGTGCGTTATGATTACTTCAACATGAAAGTTTAAACCTTAACTGAAGTTGTTGGATATGTTTGCAGATGAATCAGGAATGGCAGACAGAGCAAATTACTATTGATCTAGTAAAACAAAATCAATGTAAAATTCCCAAAACTATGGCTATTATAACGTTAATGGGAGAAGCAATTAAAAATAAAGTGAGTTTAGACAACATTCAAACTAATTGTTCTACTGATAAACCTATGTATTCAAAACTAAGTTTTGAAGTAACAACAAAAAAAAAGCAAAAGTGTGCATATGTTCAAAGGAGGGAAAATATGACGTAGGGTTATTACAATGCAACTTGAAAATAACCTTAAAGAATAACACAGAACAATGTTCAATTCTAGATAAAAATTGAATAACTGTTGATTTCTATTATCCATTTTCAAAATTAGATTCAAACTACTGGCTGCAGTATGGGTATATGGTATGAGAGCATATCATCAACTTCCTCAGAAATGGAGAGGGTGTTGTTATGCTGCCTTACTTTCGACGGGTACATCAGTTCTAATACAGGATGGTTCAATTGAAAACTCACGTGCAAAAAGAGACATAAATAGAATACCAAGATTTAATGGGTATGTTTTATCAGATCTATGGACGTCACAGGCAGCGAACATAGGATGGTCTTTATTTCTAGGAGGTGGTACGACAATGGCGTTGAATAAAATCAATGGGTTAGCTTACAGTATGTTATCCTTAGCTAATGATACTGAAGTTGCGTTACGATTTATCAATAATGAAATGAGAAACATTAGAGATGGGGTTATTCAAAATAGACTGGCTTTGGATATTCTTACAGCAGAAAAAGGGAGGAGTCTGTAAATTATTATGTATTTCTTGCTGTTTCAATATCCCAGATGAATCCAAGAATATATCAAACATAATACAACACATGAAAAATTCTATAGTAATACAGTAGTAGATAATTCATGGTTTTCATGGTTCTTAAACCTGGAAGTGGATGGTTCCATTGGATGATGTAAACGATTGCCCTGGTGATATTTATGATCTTGCTGATCATCATTTGCCTGCCTTGTCTTTTGCGATGCATCTCGACCTTGTTGCAAAAGGCTGTCACTTTGATTACAATGGAAGGATATATTAAATGGTGAAAATGATGGATGAGGAATGGAATGCAATATTTGATGATCTAGAAAACATTCCGAATTGAGAAATTGTTCTTTTGGTAATCAATCATTTTAGTGTGTCCAGGAAACTGGAGACATCAGAGGAACTTTGGGAAAGGGAAACCTCAGAGGATCTTTGGGACAACTGGAAACCTCAGAGGAACTTTAGGACGACTGGAAACAACAAAGGAACTTTGGGACAATTTGGGACAATTGGAAACAGAAAGACTGTGACGAATACGAGGACAATAATACATTGCAATAAATGTTATGTTTTGTATTTCATTGTTGAACACATTGTACACACAGCAAACGGCATAGATATTAGTTAGAGGTATGAAAGTCTTTTACTTCTTGTCAAACAAAACGACAGGGGAATGTTTGGCTTCATATACTCCAGGACGGTGTTTGAAGGTCTGTATCTTGACAAATTTATAAATAGATTTCTCGGCTAGTTTCAATTAGAAAGGGGAAAACTTTCCTCAATGACAGGTACCTGACCTTTCGATACCGTTGTGGGAAAAGGAAGAATGTGTTGTTTTTTAGAATATTTAGGTAATGCATGTAATGCTAATTAGAATGTTAGCGTTTGATTTTAGTGTGTTATAATTTGCTTATTTATTATGAGAAGTGAATTAGAATTTTAATAATTTTGCTTGTTTATTATTAGAAGTGTTTTAACATTTTATAGTGGAAGAAGAACGTTGAGTAAAGTAATTAATGAAAATATTGTAGAAAACAAATTTTGGGTTACAATATTGCAAAAAAAAAAACATAGTTATACATTGCTTAACCGGATTTTTATTTACAGTATTAGATATCTTACTTTTGGAAAATTATTTTTGTTGTCTTGTGACAAAAGGAGGGAATGTGATAGAAATTTTCCTATGTAATGTCTCCATCTAGTGGTTATATTGAGAAATGTAATTTGAGAAACTTTTTAGAGCATACGTCATACTTTAGTCCCGCCCTTGAGCAGGAGGAAGTTAGAAAAGCACATGCGTCTCTCTTTGGCTCTCTCTCTCTCCCTGCTCTCGTGTGCTGATCACTCTCTGGGATCGGTCTCTTTGTTTCTCCTTTTCCTTTCTTTCTCTTTCTTTTCTATCTCTATTCTTTTTATTTCTGTTTCTTCTTTTCTCTTCTGGCGTTCGTTTATATTTTTAATAGGCTCTTAATATGCTCTAAACCATGTTCTTCTTCCACGTTAGAGTCACGTGTGTAGGAAATGCGTTGAGACTGCTTATCTTGATAAATAAATAGCCGCCTTTGCTGTGTTCTAACTCAAACGATCTTCAGTGTTCATTATAAATTAAGAAAGTATATTTTTTCTACAACA
>SRMA01027441.1:0-36749 GCA_007224835.1 Danionella cerebrum | reverse complement strand
GTCTTTGAACCAGCACCACACCTTCTACTCCCGCAACCTCGACCATGGGCATTTTGAGTTCAGACCATCCACCCTGGCTTCTTGTAACAGGCGGATAAATTCTCTGTCCTTGTCCTTTTCCCGAGGCCGTGCTGGGTTGGCAGGGGTTGCTTGTGGATTTGTCAGGGGGGGAAAGCCGGTCTTGTTTGTCGGGGCTCGTCGCAGAAGATGAGAGCGCCTCCGTTGTTAGGTCAGGATAGAGCGGTTGTCTCTCTGGGCTGAGGAGGTCGTCCCCTTCGAAGGCTGGAGCGGATGCCTTATGGTGCGCCGTCCTTTGAGATCTCTGTGCAGCGGCTGTTTCATCGCCTGGCGATCGAGGGAATGGTGGATAGGGAGGGGGAGCCCCGTCGAGGTCCAGATCTCCTCTCCTTCTGCTCTGGATGGGCTCAGAAAAAAGACAGGGGTTGGTATCAACTCTTTTAGTTCTGCGGACAAGTGCTTCATTCTCCCACATTCTTAATGCCTCCCAGTTCGGGCTCACTCCTGGCTCAGACAAGTTCTCAAGTTTGCGTCTCAACTTTAACAACTGATTTTCACTAAACCTCCCTCGATCGGGAAAACCACATACATCTACCCAAAGTTTGAATTGGTTCAAGCTCTCCGCACCATAGTTTGTCTGCATAAATCTTATGTTTGGGTGTGTTAAAAATCTCTCAATATTACCATCCCATGGTGTTTTCTCTTTACTGTTGCTTTTGCCCATTTTGATAATATCCCCGGCCGAATCTTTTCACACAACAGAAAGAATTTGACTCTCCCTCCCTTCTCTTCACACACTCACTCTCGCACTCAGAAGGAAACGGAGAGATAAAGGGGAAAGATGAGAGACAGACACAAAACACACTTTGGTTAAAGGATAAAGATTTGCAGGCTCTTTTTCTTTTTTTTTATTTTAATTTTTTAGAACGTTTCCTATTTTCTCTCGGTTAACCTTTTATTTTGCTGTCTGATGTTAAAAAGCAGTCCCAGACTGCTGAGCGAACGCTTCGGGCCCCTTCAAGCCGAATGCAGTCCCGGACTTTTCAACTTGGTACCGACAGTCCCTGACTGTCTCGGACCCCGTCGGCTTGGCAAAGCAGTCCCAGACTGCAAAGACGGTCCCTGACCGTCTTGGCCCCTTCAAGTCGACGAAAGCAGTCCCAGACTGCTAGAGGATCTTCTCGGGCCTCGCCAATTTGGCAAAAAAAACAGTCCCTGACTGTCTTGTTAAATTTAATTTATTTTTATCTTTTTGTCTGCCCTCTTCAAGTTGACGAAAGCAGTCCCGGACTGCTAAAAGTTGCTATCGGGCCCTGTCAACTTGGCAAAAGACAGTCCCTGACTGCTTTTATTAATTATTATTTTTTCTTTTTTATTCAATTTTTAAATTTTTATTTGGCCCCTTCAAATTGACGAGAGCAGTCCCTGACTGCTAGAAGATCCTATCGGGCCTCGTCAATCTTGGCAAAGCAGTCCCAGACTGCGAGAAAAACAGTCCCTGACTGTTTCGGTCCCTTCAAGTTGACGAAAGCAGTCCCAGACTGCTAAATGGTCCCCTGGACCAGAGCTCATAAGTTATATGCAATTGCTTTTAGAGTTTCCTAATTTGTTGAATTTAGTTTCTCTAATTTAAATTTGGTCTAAGTTAGTTAAAAGAACAGAATCATCCCACTTGCCTTGTTCGATATACCGCGTCACTGAACCGAGAAGAGTTGCTCGGGCTCCAAGGTCTTTCTATCTCTTGACCCCAGACGGGAAATTCCTAACCGGGATGTGCGCGCGCTGGATCATCCGCCTCTGCTCCTGGTTCTCGGCTCAGCCTGAGCGGCCCCACGGATTTGGGCGCCAAGTGTGATGGAAGGACTCTGTTCCTTTCTGTCTCGAGACGAAGTTTTCCAGGATCCCAGAGGTGACAAGGAAAGAAACACGACACGGAGATCATGCATCAACCAGTCACGAATTTATTGGCAGTTTGTTCGGGGTTTTTATACAGTTCAGATCAATGGGTGTTAACAAAGTTTTTACAAGAAAAGGGACGTGGGACATCATGTGCTTTCTGCAAGAAGATGCTGACTTCAGCATTCAGGAGTGGTGGGGGCGAGTAAGTTTCGTGAACTCAGGTCAGCCTAACCTTGGGCCCGTGTGCGCCTGCGTACTCCTGAATGCAATGAGAAATGCTGCAGATGGGGAAGCTAGATGGGTTTCCTGTATCTGAATGTCTGTATTTCTATCACACTACCTACAATCAGACTCTATTGTGTACAAGAGTGGGTAACATTTACTTTTAACAAGCCCAGTAAATGGATAGTAAACCATTGACCAATTAGACAGAGTTGATGAAGGTAGCTTAATAATAAGCCCCACCCACTTCTGGAGTCCATGTGATGTCCACTAGACACCTAGAACACTTTAGAGTTATGAAATATGCTTCTCTCTTACATATAGCATTATAAATATATCAGACATTAAAGTAATATAAATGACTTTAGCCCCATTTCTGTTCAAACACCTGGAAAAGTATCATTTTAATCTACATTTCTGTAAAACATGCTCTAGATTAAATGAAATATCTTTAAAAGATGTAAAAGGGATCACTCCTGTAAATGAAAATAGTCCACAGCAGTTACTTTGTTTCAGATTTCTTTGTTTAAGGTAAGGCAGGGAAAGGAGCAAGGATCATACGAACCACCTGATCCAGGGAAAGGGGGCACCTAAAAGAGGGGAACTCTGAATTCTGTAGAGGTCAGGCCTGAAGACAAAAACCCTTGAACATATGAAGAGCTACTGGGAGTTACAGAACTACCAGGTTCAGTTCATGTAGACCCGAAATAAAGGGAACCCTGGGCTGGCTTTAACTCCTCCTGTGGCAGGACTTGCAAGGTCACCACCTGATCCTGAAAAGGAACTAATGGGATTGTAGGATTACAAATGTAACATCCATTGTAAGCTATGCTTTTCCTACATAACTATGTAACAACAGCCAAAAGTTCTGTGTTTAACTTTGTATTTGGTATTTAAGATTCATCACTTAATGATTGTGATTTACAGAGAATTGCTTATTAAGATCGACAAACTCTTTTTACATAATTCCAGCTAATGTATGTTGGGGGCTGGTGGAATTTAGGTAGGTGCTATTTGATTTACAAACTTCTGTTATCTCATCATGCTTTGAACTGACCACTCCTTTTGTGGGCAGCCCCCAAAGGTTTCCAGTGCATAAGATACAAAGAAAGAATGTTTTAGTTTGCTGTGTTGAAGGATTTTGGATGACTGCAGCTCTGAGCATTAAACTTGTTCTGTTACCCCAAAATATCCTGGTCTTCGATTCTGAGTTTCCTACAGTACGCATGAATCTTTCAGCGGAGTCGTTTGCTTGAGGCCATAGTGGGTTATTTTTCTGTGTTGGAAACCCATATATTCAGCAAATTGTTTGAACACGTTGCTATTGAATGGAGACCCATTGTCTGTTTTCAGGACTTTGGGAATTCCGAACATGGAGAAAACATCATCAAGAGCAGGAATCACAGTTGACGTGGATGTACTATGAAGAATTTTGACGACAGGTTATCGAGTGTAATCGTCTATGATGACCATTAGATATTCTCGCGTCGGTAATGGACCATAAAAATCTGTGCTGAGGTTACACCATGGTGCTTTGGGTAATTCTGACATTTGAAGTGGTTCTGTGTGTGCAGTGGGATTATTCTCTTGACAAATGACACAACATTCAATCACGGCATGAACCCTTTGGTGAATGTAGGGAAACCAGACCTTTTCCCTCAATAGACTTTTGGTTTTTGCGACCCCTTGATGGCTTTCATGAGCAAGTTGTAAACACTCTCTGCTGTAGTGCTGACGGAACAACGATTCTCGAGCCTCGGAGTATGAGGTCATTATCCGGTAGAACAGTAAGTTCAGAAATGATGCTTCGATACGGTTTCAGAACATCTGAAGTTGTTGAATCAGTTTTCACTACACACCATGAATTGTTCTTGACATACTTTCAGAAGAACACCATCTTTCTTTGTTTTGGCTTGTATCTCTTCCAGGGTCATTGCTTTAGGTGTTGCTTGAAATGACAGGAAGATGACATATTCTTCTGCAACTTGAGATGCTCTTGTGTTCTGTTCCATCCCTAGGTTTACTGGACGCCTCGACATGAAATCGGCAGAATTGTCAACACCCTTCCTGTACTCCACTTTGAACTGATAAGGTTGTAATCTAAGTCCCCATCTTTCAATCCTAGCTGGTGGTTTAGATCTTGGATTGTTCCAGATCAGTTCTAACAGTTTGTGGTCAGTAACTTGGGTAAATGAATTGCCATAGAGATATAGATGGAAGTGCTCACAACTCCATACTATGGCTAAAGCTTCACGCTCTGTCTGAGAAGACCTCCTCTCAACATCGCTAAGCGCACGGCTGGCATAAACAATTATGCATTTTTCTCCATTTTTCTTTTGCGATAAGATCACACCCAGACCAACTGGACTCGCATCGACAACAAGTTCTGTGTCTTTTGAGGGGTCAAAGTAGGACATTGTGGTGGCTTTGGCTAAAGCATCTTTGAGCTGTTGAAACGCTTGGGTGTGTATATCTTCTCATGCCCATTCAGTCCCCTTTTTCGTTTGGTCTCGTAGCGGTGCGCTAATTGCGAAGAAGCTTTGAATGAAGCGCGAACAGTAATTCACCATACCCAGAAAACTCCTGATCTCACCTGAATCTTTAGGTTCACTGGCCTCTAAGATGGCTTTCACCTTTTTGGGGTCTGAAAACACAAACCCATAGAACTCAAGCCTGTGTTTGTTGAACTCACATTTTGCACGGTTTAATGTAAGGCCACAGTCTTTTAGCCTTTGGAAAACAGTGCGAAGAGCTCTTTGTGACACACCGTACACTATGATGTCATCACTTAAGATTCCTCACTCCTTTTATGCCTTGCAACGTCTGTGTTATCGCATTTATAAACACCTCTGCAGCAGAAGATATTCAGAAATTTAGCCTTTTGTATCTCTTCAGTCCCAAATGTGTTGTAACTGTAGTTATATATCGACTGTCAGGGTGCAGCTCAAGCTGGTGATAGCCTGCCCTGAGATCGAGTTTTGAGAAGAATTCTGCACCATTTAGTTCCTGTATGATGTCGTCAATCGTTGGTGTTATGTGGCGCTCACGCTGAATATCAGGGTCTTTTGGTTTCGGAGGAGTTACAATTGGAGAAACCCATTCACTGTTTCAATTATGTCGTCATTTTCCAGCATGTGTAGCTCAGCCTCTACCTTTTGCCGTATGTGGAACGGCACACGTCTGTGGGGCTGACACGTTGGCTGAATGTCTTTGTTGATGTGCAGTTTTACCTGAAAATCTTTAATTTTCTGATTCCATTAAACAATTCAGGAAACTTTTCGACCAGTTCGTCAGCTACTGAGTGACTAACATGTGCGGTTGTGACAGCATTATTGATGTTTATTATCACTAACTCTTGCGCTGTCTTGTAGCTCACTAGTGTGTTACCATTTGGTTGTGAGACGTAGAATTTAGCATTAGTAGATCGCCCCGATGCATGAACATCACATTCAAATGCACCAAATGCAACGCTTGACTGATAATGTTTACAGCAGCTCCTGAATCCATCAGTGCCACAAGTTTGGTTTCATTAATCCGAATTTGAGCCTGAGGTTTTTGTGAATCATAGTTACAGTTTAGAACTAACACATAAGCTGTAGCTGCCCTTCAGTTTCCCAAATCAAAATGGAACACAGAGTGTTTCCAACGGGTGCTCTTTTTTTTTGTTGTGCATCGCACGTTTTCATCCTTTCCCATCCGCCGTGCTTCTACAAACAGTGAAACTAAACAGAAAAACACCAAATAAATACAACTTACACATACAACAAACAAACAATCCACAAATGATACGACCACAAAAGTCCCAAGATAAGCACATTTACAAACAACTCAACAAATAAACATACCTCGCTCCGCTTGACTGAAGGGTACTTCATTAAACGTGAACCTGGCCTTGTGATCAGTTCAGTTCAGTTCACAGGTTACAGTGGTTCTAACTCAAGCGGACTGATGGCATGCCTCATAAATGATCAAAAACTCCACCCAATCAAATAAAAAGAAAACGACCCTATAAAAACCCACAGCACCTCCTAGTGGTCACTTCCATAAGCGTCGTCGCTGTCTGATGAGTCATCACCCGTGTGACTAGCACTCGCTGTGGCAACCTGTTTTGCTCTCTGTGGCTTGTTACGCTGCATGTTATTGAAAGGAGCGTTGCGTTTCTCTTGTGTGCCATCAGAGAACTTTTTTGCGCTGGAGCGACAAACTTTTGCACAGTGATTGAGTTTCCCACATGCACTGCATTCCTGACCTTTAGCTGGACATGTTGTCTGATGTGGAAATTTACCCCCACAATTTCTACACTTTGTGCTAAATACACGACTGTTGTCTCTCTTCCATCTCCTTGTTGTGTAGAATGTTGATTTATAGCATTTACTGTGTTTGCAGTGTGTTGTTCAATCTTTACAGCCTGCTGCTCGGAAAGTTCCAGCGTCCTCCCATGATCCAACAATGTTGCTAGGGTTAATTCTGGTTCACGTAGGGCTTTTCTGCGCAGTCTGGATGAAGTGCAGCTTTGTTTTATTTGCGCTTTAATTTCTTGATCAATGTCTGCAAATTCACAGTCCCTTGCAAGCATTCTGAGCCTTGTCTGGTGCGTGTCTAATTTTTCTCCTTGTTCTTGCACGGCTTTTCTAAATTGATAGACAAGGTATTGAGTGTTCTTTTTGGGGAGAAATAGCCTTTCAGTTTAGCTTTGGCTTCTGTGAAGCTGTCGTCTGCTGCGACTGTATCGTATATGTCATGCACACGTTCACCTGCCAGGTGGAGTAACAGCGCTTTCTGTCCGGCATCGCCAGTAATGTTCATGATCACAAGAAAGTTCTCGAAGCGTTGAATTCACTTGTTCCACCGAGTTCCTACAGAACTGGGGTCGAGCTCAGCGTCGATTGGCTGAATAGGTGCGGTGTTCATCATGGAATGCATCTGTTTGACTTGTAGTGTGAGGGTGCTCACTCATTCGAATGTGATGAAGTTCGGAGTCTCGACGGCTGAATTTGCGACAGACTGCTGGAAGTTCGCTGTATCCTCGTCGCCAATGTGATGTAAGCGTGTCACTGTGCGATCATGACAACGCTAGAAGTATGCGTTTGAACAATAACACGCCTTTATTCAGGAGCTCTCACATGTGTCACATACACATACACGTTGTTACCAAAATCTCTCTGTGCTTGCTTCCGTCGATCACATATGACGTCACAATCTTTTCAAACCATGTTCACTACAGAGCCCTGCACAGGAATACACTGAAAACTCACAGCCACTTCTGAAGAAACACCTCCAAGCAAGAAAGAATCTTTCTAACGACAACCTGGAGAAATGTGTCCTTTGGTCAATTGAAGCAAAACAGGGTTTTATAGAAAGAAGGTCGACGCTTTCAATCCCTCGGGGGTGTGTTTGGTGCTAAGAGTCTTGGCAAGGTTGAAATAAACATGAAAAAATTAAGTATTTAAGAATATTTTGAAAGTCATGACAAGGACCCAAAGCAAACCTCACTTCTGGTGAAGAAATATCTTTAAAAGAGTAAAGTGTACTTCACTGTCCTGCACAAAGTCCAGACTTGAATTAAATATAGAATTGTGGGGCGCACTGATGTTTAGAGTTTTTCCAGAAGATAAAACAAATATGCAGATTTGATCAGAAAGAAGAGCTATTGTTCCTCAGGAGACACGCTTGAAACTTAAGAACTACAGCATAGACTCCGGTGAATATTAATATCAGGGGGAATATCAGTTTGGCCAGTAGAGGGCTCTACTGTATTCTTTGCTATACATTTATTTCTATTTTATTACAAACACTTCGATATTGAAAATAAACTATTTTGTTAAAAATTGATGTTAATGTTCAATTAATTCTTTCATCTCATGTACACACTTGTGTACGCACCGCTGTTGCATGTATCTCAAGTTGAGTCGGAGCGTGGGGAGCAGGCAAAGACTCAAGTGGAGGATGGAGGAGATGGTGGTGTTATGTGCATCACATCAGGCAAAAGATCCTCAGAGCCTGTGTTTTTATCCAGAGCGGTTCCCACTCAGTGACAGGTTCGTTAGGAATAACGTCTTTAACTCCAGCTCTCACTTGATCCACATTCCTCTTCAGAGTTTCTCCTCTTCCTATTGTTGTGTTGTTCCTGTCGACAACAATAATCACACACAGACCAGGTTTTAACGCTTGCACTTTACGTGTCTCTCTTTACTTCACCACAGTGTTTTATATGACTTATACATTCTACTTCAAGGTCATACCATTACACAGACTGTGTGGGAGTGAACAAGGTCAAACCATTAAACTTATACCACACCCCCCTTCTTAGCTTTTAATAAACTAGAAATCCAAACTGGATTACTTAAATACTTTTTTTGAACCAGTATTACCAACTTTACTCCATTTACTCAAATTTCACCGATAGATGGGAGCTGATGATGTGCTAACGTCATATAAACGTGGCTCATCGTGGATTCTGACAACCATGGCTGGTTTCCATGTGTTCGTGATTCTCATGTGTACTCTCTCCCCTCTCCTAAAGGCTGTTTTATCAGACCACTGCTTCTGCTTTGATTGACGGTTCAGCAAATCAGAACGAATCTGGTTTGGAGTAGATGGTGTGAGAACTTTGTTGCTCATCGGTAATGAAGAACGTAGAACCCATGAAAATTCCAGTAGGAGAATACTTGAGACAGTGCTAGGTGAGGATCAGTAGATGAATGACCAGCAGCTGTCAGCACAGCTTTTACAGTCTTTATGTCCCTCTCAGCAATCCCATTAGACTGAGGGTAGTTTGGGCTGGAATGAATGGTTTTCAAACTCCATCCGCGAGTAAAGTTAGCCATTTTAGCACTAGCAAATGTCTCTGGTACTCCATGTCTTGTGAAAACTGCTCTGAACTGTGCTATAATGGATATTTATATTTATCTTTTAACTGGAGGACTACTGGATACTTAGAGAAGTAATCCACAACCAGAAGAAATGGGCTAGTTTCTGCCATGTTTCTGGAACTGGGTGAGACATAAGCGGCTGGTTTTGCTGGCATGTGTTGCAGGACTCTACCAGGCTGCAGTGTACTGCTTGAGTAAGATCTGGCCAATAGAAACATGATCTGGCATGTGGCAACGAGCGCTGTATACCTTGATGTGCCACATGAAGTGGTTTTAGAACCTCAGCCCTCGATGTTCTAGGTATGATGACTCTCTCATCGTTCATGAGTAGTCCATCCTGGATGCTTACTGTGCCTCTGATTGGCCAGTATGGTTGAGCAGATAGAGGGACTTGGTTTTTTCTGCTGTGGCCTGAGCTGGTCAAGTTCTGTATCTGCATCATTTGGATCATCTCCATGATGTCCCCGTCATGTGATTCTCTCTCCACGGCATAGATGACTCTCATCATTCAGCTCTGAACCCTCTTCTTCTTCTGATGGAAGGATTTCTCTAGAGAAGTGTGTCTGTTATTAGCATTTGGTTGCCTGGAGTGTAATGTTGATGACATACTTCTGCTGTTGAAGTAACATTCTTTGTAGACGTGCTGGGGCTGCTACGATGGGCTTGGATACTATTGCCTCAAGGGGTTTATGATCTGACTGGAGTACCATAAACGTACTGGTGGAACTTTTTCAGGGCAAAACCTATGGCCAGCAGCTCTTTTTCAATCTGAGCATAGTTCTCCTCTGCAGATGATAATGCTCTTGAAGCAAATGCTATTGGTTGCTTTTCTTGCATTAAGGTGGCGCCCAGAAAGCATTTTGAAGCATCTGCCTGCACCTCTATACTCAGCTTTGAGTCCAAATGTCTGAGAACAGTTGCCGTTGTTTCTGCTTTTTTCAACTGTTCTGGAGCCTGCTGTTGTTCTGGATGCCATTCCCAGTCTATATCTTTCCGTAGCAGCTATCTGAGTGGTGCAGGTATTGTTGCTTCACCAGGTATGTATTGTGACTGATACCTTGTCATGCCTAACAACCGTGACGTGACGTCAACCGTGACAAATGACGTGACCAAGGTAAGTGACTTCACTAACCATGTACTGCAGACTCAACGCTCATGCTCTTCCTTGGAGGACGCTGCTATGATCATGTCATCAGCCACCAAAAAAACACCTACAACGTCTCCAAAACTCTTAGTGATCAAGGACTGAAAAACTTCACAAGCTGATTTTAACCCAAATGTCATTCGATTAAAACCTGCCCCATGGCGTGTTACACGTGCACAGGTCTGCTGACTCCTCATCCAGTTTAATTTACCAGTAGCCATCTTTCTTATCAAGAATGGTAAACAGCTTTTTCCCACCCAGTTTGCCTTACTCAGTGAGGCTTGTTGCTCTCTCACGGATCTTCATGAGGCAGTCCTAGAACAAGACTTTCAATCTTGAGTGAGACACAGAGGCTCAGGGTGAGGTTTGAGTGCATTAAGCTGATTTTACTCATCACAGAAATGTTTTAAGTTCTGAAAAATACACACTGCAGACCAGAGCCTCGAGTGAATGGAAGTGTGTGAATGAGTTTCTTAAGGTTGAAATCTTGACAGTGATGGAGTCTGTGTGGGTGGAGTTCTGGGTGCTGTGCTGCATGCGTCTCTCTCAAAGAGAATCACACAGAACATAAGTGAATTTAGAGAAAAATGTAAAACTTCTTTAAATATGAGAATGAGAAGAAAATTATTAATAAAAATTATAGAGATTATAATAGTACAACTATGAAGAAAGATATAGAATAAAGTTAATAGTTTGAATTAATGATAAAATGATATAATTGACGGCCAAACACTGAACTCCGGAGAAGAACAAAAGCTTTTAATGGATTCTTGACGTGACTTTTGACTGAATAATGGACTTTTGACAGTAAGAATTGTGGAAATCGATTACTTTTGACTTTGAAAGTTTTATTTTAGGTTACTCGAAGTTGTTGGTTGATTACTTGTTGACGTGACTGCGCTGCTTATTGATTGGCAGATTATCTGCAAACCATTGTTGTTATAGTGCCGCCCACTCTGGAAGAAGGGCGAACATGAAGCCAAATTTCAAGGACAGGAGCTTTTTTTTATAATATTTTTCTTTCTTTGAACTGCCAGAGAAGGGCACATTGTCCAGTCCCTCCAGGATTTTGTGATGTTACGATCGCGCCAATTCACGCAAATTCAGCCAATCCCTGTGATTTATTTGCGGCCTTGCAATTTCATCTAATTACGGCGACTTTACTGCGAATTCGACCAATAAGTTTGGTCCGTCTGCATTATTTTCACACAGGACTTTCTTTTCAGAGAAAGCAGGCATGAGCGCAAATACATCACACTTACCGACAAATTTCACTGCGATAGACCGTGCAAAGAAATTCCCTAATGTTCTCCATGAAAGTGGAGGGAAACTCTTTGCTCTGTTTGCAAAATTGTCGTGGAACACAAAAAAAACTTGCTTGACCGACACTTCTCTACAGCAAAACATGCCAGAAGCATGTCCATGCAAGAGCCGACACGGCGGGTGACTATCACCGAAGCTGTTGCTCGCAAATCTATCGCAAGCAGAGAAAGGAACAAGGAAAACAACAAAACTTCATAAGGTTTGTAAAACTAGGTCTGTGGTGGTTTGTTTTTGTCAGTTGTCAGGCAGTACTTGCGTGGGCTGATGGTGATAGTGCTGGTGAGTTTGAGAGGGGCAGTTAATAAAACTATTTTTCATTCTTTCACGCGGTAGTTTCATCTATCATTTATTCCAGGACATAGACGTAGCCGTGGCGCCGCGGCAACAAAATGCTAAAAGTCTAAATATTTTACGGGGACAACATGATTTTTTTCTTAATTGAACCTGCGCTACAGCCTCCTGAGGAAGCAGCGGTTGTCTGCGGTCAGATGTGCATGTGAACACGGATCTGTTCTTGATCTTGTTACACTTTCTTACTGGAGAAGATTCCTGTGCTTGAGGTTTTGTTCTCTCTGATTGAACTTGAAATCTTCCATCCTTCATCCTGTTCATGGGGATGGCTTCATTCCGGGGGACTGGGAAACTGGTGAGGATTGCAGGGGTATTTCTGTGGTTACTAATGAAACTATTTGTGCTTGACGCTTGAGCTGCTGAACTATTGCATTAACCGAAGCATGCGCGCTCACTAAAGATAAAGATTAAACTTTTACATCTTCTCTGAGTCTTATATGTTTTGAATTTGTGCATGACCCTTTGCTAAACTTGTTTGCAGCATGATTTAGTCGCTGCTTTGGTTTCCATTGTGCTTTTGCTGGTTTCATTTGTTGGGTGGAGGGACAGGAGTTCATCCATCTGAGGAGAAAGAGAGGAGCGAGTGAGTGACTGTGAAAACTTGCTGCGGAACAGGTGAATTCTAACATGCACACGACACAAACACCAGGATTACTCCAGCCCTGCAGAAGGACAGATGGAATTTCATTTTTTTCATAATTTTTAACATACACATTTTTTAATACAGTGCACATTTAAGATGTCAGTTATATTAAAAATACTGTTTAAATCATATTATACATTGTTTACTGCTCTCATTCAGCTGATTTACTTTAATGAATTTCATTAAAGTTGTTAAATTTTAATATTTGGTTGTGGTTCGTCCATAGAATATTATTTATCTTAGAATTTTTTTCTAGTTTCGATATCGATTTATTTTGTCCAAAAATATCGTTATCATATTGAATCCAAAAAATGTGGTATCGCCCATCCCTAAAGGGTAGCTTGAAATAGTTTTCTTTAGAACAAGAGAAATAGTTTGTTCCGTAAAAAATGCGAAGAAGAATCTCTTTCGTTTCTACAAGACCTTCAAAATAAAAGCCTCATGACTTACATGACAAACTACAGTAACACAACAAATAATAATGCTGTAAACTTGTCAAAAATACATTTCCCTTTTAACAAAGTTTGCAACCAATCTTGAGCAGCACAGATCAGTTAAGAAATGGCTTTTGGGTTAAACTGAATTTCAAACGCTACGAGGAAAGAGAACTGTTTCACTCAAAGAACATCTGTGTGGAAACACCTCGAACAACATGAAAAGAAGCTATTTAGTTTAGCCAAGTTATTCCCTGGGGTCTTAGAAAATGAGTTGAGTTCTTTTAGAAAAAAAAACTTTAATTTAACAAAATAAATAAATAAAAAGAGGGGGGAATACAACATGAATAAAAACCCTTAACAGAGAAAACCATGCAATTATTATTATTTAAGATTTAGTTAATCACGAGTTTGGACTAATGAGAGTGAATATACGCAGGACAATAAAGTAATAATTAAGGTTTCGTACATTTTAGTGTTTTGATGACAGCTCCTGTTTTCATTATCTGTTCCTTTTGATATTTGATGCTCTGAAATTCTTTACCTCCTCCTCCCTGACACCAGCACCGGCGGTCTCCTCGTGTACCGCACTACGACAGTTGGTTTTGAGGTTATTTGCTGAAGGATTGAGAAGAGATTATGGAGATCGAGATTTTAGGATGATGCTGACACTTTATCACTAGAGGAATGAAAGAAGAAAGTGAAAGCACCATTAGATGAAAACAAGATGATCTTAAAAACTAAACTCTAAAATGTTATTTTAAGCTTTAAAATAGTGATTTGAAATGAATGAAGTGAAATTCTCTTTCTAAATACTGAAGAAATGCGATTGAACAAAAACATTTGATTAAAGAAGAATAATTGATGTCAGTGGAAGTAGAAATTAAAACAGAAGAAAAACACCGGGAGGGACTCGTGGGAATCAAAAGAAAGAATTTTGAGACTGTGAGATGGAGTTGCCGAGCTTATGATTCCCTTTTTTTGAGTGCACACTGATCTGAGACCTGCTGCCTGGCCTGGCTGATAGCCCTGACCTGTGCTGGAGGATGAGTCAGAGAGTGGGAGCTGGGATGGATCCCTTCTGAGTTCTTCTGAGGACCCTCACAGCCGTGAGAATCGCTGAGAGAGAAAACCTGGATCCTCCTTTTCCTCACAGCATCGGCTGTCCCACCATCCCCCCACCCCTTCTGCTTCCGGGGGTCCTGAGCTGGGACCTCAACACATCCTGATACCCCAACATCTATCGATCGGAACTGAACTCGAATCTTATGACAATGATATAATGAGTTTACCACAACAACTTGGAGATTTGTTTCTTTCCACAACAAATGAATTCTATTTGCTTTTACTGGAAACCAGAGCTGAACTCTGACTCAAATAATTGAACACATTAATGATGAAGTATCTGGAATGACCAGAGAAGGGGATATTTCTCTGTATATTCTTCTAAAGTTTGATTGAAAGATTGAGTTCTTCTGGATAATTACCAGAAGCTTGTAGAAATAAGATCTTATGATGATTATTCTGAATGATATAAAGGGTTTTGACTGTATCGGGTTATGGTTTCTTATGTTTTGATGCTGATGGTACTACTTTAGACTGCCTATCGATCCAGAGATACAAGGACAGAAGAAAGCAAGTATCAGATGTGAAATTAGCAGTTCTAATTATTCCAGTTACCAAGAATTGTTTATGATTTTGGGACTTTATATTTGAGTATTATGATACTTAGACTTCACAAAAGAAATTTTCATTTACAGAAATGTATAGTAGTGAGACGATATATGGGCTGTTTCCTGCCCCTCCTGACCTACTCAAACAGTATAAAAACCTTGAAGAAACTGTCAATAAACTGGGACTTGGTTGATGCATAAACTCTGTGTCGTGTCTCTTTCCTCGTCGTCCTGAGGTCTCAGAACTCTCGAGAGGGGAGAGCAGGATCATGCCACAACACCAAAGAAAAGCTTTTTGTGGAGTTCACCATTGGTTCATTCATGATATATAACATTGTTTTTAAAATGAGCATAAAGTTAAATATTATTTTGAAAACACTGTAAGACGAACGTAGCTTATGTTTTAATCAAGCTGTGGTTCAATATAATTGATGATGTGCAGGTTGATATCAGAATAAATCACTTTTAACATAATTTAATTATTTTTCAATCAAAAGAGAAGCTACTTTAAATTGATGGAATGAATACATGATATTTTGGGTGAAAAAGGTTATTGATTTATAACATTTTGTGGATGTATATTTGATTTACTCATTATTATCTATTAGTGTGAAATAGAAATCGATTTCATGTAAACCATTTCTTGGGAAAGTAAATAGTTTTCTCGCCTATTTAACGAATATTCACCCAATGTTTTAATTCCTGCGATGGTCAGCGACCTGTCAAGGGTTTAGCCCCGCCTCTCGGCCGATGTGCTCTGGAGCAGCAGACCCACGTGACCTCAACAGGGAATAAGCGGCAGGAAAATGAAGGAATTAATGAAAATGTTTTTAATACTGTTTTAACATAAAAATGCTTTTTATAACTGTTAGAGCATCTGGAAAACTGTAAAATGTATAATAAAAAAAAAATCGTGAGCGCTAAAAACTTTATTTACAGTCAGTTAAACTAGGCTTACGCAACCACGTGACACGCGACAGTTGTTTTCATTCTAGTCGATGTTCTATTTATGACGTCACGTTTCTGAGCATCTTTCGTCCGTCGACGACACTAGTTCAGCAAACTATTAGACCAGAGCTTGTCAGCAGATAACAGCAGTAAATCTCGATTCCAGAAAGATTTTGTGTTATAACAAATCTTCAGAATGTTCGGTAAAATTTCCAACTTACCGTTTGTCTGTAAAATGGACGGCGCGTATGAATCCACGACCAGCAGGGATTTTAAAACGCCCGCCGCTGTCCAGGGGCCTAAAGAAGTCCGGTTCTCGCTCTACACAACCAACTTTAACCTTCAGGACAAGCACCGTGGAGCCACCGAGACCACTCATTCCTCCACCTTTAAGAGCCTGCCGACGTCCAGGGCTCAGATCCTCCGTCCTCGAACCTCCGTCAGGACGAGTTTCACCGGGAAGCTTCCTGAGCCCACCTACAGGACCACCTACACCCCCCACGAAGTGTCCCCGGTGCTCAGGGTTAAGGAGTCTGCAAAAACCGGTCAGTTCTAGCTATAAAGTCATCTTTATTTTCCTCTTCAAAAGAAATCTTCATTCTTTTCCTCAAATCTCATCAGTTACTGCATTGTATTCCTTAAATAATATACAGGCCTACATTTTCCCATTCCCTGTAATTATATTAATATTCATTACTCACAATAAGTTTGGGATATTGTTATTTACACGAGTGCTTTTCCTATTTGCTCTGAATTTTTACGGAATATGTAAAAGTTGATATTTAATATAACGAATGCGAAGAAACACCATTTTTCATTAGTTTAATATTTATTACCCCAAAAATGTAGCCAATAGCAAGAGTAGCTCCAAAGAACCCAAATGTAAAATGTCGGTATCAATGTTTCCACGATTTACTGCAATGACAGCGTCTCATGCTCCTCAAGATGATGTTCTGAGGAAATGCATTCCACTCTTCCACAAATGCTGCACACAACTGTCAGGTCACGTGGGGGTCGGCTACGATCATACAATCTCTGCTTCAACTGGTCCCAGACATGTTCCACTGGGTTCAGGTAGAGGACATTGATGTCCAGACCATAAGAGACACTCCATCATCCTGAAGGCGAGCTGTGACTTCTGCCACGATGTGGTGGAGCATTATCATCCATGAACAGAAAGTTGGGGGTGCACTGGTGGATTTGGGGGATGATGTTGGGCTCTATGATGTCTCTGAGGTAGATCCTCACTGACTGAACCATCAACAATAACCAAATAAGTTTTGGGTGGACTGTGGCACCTCCTCCTCCAAAGCTAACCCTGGGGACCATGTGGTCCTCAGCGCATCGCTCCCTTTCCCTTCTCCGGCACACACCAGTGAACAGGACGGTAGACCACTACTGTCAATATCCCAAACTTATTATGAGTATCACAGATAATGGAGGTACAACAAAGTATTAAGGGCTTTTTTGATGGTCAGGCAGTTTATATTAGTTTCTGTTTCTGGTTATTGCTGTGAAAAGTGTTTCATGTCTTGTTTAATGTGTTTTCTTGTGTAATGTCACTTTCTTCTTCTTCTTCTTTATAAAGGTGTTGGATTGAGTCTGAACCAGGAGAAGAAGAACCTGTTCAGCTCCGCTACTCAGGAGGCTTATCAGCGCAGGAGACCTACTCCTTCTGCTCCTCTGGAGTCCGTTGAGAAGGTACTGCTCCATTAACTGGTGACAGAGTCAATATCAGCACATTTTAACCTCTGTTTTTCTTTCTTTCAGAAACATGTTCAGTATTCTTCTGTTGTTCTTGGAGATCGAGAGAAGATCACGGACACCCAGACGTCCTACTCCTCTTCTTTCAGGAGGTCAGAGAATAAAATCTGAGAAAATGACTCACTTTAGTCAGATTTAACTTCCTGCCGCTGCTGCGCTCGCATCAAACCTCGTGCTTTTCTTTCTCATGAGAGCAAATATGAAGAATGATAAAAACCAAATTCATAGAATTGTTTCCGGTAAAGAATGAATTCAGGGATTCTGTTGAATTCCAGAAATCGATTTGACAAAGTTTGGAATCAAAACTTCACATTCTATAGAATGTTGGATCCCCCACCGGCAAAGTGCTGTCTGAGAGTGTCGTTCTTGCCAAGCGTAAGAGTGTTGTTCCGCTTTGAGTCAGGAATTGAATCATTTCTATTTATCTCTGGAAGATGAGCAACCCTAGCATTCAGTCTACCCCTGGTCAGCACAGTATGTGAATTACCAGTATGTGCTGGTAAAAAGTGATGAAACTAACTCTCTCCTCTCTAACAGTCACGGAAATGCCAAGGAATACTTGCTTCCGAGCATTAAAAAGAATCAGCCGTTCAACCTCCGGGAGATGTCCGAGGACCAGTGGGTGACATCATCAAAGGTGGAGTTTCGTCCGGTCAAACCTGGTACGTACCGATGACTCTTCCTTAAGTGAGTGACGCGGTGCTTTCACTGCTTTCCTTTGATGTTTAATGTGTCGGCATTAGGGCTATAATGATAAAGAGATCAATCGTACGATACTGTATATATCATGAACATTTACAGAAGAAACTGAAATGAAAACTATTTTATTACAAACTACTGAAGATATTTCAATGTTTAAACTTTGATTGAAAAATAAACCAGAATTTAAAGAAACTTTAAGACTGTAAAGCCAAGAACAGCAGATAGGGGGAAGCACTAAAGTTTGGGGGACTTCTCGTTTCCCAACAAAAGTTTATTTCTATTTCTCAGGCTTGTTCTTGTAGTGTTGGAGTGTCTGTAACTCCTAGATGATGTCTCCCAGTAACTTTAAACTCGTATTGTGACATTTTTTATCGTAATATTAGGACGGGCCGACACCGCCTGAGTTTATGTTTAGAGATAAAACATATCGAGTTATTCAATAAAATCATGAAATCACGGAGCCTTACGCAATACAAGGTTTCCCGATATATTGTTAAACCCTCAGAAAGAATCCAAATGTACAATATCCAGAGCTAGAATCAGAAGAGATGGTGTTTTCACAAAAGCAAATGTTTTATTTGGATGATACATGATGATAAATCAGATTCAGACACTGAGTGAAGACAAGTCTTTATTAACACTACGATCTGTGATTGTGTTTGTAATGAAACAGAAGCTCCTGTTCTCCTCGAGCGCAGACACCGGAATGCCAGCAATATTCTGAAGGTGGACATCCCGAAGGACAGACAGGAGAAAGTGTCCACGACGAACCATTGCTTTTTCCCAGAGGTACGTTACGAGCGATCCATGGTTTCCTCCACTGGGTTCCAGTAGATATTTTCTGCTGATCATGCTGCAAACTGGTCGTGTGATTGGTCCTAAAAAATACCAGATGAAAATCATATTTACTCACATTTATTCTTCTCCCCCCCCACATTAATATATACTTAATATAAACATGCAGATGACAAAGAAACTGAAACAGACATTAACCATCTTCTCCACAGTATCGGCACAATATCTGCAGCGATGGCAGGTGTACTTTGGCGACCTGTCCAGTGTGTACCCCGCCTCTCGTCCCATGTGCACTAGAGATAAGCTCCGGCAGACCCCCGTGACCCCGAAAGGGAATAAATGAATGAATGAACTACATATTTCTTAAAACCTAATTAAATTTTACTTAAATTCATTGTGTTTCATTCGTAAAATGTAAATAAATCCAGTAAGTAAATATTTTATTGGTGAAATGGAGCTCTATTTAGAATGTTTTGATTAGAGTTGAGCAATTTATCTGTAAAATTGGAAAAGATAAATTAATGCTTAATATAAAAAATTGATTTTATTTTTCCAGTGAGCTTCTGTTCCCCCCAGTAATTATTTTACAGTTCTTAAACTGTAAAAAAAAAGCTCCATGTCGTCTTGTTTTACTGCAGTCAAATGAGCCAGCGTTCACATTTCTGGGAAATGCCATGAAACGCTGTCTGCTAGAGCCAGAGTTGATGAAACCATGACACTTTAACCACATTTCACTGTAGAACACAAAAAAATTTAAAAGTTTATCACAAAAACATGTAGATTACTCACAAAGAGCTTTTTTTACAGCTCAGATTTCTATTAAATCATGTTTATAAATGTCTCCAAATAAACATTTCACCCTTTTCTCAAATTTTAAGGCTAATAAAATTATTCCTTTGTATTTATCCAAGTCCACAAAATACTACTGCGGTCAAATTCTTGTTTCTTATTAAACTACCATTGCGGCTAATTGTGCACAAATACTTCTAGATTTACAGTTATGTCCATGAAAAAAATCATGTAATTTTTAGAAGTTAAAAAACAGTGTGTGACAGCAACACGTCTCTGTAGAATTAGATCATATCTCTGAGGAACTGTGTGTCCACAAATAGAAACCAGTAAAAATGACAGAAATGGAAGCGTAAAATGAAGATAGAAATCTGATGAGAATTTATTGAGACAGTATGGGTCATGTGATCAGATCCAGTGGAGTTCCATGTGATCTCATCGTCCGTTGTAAACGTGTTCAAGTCGTTTCATTGAGCTCTTTATAAAAGCTTGTATCTCACTGAATCCTGTCTGCTTCATCAGGTCACCCGCCCAGAGTTCCCAGTCCATGTGGATGGTCCCAGCATCAGAACAAAGAGCAGGGTTTATTTCGGGAAGCCTGGAGCCTTCTATGGGACAACGGCTCAAGATCACTTCTCTGTGAAAGAAGGGGTCTGCGCCAAACCCACCAGCCACCCCCCCAGCCGTATGCTTCAGGAGCAAGGTATCACTGGTTTCCATTCACTCCCATCATCATTATAAAGCCAAGACGACTAGATCATAAAGGGGACCGGTGCATTAGCGTCCGATCAGCCGCATCATTTATGAACGTTATGTTATAAACCGACACCAAACGTAACTTTAACTTGTGATGGCGACTGACGGGATGCTAATGCACAAGAACCCGATGAAGATACAGCTTTAAACTCTCAACATTTGAAAGATGAGCAGAAGCTCCTTATGTTAAAGTCACCACCTACTCCCCATCAAGGTGTTTCAGAACCGTTTGAGTTTCTATGTCAGAAAACATGAAAACCATGTGATCGTTCTGATTCAACAAGCGGAAACAGCTGCTGCTAATGTTATTAGTTGCATCACAAACAGGAAGTTACAGACTCTTTAAATTCTGTCTTTATTTGCCCTCTTCTGCTTGTCCTAAGGGAGGGACATGCAGCAGGCCGGTTTTCTCTCAGGAATCTTCTCTTCTCCTCATTTTACTCCTTTGTCACTAAAAGTCACCAGGAACACCTGCAAAAGTCTCTAGATTATTTAAAAAGTGACTCATCGTCTGAAAAGTCTCTAGTAGGCAACAGTGTAGTTTAGTGACCGTCTGGGGTGGTGCGCTCCGGTTTTCATCGGGACATTAACTTTCTTGCAGCGTTTTTTGAGTAACCGTTGTTGTGGTTGTTCAGCCAGTGTTCACTATTCTCTACAATTGGAGCCGAATACAAGGCTTCAGTGATAAAAGAGTTTGTGCTGATAAAGGTTCTTAAGTCGGTTCTGATTCCGTAGATCGTTACAGAATATACCCAAGTCCTGATCGGGAGATGACGTCTGATTCTTACTGAGTCTGAAACATCTGATCGATCCCGATTTCCTGTCACATGACCACTTTCTACCTTTATTACATTTACAGACGTATCGTTTCTTTTTCTAGATTCAACATCAGGAGGAGCTTAAATACCCCTCCCCCACATTCATATTGTTTTTCTTTGCTTTTGTTATGTAACATAGTCATTTTAAAACGTTTGTTTTTTTTTCTTTCAGAGCCAGAGCCAATGCTCACATCCACACAAAAACACTTTGTGTTCCAGAGCGGCGGAAGACACGAGCTGACTCAGAGCGAGCTTCAGCGGGTAAATATTTATCTTGATTTCTTCTACTAATGAAGAGTGGGGCACTTCTGTTACTGGACTTTGTGCAAACTATACGTGAAAGAGGAAATAATGAATATTTCTAAACCTTTACATGTTTGTGTCTGTAAAAGATTTATAAACACTTCAAATCCAGGATTTCAACTTTTCTAACCATAAACATAATCACGAAATGTATGTTTAGCCAAAAAAAACGTGTTTAATTTTAATAAAACGTTTAATTCAAAACAATGAAAGAAAATCAAGAAAAGAAAACTATTTGTTTCTGTTTCTTAACAGCTTTCGATGGAAACTGTGCTTTATTCACAAATATTCATATAATATTCCATGAAGATCTTAAACATCCTGAACAATCCAAAGATAAAGTGTTTAAAGTCCTCTTTGCAAAAGCTTTCCTCCTTGGTGAGCAGCAGGAGATCACCGGGAGCTTTCCAGCAGCTGAATTTCATGGCTGCCTTAGGATAGCTTTCACTTCCTCACCACAGACGAAACGAACACAGACTCAAATGTTTTCTATAGCTAAAGAAAAATAAAGCACTGAAGATGTGTTTACGGACTGGTGCTGACCTGTTTTAATAGTCATGTGATCAGAGTGAGCATTGGATTGGTTCAGAATAAATTATTTCATTTTGAGAAAAAATCATGATCGAGATCAGGCTTTGCCAAAAAAACACAACAGGACTTTGAAAGAAGCCAAAAGTGAATCTTGTTTTGTCAGTAACTGTGTTTTTAAGGGCCATGAGCGCCTCCTGTTTCAGATCTCATCTGCCTGAAATTTAAAAAAATGTAGGTTGGGATGTGGGTATGACTTGGCTTTCGATAACAAATATCAAAGATAAGTGCTTCATAAAACGATAAAACACACATAGCTGCAGTAAAGGGGGATAGAAGTCCTCCCCAATTGTAAGCTCATGGCTAACTGCATTGATTTGTAATTCCCAGGTCCACCATTCTCCAGTTCTCTTGGCCCGGCTAGTTCTATCCTGGGATAGATAGTGTGCAGACTGGGAGACAAACCATTAAATAACCTCTTGCTGTTTGTTTTTTAGGTGAGAGGCAGTCACATCAGGTTCGGGGAGGCCAAACCAGATTACAGCACAACCCACGGGGAGATGTTTGTGCCCAAGCCGTACTTCAAGCTTCCCAGAATCCACTCTTATGTGCGGAACATCAGCCACATGCCTTTCTGAGCTGAACGTTCCTTTTCAGTCGTTTCCGGAGACGTATTCACCTCGGGAAACTGACTGATTGGCAACGATTCCAAACGATCTGGATCCGCCATCTTACAAAGGGCAAATGGATCTCGGGCATAGGTGACTACAGGGCTCCAGTCAAAAAAAATCAACCAAGGGGCTGTTGTCTCCTACAGGAGAAAAAACAGAGGCCAAATCATTTTTTAGAGTGACATAAAAATGTACATAAATAACAAAATCTTTACTTTTACTCTCCCAATCTTACAGTTTCAGCATTTTCATCTTGTGAATCTTCTGGGAATTGAAGCTTACTTGAGAACTGAACGTCATTCCAACTTACGAACTTTATACACTCACAGAATATTTCTTCACGCTGAATCTGAGCCGGTGTCACTGCCGCTGACCGTGATTATGTCAATATCACTCGGCCACTGAGTGTAGTTTGGCCGTCTTCTCTTCTTTTTTGCAGAAAGCCAGCGATTGACACATGGTTCAGGATCAAACTGTTCAAGTGATGGGCCTTCAGTGCTGATCAAATCTTCCAGAATCTTGACACATGGAGTGAATCGCGTTCTTTAGATTTGATCCTGTTTTGAGCTGAAAAGCCACGTTCACACTGAGCAGCTGAGATTGGTCGGAGAAGCATTATTTCAACTAGATGCAGAACATTCTTGAGATCTGTGCAGCGGACTCTTTTGTTACTGGGATTTCCCACAAGCTCCAATAGGATTTATCTGGAAACTGTTCTTTCACAAGGGTTCTCCATTCTGCCCGTACAGCACTGATGTCACCTCCATTTTTCAGCAAGACGTCTCGATACCATTTCAGCAGTGCGTCGATTTCATTTTCTCCAAAAGTGTAGATGTCGTCTGGCCAAGGATCAAGACAAAAGATTGAGAAGCACAGAATGATCTCTGTCCCTTTTTTGTGTCTCTCATTAGATCAAACCTCCTTCAAGTTCCTTAACTGTAATGTCTACAGTTTCATCAATGTTTAGTTCTTCACTGAAACCTGGGAGATCTCAGCCTTTCAGTGGTACGTTTTGAAAGGAAATGCACTTGTAGTCAGATGAGGCAGCTTTCTTCTGTTTCTGGTCACTTTTTTACTTTGGGCTGACCGAGAAACTCCTCCAACTTTTCATTTTTCACTGGTTTTTCCTTTGTTCCCTTGATTTTTACCTCCACATGGATCAATAGCTGCTTTGGCCGGAGGAAGAATAGTTTTTTTGAAGCACAAAACTCAACTTTGAGATTTCTCCAAACAATTCATGGAGAAAGGGATAAAACACCACAATAGACAACTTTTACATTTGATGTGGGATTCTCTTATTTCAGTGTTTTTGGATGAGGCAGCAGTGTGTTGCATGTGGAAGCGCACGGCTGTATATTGTCCGTGGCCTGTAGTTTCATCAGATGAAAAACTTTGTAAATGTGAGTGACCAGAGCTGGTTCTTCACAGCAGAAGGTGTTCGTATGGCACAGCTTAACCCCGTACCGATGGCTTTCAACTCTCGCTTGCTTTTGGGGCTTAAATGGTATGTTTTTCATACTAGCTGTAGCTAGTCTAGACTTTTTCAATCATTGGAACAGACTTCTGAACATCCAGCACGGCTATTTTCCGTCTGTGTGGCAACAGTGAAAGGGCAGAAGTGTGTCCTATTTCTTCCTTACCTACTCCTCCTGAAGCTCCCATGTTAACAGCAGCCCCATCCGCTCCAAATGCCAGAAACCCCTTCCACCAATCATTATCAGTTGTTTTAGCGTCACTAAACAAGCTCTTTATTTGATCTAATACTCCATGTGTATGGCAGTGTGCCTGCAGTAAGCAATAACGTTGTCTTTTCCAGAAACGTGCTAACGGTGTGGTCTGTGGAGTATTCTTTGGGATTACGTGATCACGTGGATTTTTATGCTTGTGACTGTCGCCATGTTTTCTCACAGTCTCTTTTTTTGAAATGGCTTCTTCCTGTGATGAACTCAGTTTTCCCCACAGTTTCTTTCCCCGCTCTTAAACAAAAGTCACAAAACACTTTCCGTGTGTCGTGATCATACTTCAGCCAAGGAAACTCCTGAATCCACGACACTTGCAGCACGGTGTTCACTGGCTGATGTGGAAAGATGAATCTCTGTGTCTCCGTCGTCCTCCAGAGCGCTTGTGCTGGCACTACCGCTGCTTTTTCATTACGCTTCATTCGCGCTGGTGCTTGAAAGAGATGAGGATTACTTAAAAAGTAATGGATTATTTTCTTTTTGACATGGTTTCTCTGGAGCGGCGAGAAAAATGTGACTATTTTAGTCCCAGTCTGAAGTATTTAAACCAAGCAGACCTACGCTTCATTCTACTTTATTCCTCTGAGCGAACCTGGTGCAAGTCTCTCTTCTTCTTTTGGATGCCGTGAGCTAGAAGTATTGGAAGGTTGATTACCTCTTGCATCCCTGTGTAGCATTGCTAGTCCAGATAGTGAAGCACCTCTGATCTCTGCCGACTCTGTTTAGTTTGATCCACAGTTTTGTCATTTTGGACAAACCGGCAGGGTTGTATGATTCAGTTCGTGGAAGCTCCCCATATTCGAGGTGTGGTTTATACCACTGCCCTCTCCCCTTACATCCTTGAAGGTTGTGAGTGTGGCCCCGGCCCCTCTATACCTGGTGGACGTCAGAATCCTGGACTCCTCGATGACTGGCTTTCATTAGGCATGTTTCGAGAACAGTTGATCGAGTGAGATGGTGCTTCGGAACAGTTGCCCCTGTGCAGATCGTTTCCTTTATCGAGATAGAGCTGACGTCTGTTAACATACAGATCCAGACGTCTTGATAGAGTGCACTCAGGCTGACCGCTCTCATTGCTGTGTCATAATGACGAGTGGTCAAACTGAATTCCTTTCAGAGGCTCCTGGGGCATATGACAGATACAGCCTCAGGGATTCCACTCGGTCTCCTGCATATGCAACCACTTTAGCCATTGTTTCTTTTTCGAGTTCTAAGTTGGGCAGGGGGCCAGGGAGATCTCAGTCTGTCCCTGAAAGACAGTTGTCTCCTTTACTTGAAGATTTGAAGGTCTGAGTCCTTTCTTCGGTCTAGGGTTGCCCTTTAAGTAATTTCCAAGTGGAAGGCTGCAACCACAAACTTCTTTCAGACTGGATGGGGCGCTGTGTGTGAATCCCAACAGGAGGCTGAGTCCTAGACTGGACACCTGTCGGGTGGGTACATATACCATCTCGAGCTAGCTGCAGTGATCCTGGAATTGCTGTGCTTTGACCCACTGCTCTGAGGTCATCATGTGCCCTTTAGGACAAACAGCACAACTTCTTAGCTAACATCAACCACCAGGGGAGTGTACACTCCCGTCAGCTGATTTGGTACTTGTTCCGGGAGGCAAATGTGACCTGTTGCTTTTCCTGAAAACTCTGATGTCCTCCGTGGCCTGCAAATGTCTCCTCTATTGGGACCTCCATCGCCCTTCGTGGCTTCCAGATGTGTCCTTCGAGCCCTTGCAGTCAGCAGAATTGCTTGTCTTCTCTGAGGACCGAAATCCTGCTGTCTCTGGCCTCTCTGAATAGGATTGGAATAGGCCAGTAATTCAGGCCCGAGGACTCTCTTGTGATCAACAGGCCCAGGTCTGGATTTGTCCCCAAGGTCCCATCAGTTCTCTTTCGAAATCAGGTAGTGACCTTGCCACAGGAGGAGTCCAGGGTTCCATGTTTCCTGTTTGAGCCTTCCAGGTGTACATCCGCAGCGCTCTTCCTCCTAGGATAGCGCACTCTAACTTTCTACCCTGAAGTCAGCTCTGCAGGTTCTTTAAGAGGGTTTTGTCTTCTGGGTCTGGTTGTACATTTAATCCAGATTCTGTTCCCTCCCTTGCCTTAAACAGAGAACGATGGCTTCAGTCCTTGCCCCTTTTGGTGCAGGATAGTGAGTTCTATCCCTTCTCAGGCCTCGATGCCGTCTCTGTGCACCCTTCCCCACAGGGAGAGGGGTGTGCTTTTTCAGGTGGCCCTCCCTTAACTGAGAACAGCAGAATGCTTCACAGTGTTTGTGACATCCTCACATAATAAGAATTTTCCAGACATTGGGACAGAAGGAGCATTCATTCAGGTTTCACAGCCTTAGCAGCTGACCTATTCTAGAGTCATGTGTCAGTCTGTACGGAAAGCTCTTGGGCATGTGACTTCAAAAAGGGTTCGCAATCAGTCAGTTTCCCTATGTGAATATGCTTCTGGAAATGACTGCAAGGGAATGTCTAGGTTACCTTCATAACCCTCCTGTTCCCTGAAGGAGGGAATGGAGACATATTTTCCCTCTCTATGACCCAGAGGAAACTGATCTGAGGTGCCGAGAGGTAATTGAGAGGTAGGGTCCTCGGAAAACAGTAGAATGAAGTGGAGGTCTGCTTGGTTTAAACACCCGGCTTATTGGTCTTTCGAGAGCACTCTAGTCTACTCTGACTCTTCTCTTTCGAGAGCACGTACTAACCTAACATAACTTATTAAAAAACTCCAAAGCACTGATTTTTTTCAGAATCAGCTCGCAACTCTCCTATGTGCAAGTCTTGTGGTCAATCTGACCTTGTTTCAATCTGCTTATGTTACTCCTGATATTCGGGATAAAATCATCTGCTAAATACATAAATGTAAATGTCACAATCACCCACGCCCATGGTGGATCCAGGTCACTCCCAGGAGAATTGTTCCCAATCTGTCAGTTTCCCATCATGAATACGTCACTGTTCCCTCCTTCAGGGAACAGAGGATATGAAGATGTTATTAAAAGCATTTCAAAACACTTTCATGTGTGTTATGTTTTGCCTGAAGTATGATGAGTTCTAAATTTTCATTGTTGATGAATGTTGTGTGACAAAGAAACTGCTGTTGACTATTTTCATGTTACAGTAGAGACTGTATATCTCCAAAAGATCTTTATTTAATTTAGGATGTGTTCCTTTGAGCAGAAATGTAGAATAAAATTATACTTTTCCAGGTATTTGAACAGAAATGGGGCTGAAGTCATCTATATTACTTTAAATGTCTGATATATACTGTGATGCTGTATGTAAGAGAGAACAACTCTAAAGTGAACAGAATAAACTTTCCCACATTTGTTGCATCACAAAAACAGATGTTGACACCCACTAACAGTTATTTTCACCTTTTACCAAAACCACTGACCTGGGGTCATTACCCGTCATGATTTAAATTGTACTTTAAACTGAGGATTAGTATTTAGCAATATAACTAGTTAAATAATCTGCACTGTGATCGTGGCATAGTGAGCTATACTTAGCCTCATCACAAGACCTCTATTCACTTCACCTGAGTTTTTCAGAAGAAAAGAAGCATTAGGCGCAAACGTCCTCCTGCTTATCATCCTGCTGCAAATGGTGCAATTAAACGATTCCACCGAGCGCTTAAGAGTACTCTCCAAACAGCAATCCTCCAATCAGTGCCTTGGAAAACTGCAGTTACTGCGTTTTTCCAGATTTACAGAAACACACTGCATGCTATTACAAGAGTATCTCCATTTGAGATGCTGCAAAATGTATCGAGACCGACACCTTCTGTAATTGATCCTGTAGACATAAAGAAACATCTGTATCAATCCATCAGGAGCGAATAAAATCTTATTATGAACGGACACATCACGTACTGCCTGCTTTCTTCAGAAGAGGAGATAAAGTGCGGATCAAAAAGCAACGGCAAGCACCAAAATGTACATCTCCAGTACAAGTGAAGGATCAAGATGGAATTACACTTATCTTTTGGAGGATGGTAAGAATGTCTTGCTCCACTGCCTGAAAATCCAACACCTGAAACTTGATCAGAGAATAATTGCGTTCCCAAAAGTGATTTTACATCAGAAAACCCTGAAGTGCCTCAAGTGGATTCTCACCAAGAAGACCTGAGCTTCATCTGTCTGTCACACTGAAGAAAACCGGTCTGGTTCAAGGACTATGTCACATAATTATTTTTATCACTTGAAAAGTTGCAGTAGTGATATTTAAGATGTTTTCTTATTGATTTCGAGTTTCAGTGATTCTGTTGATCCTAATTCAAAGTGGTGCTAGAAGGTTTTTTCAAGTGAAAGAGGAAAATGTGATGTTTTATATCAGGGGTGTCCAAACGTTTATTGGCCTGCAGCAAATTCATAAAATATAATTGAATATGGCTTCAGTTCATCTCTGTTGCACTTCTCAGTTTCAACACTAGATGGAGCCAGTCATAGAAAAAGGTGCTTCTCCATTAAACAAAATTAAGCAAAGATAAATATTTACCACGACTCACCAGAAATGGCAGCACCAAAGAAACGAAAGATAGCAAGTGAGTGAAAATTTCAAACACGGTGGGAAAATGAATATTTGATGAGATCTACCACAGAAGAGAGGTGAGCCGCTTGGCCGAGTGGTGCAAAGATAACGTCTCTACTTCCTCCGCAAACTGAAAAGAGCAAGAGGACCAGCCCCCATCATGCACACCTTCTATAGAGGCACCATCGAGAGCATCCTGACTAGCTTCATCACTGTGTGGTTTGCATCCTGCGAAAAAACTCTCCATCGCATAGTGAGAGCAGCTGAGAGGATCATTGGTGCCCCTCTCCCCTCCCTCCAGGACATCTACAGCACCCGTCTCATCAAGAAAGCCCTCTGCATAGCAGCTGATCCCCCCCAACCCTATGCAAAGCTTATTTAGCCTGCTGCCATCAGGGAGGAGACTGCGGAGTCTCCAGGCCAGGACCAGCTTCGTCCACCAGGCGTCAGGAAGCTAAACTCTTTCCCGGTTCTGCCCTCACTCCCTTCTTCTGACTGATCTGAGACTAAAAACATCAGACACACTCACATCCCATGTTCCACAAGAGCAAAAGTTACAATCAAAGGCAGACTTCTTCTCAGAGATCTCTCCAGCAGCAGTCTTGAATGGGAAAACCCCTTACCTCAGGAGATGTATGAAGAATGGAGAGGGTGGATCTAAAAATGCTTCTCGTTCCTCGTACTTACATCACATTCTCCCTTTCTGAAGCAATGTTCATTGAACTGTGTGTATTCTCAGATGCTTCAGTGATGGCTATAGCTGCAGTAGCCTATCGGAAGGTCGTGCATGAAGATGGACATAATGGGTACGGCCAAACTGGTTTCTGGAGCTGTGTGGCGCTGTTCTTGCTGTGGAAATGTCAGAGGTTCTCACAGAAGAATAAGACTCTTGTTATCTATTTATACAGTGGTGTGAAAAACTATTTGCCCCCTTCCTGACTTTTTATTCTTTTGCATGTTTGTCACACAAAATGTTTCTGATCATCAAACACATTTTAATGTTAGTCAAAGATAACACAAGTAAACACAAAATGCAGTTTTTAAATGAATGTTTTTATTATTTAGGGAGAAAAAAATCCAAACCCACATAGCCCTGTGTGTAAAAGTAATTGCCCCTGCACCTAATAACTGGTTGGGTCGCCCTTAGCAGCAATAACTGCAATCAAACGTTTGCGATAACTTGTAACAAGTCTTTTCCAGCGCTCTGGGGGAGTTTTGGCCCACTCCTCTTTGCAGAATTGTTGTAATTCAGCTTTATTTGAGGGTTTTCTAGCACAAACCGCCTTCTTAAGATCATGCCACAGCTTCTCAATGGGATTCAGGTCAGGACTTTGACTAGGCCACTCCAAAGTCTTCTTTTTTTCAGCCATTCAGAGGTGGATTTGCTGGTGTGTTTTGGGTCATTGTCCTGCTGCAGCACCCAAGATCGCTTTATCTTGAGTTGATGAACAGATGGTCAACATTCTCCTTCAGGATTTTTTGGTAGACAGTAGAATTCATGCTTCCATCTATCACAGCAAGCCTTCCAGGTCCTGAAGCAACAAAACAACCCCAGACCATCACACTACCACCACCATATTTTACTGTTGGTATGATGTTCTTTTTATGAAATGCTGTGTTACTTTTACGCCAGATGTAACGGGACACGCACCTTCCAAAAAGTTCAACTTTTATCTCGTCAGTCATCAAGATATTTTCACAAAAGTCTTGGTAGTCCTCGAGATGTTTTTTAGCAAAATTATGACGAGCCTTAATGTTCTTTATGATTAATAGTGGTTTGCATCTTGGAACTCTGCCATGCAGGCCGTTTTTTTCCCAGTCTCTTTCTTCTGGTGGAGTCGTGAACACTGACCTTAATTGAGGTAAGTGATGCCTGCAGTTCTTTGGATGTTGCCCTGGGATCTTTTGTGACCTCTCGGATGAGTTGTCTCTGCGCTCTTGGGGTAATTTTGGGCGGACGGCACACTCCTGGGAAGGTTCACCGCTGTTCCATGTTTTTACCATTTTTGGATAATGGCTCTCACTGTGGTTCACTGGAGTCCCAAAGCTTTAGAAATGGTTTTATAACCTTTACCAGACGGATAGATCTCAATTACTTTTGTTCTCATTTCTTCCTGAATTTCTTTGGATCTTGGCGTGATGTCTAGCTTTTGAGGTGCTTTTGGTCTTCTTCTCTGTGTCCGGTAGCTTCTGTTTCAGTGATTTCTTGATTGAAACAGTGTGGCAGTAATCAGGCCTGGGGGTGGCTACAGAAATTGAACTCAGGTGTGATAAACCACAGTTAAGTTATTTTTTAACAAGGGGGGCAATCACTTTTTCACACAGGGCTATGTGAGTTTGGATTTTTTTCTCCCTAAATAATTAAAACATTCATTTAAAAACTGCATTTTGTGTTTACTTGTGTTATCTTTGACTAATATTAAAATGTGTTTGATGATCAGAAACATTTTGTGTGGCAAACATGCAAAAGAATAAAAAGTCAGGAAGGGGGCAAAAAGTTTTTCACAGTGAGTATATATATTACTTTGTCCATTTGTAGAATGTAAGTAATATAGATGTTTGTTATTGGGTAGATTCCAGAGGTTCAAAGCATGCTTCAAGATGATTCCTGTGACAAACTACAGCATTAAAGGAACCAACCAGATCCATGCAACAATCCTCATTTAAAACCCTTTCAACATCTTTAAAATAAATGTGTGTTTTCATACAGTAACTGAAAAGCAACATTGTGTGTGGAGATACCTGAAGCTGCGTTTGGCTGTCAGCTTTGTGAACTCCTTGGATAATGTCAGTGCATCTCTCCAAAATGAATATTACTCTGCATTTTGAAGATGTTTTATTACCACATTTTGCATATTGTATTTCTAATATCTGGTGGAAAAAATTATTTAAATGTTATTTCTTTCTATGTCCCTGCACAGGTTTCTGTTGATGCAGACTGATGATTCTCAGCAGAGAAATTGATGTGCAAGTTGCAACTCTCCTCCTACATCCACCCATGCTCGATGGGAAGCATCTTGTGGAAAGGTGGTGGTGTTATGGACAATTTGAAAACGTACTTAAAGCAAGGGTTATTCTTGTTGGTTTGGCATATGCCCTGCATGACTTCCAGATCAATAACTGCATTTTCATAAATTTAGTTAACTGAAATGTTAAGTCATTTATGAAGTTAATTTAACTCAATAATATTATTTGTATTCATTGAAATACTTAAGTACACCTACTTTAAAACAGATGGCTGTTAAAATGAGACGACATTGTAGGCACATTGAGTTACTCTACATTTTTTAAGTTCAATCAATCTGTTGGGGTTTACAGTGTGACCTCAACATGACGTTATCACTTAAAAATCACGTTACTAAAATTACCTTGAGTTTTTCTCTTCTCTTCTTTATCATTCTTCTTTTTTTTCTGCACCTGAAGAGGAGATTCGTTTCATTTTTGCGGTTCTAATTTACAAAAAAAAAAAAAAAACAGAGGGAGGGGTAGGTGGCGGCAAAGGTAAAGCCATTATTATTATTAATGACAGCAGCGCGCTTTGCAAAAACATGACTCAACCATTGGTTTGTGGGGGCCCCCTAGCGGTGGTGGGGCTCTAAGCAGCCGCTTCGTTCGCTTATAGGGAGGGCGCTGTAAGATGAAAACTTAAATAAACACAACACACTCGTAACTTAACTACCATATACTAACATTTTCAGATAAATCACAGGAATCAGAAGAATTCGTATTTATTTATTGTTTTTTAACTCAATCTAATTTATTCTTAGTTTTTATTTGATGAATAATTTATAGATTCTTCCAGTTCATCAGACTGGAAATTATCTTTTAGTAGTTCACGAGTGACCTTTTGTATTTCTTCACAACCCAGTGCCACACTTACTGACTCAGGTTCCAGAAGGACCATGGGAAAATCAAGCAGCTGTTTCTGAAGCTTCTCTCTGTGGATCATGAGTTTGATCAGGCTCCTCCTTCCTCGAGATTAAAGAGAAAGTGAAACTAGTCGCTTTTTTTTCTTTCACCCCAGAGGGGAGTTTACTCGAATAATAAACATTTAGAATCGGTTTAGTTACTTCTACAGGACTTTAATCACAGAAGACGGAAATATTCTTTCTTTAACAGAGAAGAATCTTCTGTTCTTGGAGTTTGTGAAGCTTTTCTTCAGGCGAGCGGCTCAAAATCACTTCTGTGTTCATCTGCAGAACAAACTTTTTTAAAAAGCGTTTTAATATCAATAACGTGATTATCTTTATTCTGATTGTTGTTCATCATAAAGATGTATTTCGATGTTTTGCTCCAAACAGAACTTTATAATCTGAGTTGAGTAGAATAAAAAACTATTTATTTATTTATTTAATCAAAAACAGGTTTCCTACGATGGACGGGCAATCTGTCCACTGCGGTCAAGGTAGCCGTCTTTTTATCACGCGGTCAAGCCAGCCGCACCTCGTTCTAGCGGACTTTTAGGTGCGCGCTTACGTCATAGATTACGGTAATGCCCTGACCAGCAATGAGAGGCACAGAGCAGATCGCGTTTCAGCTGCCTTTTCCTCTCTCCTATTATGAAATTCATTTTGTGCCAAAAAAATACGCACGTAATTTCAGCAACACAACAAACCCAGATAATTTGTTTTAGCTTCCACGTGAATGAGTATATATGTCAATAAAAATGAATCAAATTCAAAAACATTAAGGAAAGCTTTAATGGAGCAACATTATTGTGTTTGTTCATTTCGGTGAATATATCACATTTCAGCTGGCAACAAAACAACACCCCAGAAAAAGATACCACAACATCAATCATATAAAAAAAAACATTCAAAACTAATATTATAGACGCATATAGCAGCCGGCGATGTCCTTTAATTTACTTTTAAATCCTCAAAAATCAGTAATAGAAGAAACAGCTTTTCACTGCTAATGTAAAACACTTGTAGTCTAACAAGCGTGGTTTTGATTTTTAGGTTATTTATTTTGTATTCTTTCTCAACACAGACACAACTTCGTTTCCTTGACAACATACAGTACACATACAGTTACAGTGGCTACCGCCACCTGCTGGACAAACGTTGTCTGAGAAAACCAAGTATATAAATATTAACAATTTCTCCGCATAAAACGAGATTTCATGCAACACAGTGGGTGTTTTCCATCTTGAATAGTCTCCCTCGATTCATGTAAAAAGTGATTTAGCTTTACTCTTATGGTGATATTATACGAGCGACGCTGTATTGAATAAGCGCTGAGTGCTTGCCTCAGCTCTAGGATCTTGAACGTGGCCTAAACGCAAAAGCTTGTACGTCCGGTTCATTCAGCTGCCAATCAAAACCGTACTAGCCAATGAGGGCGAACCACTGTTATCCCCGCCCCCATGGAAAGTTTGTGCCAGAATGACAAACGTAACTTTCAGGATTGCAAATGAAAAATTAGAAAGCAAATTCAAAGATGCTGAAAGCATAATCAAAACTCTGAGAAGCAAAACCAAAGCTTAAAATGGAACAAACAAAAAATGGAGTGTATAGTGGTACCCCGAGATGGGAATGCTTAGAGTTACGAAATGTTCGACATACGAAAGGTCTAGCGGGAATTTTTTTGCTTCGAGATATGAAGAAAAATTCGCGATACGAACAATAACAAACATTTCTGCTCTACTTTACACTTGTTAGTCTTACGTCGTGCTGCACTTCCGCGTCCTTGCACTCCTTTTTCCCTTTGAAGAAAGTGTGCTTTAAGGGGCTGATACGCCTCAAAACACTTTGAATCAGTTTTAAATCAAGCGAAACATTATGTATAGATTACTAATAATGTACTATAACAAATGTTAGAGTCATTGTGTCGTAAAAAAATAACGTTTATAACGTCGAAAGTGCTGTTCTGTAGAGCAAGTTAGTCCTCCTCCGACACATTGCCTCACTCTCAAGGTAAGGTCTCACATTTGTGTACATATTATGTATTTTGTGTGTGTTTTATTTTAGATTTGTAGATTTAGGTGTAGATTTAATGATTGAAGAAACGTTACTTGATTTTTCTCTGGTTTTCCATTTTTCATCTACTTTTACTGTTGTTTCTGAGAGCCCTTGCTCAGATTAGGCGCTTTACATGTAAAACTTGCTTCGAAATCAAAGTCGATTATTATGGTAACTACTTGATTATTTTTGTTTTCAGGCAGATTTTTTTCTTTGTAATCGATTTATTTGCATTAATTTTTGCTGGAATTACGTGTGTCTTTTTTTGGAACGAAATAAATTCCATATCTCCTTCATTCTGACTTTATAACTGTTTTCTGGCACACGGATGGTTCTGTTGGTTTCCTGTTGTTTCAGCTTGATGTAGGAAATTTATTTTAATAAAGAATTGAGGAAAATGAACGCTATTATTGTGTCATTTTGGGGAAATACAATTGTGACACTTTCAAAAATTTATAAAAAATAGAAATTAAATGATAAGTCCAAAATTCCACATTGGGGGTGGTCAGGGCATGCCCCACTACATATTTACTGAAGTTGATGAAATTTACTGTGGAATTTTTGAGTAATAGAATTGTGAGTTGACACTTTCAAGAATTCATTAAAAAATGGAAATTAAAACGTTAGTCCAAAATTCCAATTTTGGTGGTGGTCTGAGTATGCTCTACTATATTTTCACTGAATGTGGTGAAATTTAAATATGGCATTTTCGAGAAATAGAATTGTGAATTGTGACAAAAAAAGTTAGAGGCTCCACCAAAGTGGATTTTAAGACTAATCTTTTCACTTACAATTCTATTTCTCCAAAATACCACAATAAAATGTCACCAAATTCAATGAAGATGTAGTAGAAGAGCATGCCCTGGCCACCATCAAAGTGGAATTTCAGAATAACCTTTTAATTTCTATTTTTTATGAATTTTTGAAAGTGCCAACTCACAATTCTATTTCTCCAAAATACCACAATAAAATGTCACCAAATTCAATGAAGATGTAGTAGAAGAGCATGCCCTGACCACCATCAAAGTGGAATTTCAGAATAACCTTTTAATTTCTATTTTTTATGAATTTTTGAAAGTGCCAACTCACAATTCTATTTCTCAAAAATTCCACAGTAAAATTTCACTAAATTCAATGAATATGTAATGGAAGCTCTGACCACGCCCATTGTGCAAATTTTTGAAAATGTTTCAATTGTATTTCCCAAAATGCCACAATAACAGCGTTCATTTTCCTCAACTCTTTGTTAAAATACATTTCCTACATCAAGGTAAAACAACAGAAGAGTTAAAAACATCCGTGCACCAGCAAACAGTTATAAAGTTTCAGAATGAAGGAGAGAGGAAAAGCCTGCTGAAACACGCTCTGCTCTGTGTCCTTCACTGCTTGCCAGGGCATTACGGTAATCTATTATGTAAGCGCGCATCAAAAGTCTGGTAGAACAAGGTTCGGGTGGCTTGACCTCGGCTCTCTTCTGGCTGTCCAGAATGTACCCCCGCCTCTTTCCCGATGTAAGCTGGAGACCCCGAAGGGAATAAGCAGCTGGAAAATGAACGAATTATTGAATGTTTCCTCCGCATTCACTGAAATACATTGCCGTCTATGAGCTGCTGACTGAGGGCCTGTCCCAAATGGAAAACTACAGACTTGTGGACTGTCGGTACACTATCCCCAAATTGCACGATTTGCAAAACGTCACGGATTATGTCACGGTTTCCTTGTACCACCTGATTTTGCGATGGATGTGATGTGTTAAAAAGTATTAAATGTGGTTTACAATATTGTGATTTTTTTTTAAAGGTTTTACTATGTGTACATTTTATATATATATATATATATATATATATATATATATATATATAT
>SRMA01027440.1:0-10607 GCA_007224835.1 Danionella cerebrum | reverse complement strand
TAAAGCGATTACCATCCGCCTCTGTGATTACTTTGATTAACAATGGCGTCTGCCTCTGAAAGATACACCAGATTCGATTACTTCGTCTGTGAGGAACACCATATATGGTCACGTGGTCTCTCGAACATGCTGTCTGATTTACATTTCAACTAGACCCTCCTGTGGGAGTGGACCTGGATCGGGATGGTATTTGAGGAAGAACGCAAGAGGAGCTCGCGGTCTGTTTGTCTCTGAACATACCCATGATCTGGAAGGCTTAGAGCCTTTCCAGATCATGTAGTCTTGGTCTGTTTGTCTCTGAACATACCCATGATCTGGAAGGCTTAGAGCCTTTCCAGATCATGTAGTCTTGGTCTGTTTGTCTCTGAACATACCCATGATCTGGAAGGCTTAGAGCCTTTTCAGATCATGTAGCCTCTGCTATTGTTTCACCTTTTTGCTGTGTAACTAAGTGTTTGTTAATAAATGAGATGTTCAATCTTGTCAATAGTTACTCTCTAATCACTTTCTACAATAATGGTAAATGCTAAGAACTAAAGTATCACATTATGTAACAAAGGTTTAAAGGGTTAATTATAACAAGTGAGTGCATTTCTCTAATTATTAACAATTATTAATACATAGTTTACTATAGCTTTAATCAAAGCTAATGATAAAGGTAAACAATAACCTTCTAATTAAAATATGGAGTCAGATTAAAGTTAAATTCAATAATTAAAGTTCCCGCAAGCTCTGAAAGACAGAACACGGCTGAGAACCTTCATCCATGGTTGAAACCCGTTTTTGGATCAACCCATGGACCAGCCTTACACCTCGCACCATCCCCAAACGCCGAGCGTGCTCCCCGTCTGGTCCGCGAATGAGTCGGATAGCGCTTCGGCGTTACCCGGCCCCTCGTGTGAGCCTGCTGACGATCTGCTCTCCATCGCAGCATCGGAAGGGGCGCGGTCTTCGAGTTCTTCCAGCTCAGCGCTGCCACCCTCCGGGGTCGTGGCCGAGCCAGAGCTCGATGCTTTTGCGGTGCTCTCCAAAGCCACGGTCGAAATTGGGCTTGAGGTGCCTGTGCCCTCTAGCTCAGCGCCGTCGCGGCTGGACGCGGCTCACAAAATTCTGGTGGGCTCCCCTGTCTCCCAGGGCTTCCAGCTCCTCCCCCTTCACCGATCTGGATGATGCAGCAGCTAGTCCTGCAGGAAGGAACCTTTTTTCACGTCTCCCGACTGGTGGATTGTTGAACCCTATCCTCCCACCCACTCTGCTTCTGGCTGACGCGGAGCAGTCAGCTCTGCTAGGTTCTGTAGTAAGGTTTTGCCGCTGGGCCTGATCCCTACAGAACTTGCGGACCCCCCCTATATGGGTGGCCCAATCCGTGTACTTTATACAAAGCCCCTTTTCAGGTGAGTTGTATTACCCCGTTTCCGTTCCGTCCCCTACCTGGGCGGGGAACGATGGCTTTTCGATTCCGCCCCCTTTTATAGCCGGCGGAATGCTTTGTCGCTTGCTGGATACCCTCTTCAGGTCCCGATGCAAGCCTCCGCGTGCCCCTGTTCCACATCAGGGGCACACTCCTTCTGGTTGCCCTGCTTTTGAGCTCCTCAGCAGATTGCAACGACCCCGCAATAGACTAATGTCCGTGCTAAGGGGCAGAAGGAGTTCCCGACCAGGCACCTGACTAATACCTAACCTTCGCAGCTTAGAGTTGGCCTGGTTGGATGGACTTGGTCATGGCCCTTTCGAGGGAGTTCCCATCGACATCGCCTGCGTCTCGACTGAAAGGGAACGTCTAGGTTACATACGTAACCCACGTTCCCTGAAGGAGGGAACGCAGACGTCCCTTGGCCATGTACTTCAAGTCACTGCTCTGAGGTGTTGTAGAGGTAAGTGGGTTCGGCTCCTCGGAAGAAAGCAGAATGAGTGTAGAGCTACGCTCTGCTCTCATAGAGCAGTTGATTGCTAATCAACGTGATTGCTAATCAACTTCACTCGCAAATTAATTTGCCTGTTAAATATTCGGCTCCACCCACTTTCATGATGGCTCCACCCATAGTCGAGACATCGACATCGTCTGCGTCTCGACTGAAAGGGAGTTCCCATAGTCGAGACATCGACATTGTCTGCGTTCCATCCTTCAGGGAACGCGGGTTACGTATGTAACCTAGACGTTCTTCAAAGGAAGCGTAATTATTATTCAAATACAAATTCCTCCTTTAGTCCAGACATGGAATGATTCATCAATGATGGAAGTAAGGGGGTGGTTCTTATCGATTGGGGCTAAAAAGCAAAGGTTACGGATCCCAAATGACCCCCTAAATTGATTCCAATTTTTAACAGAATTGAGTACAACAGGATCGAATAGTGAATAGTGAGAGGCATCGGGAGTTCACCACAAAAAAGGGCGGCAATGAGGTGGCGTCTCCAAAGCAAACCACAAGGGGTAAGCCCCCCTGGAAACGGTGTCTCTGTAATATAGATCTCTGAATTCGAGGGGGTTTCTTATTCCAGATAAAAGATTATTATCTGTAAGAAATATATATTCTTATAAAAATCTTCTTTATGGTGTTCACCCTTGCACTTAAGGAGAGGGGTAGAAAGTCCCAAACTTTAATGCATTTTTTCAGGAGATCTACGAGGGGCAAGAAAATAGATTTGTACAAGTCTTTATAATTCGAGGATACCCAAATACCCAAGTACTCCTTTTTTAATTTTGAAAGGTGTGAAGCTAAAGGAGATTATTTGGCATTAGTTCACTTTTTTGAAGATTGATTTTATAACTTGAAATTGTTCCAAAAGTATCCAAGGAATGTCGTGTGTGGAAGGCTGCACAGGGGATTACTGATATATACGAGCACATCATCAGCATAGAGTGAGGTTTCACACGTGATCACCTGAACAATCTCTTTAACCTCTTAAGCCCTAGAGTCCCCGGTACCGGGGACTTGCCCCCTTGTGCATTACATTTTCGCTCATAGCTCACTAACCCTGAGAATAACACATGCATATTAAATACTGTTGTGCTCAGCGGAAACTCCTCTAAAAACGTATCAAATACAATTTCATATCCGTGAACCACAGCTCTAACGCCATGCAAATAAACAACAATATAGCCGGAGTATAATCCATGACCAAGTTTTTGTTTATGTGCGATATGTATCCACAATATAAACGGAATGTAACCGTATGAATGACGGTGTCCTGTCATAGGTCGGCGTCTGATTATTAAACAGTGAGTGACAGTTGCGCTGCCCTATCGCAGAGCAGCGCGTTAGTATTTAGGGCGTTCTGAGAGAGTGTTTGGGTCATGCGTCATTTCCAGCTGACCGCGCTCGTTCCGGTGCGGCGTTCAGGCCCTACAAGGTATGGAGCTAGCATGGAGCTAACCAGTTGCTTTGCCTTGATTTAGTGCTAAATCCTGTACTAATTATTGTAGCTTTGGTCGCGATTGGAGCCGCCTTTGTGCGCTCGCAGCTCGTTGTGCTCCGTGAGCACTCAGTGCTGGAGGAGCTCTCCGTGCATGGATGACTCTCTGCAATTGGTGAGTTTGACTTTGCTGTTTCCCTGTAGCCCTTGTGACTGTGTTGCCAGAGCAACGGCGTCTGATGTGCTGTTTGTGTACCCCAGGAGTAAATAGTGTGTGCGTTCTGTGTCCATTGGCCGTTTTCGTGAGCACTGCTGGAGAGCAGTGCGGATGACTTGGATCTGCTCTTTTCTTCCCCGAATCATTTTCCTCCGAGAACACTACACTCCATCCTCACCTTCAGTCGCCGTCTTTTGGAGTCTTCCGGGTTGGCGTGCGATTCCGTTCACCGAGTGGCTCATTTTCCCAGAGGGGGACGCTGCCGTTGGGACATGTGCAATACAGGTCATGTGCGAAGTGCAATAGTAATTTGATTACTAAAGCGTGTTTATCCCTGGAAATCCCCATTTTGAGGAGAATTACGCGCAATACTAGGCTTTGGATTGAAGTGCAATAGTGAATATTAGTGTGTGTGTGTGCGTGTATTGTAGCGAAAGCTTATTTTTAATATAAAGTGTGCTTGTGAGTGTGGTGTGAATGCTTGGCGCCAGTGCAAGGGTGAGTGAGTTAGTTTTAATTAAATTAAGTGATTGATGGTGTGTATTGTATTTAGTGTGTGTATATAGATTTATGTAAATATTTACTGCTGAACTACTATGTATGGAATCATGACCATTGCAAACTGCTAGAGTGCTGGGAAGGGCATTGTAATTGGGGGTGGAGTAACTGCTGGGTTAACCCTGTGTTTGGCTGTGTTACAGGAGCTGGGACCTGGGAGTGGTGGGATACTAGCGTGCACCTTGGAAGGTGGTGAACCACGGGAAATTGTAGTGTCTCTCCTCCCCTTGTGTAGAACGGGGGAGGCTATTTCATAAGTTCACGGTGAGTGGCGTGTGGTCTGAGAACGTATCCCCCCACTCCTGGGGCACCCCTGGCTCCTGTGGTCCAGCATCAGGCCCAGCACCCCCTAAAGGGGTGTCCAGAACAGACTCCCTTCTATAGAAACCTTGCCTTTTTAAAGTTTTGAATAATTAATAAAGTGTATTTTGCTTGGTACTTCGTTTTCCGTGTCCTGCCTTCTACCCCTTTAATCGAGTGAATGATCTGCGTGCCTTACTGAGACTCTCCAGGTGAAATTCCTGGGGTGGCGTTATCAAAATTATTAACCGAGACAGGATGCTACTACTATAGTTGGCCTTTTCAAATTTAATTCTCCTTGGCCCCACGTGTCGGCCGCCACAGGAAACACCAAAACCACGGCATCAAATGAAAGCTAACAACCAGCTGAATCCAGCGATATGTAACTCCTTTACATTGCATGAAGTATTTCAGAGCAGGGAGTTAAAGTTCCCCGAAAAAACGCCAGCAAAAACCAAGCAAGCATGTAAATCTTGTCATACCTTTGCCGTTTTTTCAACAAAAAGTTATTTCCATAGCGATAAAAGTCAGTTTGTTGTTATGTCCGGTCGATAGCTTCGCGGAAACTCCATTTTGACTCTTTTTCTGTAGCTCCCGTGCTCTCAAAACATCACCAAATATGGAAACATTCCCTGTGCGTAAGAGCTGGTCTCTCCACGCAGCGCGTCCTGTGATTCGTCGGGGATCATGTCAGTCTCAAAATGGTGGAGATCATTGGCTTCCTCAGATTCAGAGCTTTTTAACGATAGATAGAGCTCCCGGATTGGACAGATGGTCGGGGGGTAGGGACACGCGGAATTTAGAACCTAGGAAATACTGTGAATGAAACGTTACCCAAAAGTGCAGGAAGATGGCGTAAACGAGCTTCCACCCCCTTTTTACAATGTTTCTTTAGAAGTTTTTATGCTGAAATCATGTCCCGTAAGCAAAAAAAGAAGACTATTAACGTAGCGGAAGCTTTGGACAAGATTTTTTCCATATTTCAATCATTGTGCCAAATTGTGCCAAACTGTGCCAACATGGATTACGCCTGAACTTTGTTCAATCAAAACCTGTACAGAATATTAGTTTCTTGTAGTGTGAACACCAAACTTGCTACAGATGTTCTTGACATGTAGTGGTTACAATTGATTGTGTTTATTTGCTTCGCTATAAGTAAAATAAGGAGATATTGGAGGAAACATGTGTTTTTTTTTTAGGCGGAGTTCATTTTTTGGCCATTCCAACATCAATTACTCTTACCCAGTGTTCTTGACTGTCAAATTAACTCATCCACACCACTCCCCAAGAACCTATCTTCAATTTGATACCAAGATTTGCAGTTTAGGCCTTGTAAAAGCTGAGAAATGCCTTAAAAAGTAAAAGTATAGGATTTTCTGAAAATAGGCCTCAGGGCTTAAGAGGTTGGTGTTCGAATGGTAACTGAGTCTGAATGAAACTGGGAGATGTTCAGATTATAGAAGAAGGAATCTTTCATTGATTTCTCCTTCAATGACTCATAAATGTATAAATGTGAATAATAATAATTATAAAAACATTAAATCATTTCTGAGTGGTCCGTGTGTTTGTTTTGTTCATCACTTGTTTCTGATATAAATTGGTTGGCAGTCCTCTGGGGGTGTGCTAAGACTTTACCAGCTCTCTCTCTCTCTCTCCATGCTCATAATATTTATGTCTAGATTTTAAGATTGCGAGGAGGTGGAATTCCATTTTGAGTGTCAAACACTGTTTATACCAAATGTCTGAAGGTAAAACACTTTACAACTGGTTCAAATTCAAAATATCAGCAGCCAGTTTGCTCAAGCGACCTTTACTCTCTCTCTCTCTCTCTCTCTCTCTCTCTCTCTCTCTCTGCGCATGTGCGTGGCGAGTTGAGCGTGGTGTGACAGAGCGCTGAGAGCGGATGGCTTTTTTGCCTTAATCGGCTCTAAAGTTCAGCTTTTTTTTTGTTGTTTGATTGCTTTAGGTTGTGTTTATTGAGTTTGTGAACGAGTGAGTGCAGTGAAACACCCCTGTGAGCGCAGGCGAGGGCGCAGGGGTTGTTTTGTTTGTGTGTGTAGAGCGAGTGTGAGTGAACATGGCGTGTGCGAGCCTGACCCGGAGACATGGAGTGAAGCTCCTGTCAAAAGAAAGTGTTGAAGAAGTTTGTCTGTCTGTCGGGAAAGTTGTGGGTCACGAGAACATTGTGTCAGCGTCGAGAATGAACAGAGCTATTGTGGTATTTGTGAACAGTGTTGAGCGAGCGCAAACGGTGATCCAGACAGGTGTGGTGATCAATAATGCCCAGGTAGCGGTGTCCCCCCTCAGTTCTCCAGCCAAAAAGATTTTATTGTCAAATGTTCCTCCTTTTATCCCTGATGAAATAATCAGCCGAGAGCTCATGCGATACGGAAGAATTGTGTCCCCGATAAAGAAGATCCCCCTGGGCTGTAAATCCCCCTTGATCAAGCACCTGGTGTCTTTTAGAAGGTTTGTTTTTATGGTTTTTAACCTCTTAAGCCCTGAGGCCTATTTTCCGAAAATCCTATACTTTTACTTTTTAAGGCATTTCTCAGCTTTTACAAGGCCTAAACTGCAAATCTTGGTATCAAAATGAAGATAGGTTCTTGGGGAGTGGTGTGGATGAGTTAATTTGACAGTCAAGAACACTGGGTAAGAGTAATTGATGTTGGAATGGCCAAAAAATGAACTCCGCCTAAAAAAAAAACACATGTTTCCTCCAATATCTCCTTATTTTACTTATAACGAAGCAAATAAACACAATCAATTGTAACCACTACATGTCAAGAACATCTGTAGCAAGTTTGGTGTTCATACTACAAGAAACTAATATTCTGTAAAGGTTTTGATTGAACAAAGTTCAGGCGTAATCCATGTTGGCACAGTTTGGCACAATTTGGCACAATAATTGAAATATGGAAAAAATCTTGTCCAAAGCTTCAGCTACGTTCATAGTCTTCTTTTCTTGCTTATGGGACATGATTTCAGCAAAAAAACTCCTAAAGAAACGCTGTAAAAGGGGGGTAGAAGCTCATTTACCCCATCTTGCTGCGCTTTTGGGAACCTTTCATTCACAAACGCTTTTGACGTCGAGCTTCTGCGTGTCCCTACCCCCCGACCATCTGTCCAATCCGAGAGATCTATATATCGATGGAAAGCTCTGATTCTATGGAAACCAATCAGCTCAACCATTTTGAGACTGACGGGATCGCCGACGAATCACACGACACGCAGCGTAGAGAGACCACCTCTTACGCACGGGGAGTCATTCCATATTTGGTGACGTAATGACGCCACAGAGCTACAGAAATAATCCAAAATGGCGTTTGCGCGAAGCTATCGACCGGACATAACAAAAAACGGACTTTTATCGCTATGGAAATAACTTTTTGTTGAAAAAAACGGCAAAGGTAAGACAAGATTTACATGCTTGCTTGGTTTTCGCTGGCGTTTTTTCGTGGAACTTTCGCTCCCTGCTCTGAAATACTTCATGCAATGTTAATGAGTTGCATATCACTGGATTCAGCTGGTTGTTAGCTTTCATTTAATGTAATGGTTTTGGTGTTTCCGTTTATATTGTGGATACATATCGCACATAAACAAAAACGTGGTCATGAATTATACTCCGGACATGTTGTTGTTTATTTGCATGGCGTTCGAGCTGTGGTTAACGGATATGAAATTGAATTAGATACGTTTTTAGAGGAGTTTCCGCTGAACACAACAGTATTTAATATGTGTGGGTTATTCTCAGGGTTCGTGAGCTATGAGTGAAAATGTAACGCACAAGGGGGCAAGTCCCCGGTACCGGGGACTCTCGGGCTTAAGAGGTTAAGGAAGGAGTGGAGGAGGTCAACACTGTTTTTAAGTTTTATCATGAAGGTCACTCATACAATGTGTTCGTATCTTCAGATACAGAAATGAAGTGTTTTAAATGTAACTCTATCGGTCACCTGGCTAGAGCCTGTCCCGAGCAACGGGGCGGCTCTGGGGCCTCTGAGCAAGCGGAGCAGGAGGCGGCCAAGCCGGCCGCGGCTGTTCCCCCTGCGGCCGCAGATCGGCCGGTCGCCGAAGGCTCCGGTGCCGCTGGTGCGCCTGCCCTAGAAGAGAACCAGACCCCCGCGGAACCCGCTGCCCAGAGCCCTGCTGAAGCGGAGCCGAGCTCTGAGAAAGCGAAGCCGGAGCAAATGGGAAGCGTTCGCCGGCGGCTCTCGGTGCGTCGGGAGGATCACCTGAGCTGGCGGTGACAGGAACGGAGGCGCAGAGCGGCCGCTCGGAGACTCTGGAGAACGCTCCGGAGCTGGAGCACAGAACTGACGTGGAGATGGTCGAAGAGTCTTTTTCCGAGAACAAAACTATGATATAAAGCTGGGGTACCCTCAGGAGTGATCACTGTGAACTTATCCACACTCAAACAGCAGTTCCAGATCTCACACACACACACACCAAACCTCCACCCGTGTATCACAGCAATCCAAGAGAGCACCACCACCACAAAAGATCCTCCACCCGTGGGTCCCCAGCTCCTAAAAAGACAGAGAAATATGAGATCGACAGAAGAAATAGCACAACACTCCTCGACCAGAGTCACACTATGCTAAAAATAGCAGTGATTATACACAATAGTTAAATATTTAAAAACACTTGAGTTTGCACACAGGAACATGTATGTGTAATGTTTGTCAAAGAAACAAAAAAAAAGGGAAGTGAGAGGAATGACTGGCAAAGTTTGCTGACAGGGTTGGTGTTAAACCTGCTCTAGCCAGACCCCAACAGTAAGGCCTCCAGCACCCCCCTGTACGATCCAACCTGGAATGGCCCACTAATAAGTCCCTCTCCCGGTTGCTACGCCCAAGGACGAGGACGCAGCAGCGACGAAATGTTGCAGGAAGGTGGAGGATATCTGGACACGGCTTCGTTGACACACCACTACTCTCAAGAAAATCCGCAGAGGGGTCAAATGAGAACGAACGATGCACGGTATAAGAGGAGAAGAGAAGAGAAGACCCAAACAAGCTGGACGCTACTTGCTCCTAGAAGTTACGTCACACGCAACTAGCTCCCCACTGATTGGGAGATGACTCCAATGTATGAAACACTCTGGGCAGCACGACTAAAGTAAATTACTCTCGAGCTAACTCGGTCCCACCGCTACTTCCTGTATAACAGGCAGCCGGCTCTCCCGGAGCGATCAACACAACTAGATGTTACCCTCGAGCTAAATGCTGTACACGCCGATCAGGGACAACCATCAACAACACTACGCGCAATCCGGAAATGGGAGGATAGCACTGTCTATATCGTCGCTCGAGGGAAACCATAGCGGCTAAAATACGGAACGTGCTAAGCGGATTGGACCTCGCACCTGTCACTCCAACCAACCCTGCCACTCATGCAGCGCGCTCAGCCATGCTCATGCTGCCGCTCACACCTCCAATAATGACAACACCAGCGAACATGAACGCTGGTTGGCTGGTCCCAATGTCACTCCTAACAAAGTCTGTGACGCACCCGGTCACATTCGCGTACGCTCCCACCAGTGCTACAGAGAGAATGGGGTTTTTAGAGATGCTGAGCAATGTTCTCGCAGGATGTGACCCCGCAGAGCTTTTAATCTTAGGTGGTGATTTTAATTGTACAACAGATTTTATTGATCGGAACCATGCTGAACCTCACATGGCCTCCCGGAAGCGTCTGAAGGAGATGGTGGAGATGCATGAACTTAATGATCTTTGGAGATCTTTTAATCCAAATAAAAGACATCCAAGTTGCCCCATCCAAGTTATTTTACAATACACATGGCTTCATGCCAGAGACAACATGCTCTCCATGGCTAGATTAGACCGGTTTTATGGTTTTAATCATCAGCAGATGCTTTTTAAGAAATGTTTTATTGTTCCAGTAGGTATCTCAGATCATTGTATGGTTCAGTGTGTTTTAACTAAAGAGAAGATCAAGCCCTCGAGTGCCTACTGGATTTTTAACACCACTCTTCTAGAAGTGGTCTTTTACTTTTTTATGGAGTGTTTTTAAATCTGAGAAATCAGCTTTTAATTCACTTCAGTTATGGTGGGACGTGACCAAAGCACAAATAAAAGAGTTCTGTCAGCAGTACACTCTCAATATCACCAGAGACATCGTCAGATCCTTAAGAACCCTTGAAGATCAAATATTAGAA
>SRMA01027439.1:0-36527 GCA_007224835.1 Danionella cerebrum | reverse complement strand
TTTCTTCCCCAAAACTGAGGGGGAAAAGTTAGTGCGTCTTATGAACCGAATGCAAACCGCCGCGAAGTCCGGTAACGGCCGTATGAGAGGTGTAAGAGCTCCGGAGCTAGGCCGAAGCAGCGGCCATATTTGTTTACCAAGCGCTGCGCGCTGACGTCATCGCCCATCTCTGCCATTGCGCGGACGTAACGAAAACGGGGGGGGAAACTACATTTCCCACAATGCCTTTGGCATCCGCATCCATACTTACGTCACGAGCGAAACTACAGAGATCAACTGCTGTGTCTCACAACGTAAGTGTAAGTCTCTTGCACTTGAGTGATCCCTCACGCTACAAACCCGTTTTCTCACGCTAAAATACATTTCATGTTGTGAAATGGGCACAGCTCATAGTTTGTCTGCTATGTTTTTTGAGCCTGACGATAAGATGATGATCGATAAGCATCGTCTTCAGTCTGTGAGGATTTTATTTCCACTAAGCATTCACTTGGACAGTTTCACAATCTTGGACAGTTAGATCCTTTATTAATGGAGTTATTTCAAAAGGATTTATATTAGAACAAAAAGCATACGCTTGTTTCCAGCGCTCTCTCTCTCTCTCTCTCTCTCTCTCTCTCTCTCTCTCTGCGCGCGCTCGCGTGAGGTAAACAAAACGCTCTCAATGACTGAAACTCTTCTTTCCACACATGTACATACGAGATAACAAACGTAAGTAACGTGTTCTGCAATTAGGGAGTGTTTGTTTAAAGGGGGGCTCGACTAAAAAAGTTTGAGAACCACTGTGATATTACTAATGTGGTGACAATGTTACTGGCTATTATTAGTAATGTAGTGACAATGTTACTGGCTATTATTAGTAATGTAGTGACAATGTTACTGGCTATTATTAGTAATGTAGTGACAATGTTACTGGCTATTATTAGTAATGTGGTGACAATGTTACTGGCTATTATTAGTAATGTGGTGACAATGTTACTGGCTTTTATTAGTAATGAAGTGACAATGTTACTGGCTATTATTAGTATTGTGGTGACCAATGTTACTGGCTATTATTAGTAATGTGGTGACAATGTTACTAGCTATTATTAGTAATGTAGTGACAATGTTACTGGCTATTATTAGTAATGTAGTGACAATGTTACTGGCTATTATTAGTGTGATAGAAATTTTCCTATGTAATGTCTCCATCTAGTGGTTATATTGAGAAATGTAATTTGAGAAACTTTTTAGAGCATACGTCATACTTAGTCCCGCCCTTGAGCAGGAGGAAGTTAGAAAAGCACATGCGCCTCTCTTTGTCTCTCTCTCTCTTCCTGTTCTTGGAGCTGATCACTCTCTTGGATCGGTCTCTTTGTTTCTCCCTTTTCTTTCTTTCTCTTTCTTTTCTATCTCTATTCTTTTATTTCTTTTTCCTCTTTTCTCTTCTGGCGTTCGTTTATATTTTTAATAGGCTCTTAATATGCGCTAAACCACGTTCTTCTTCCACGTTAGAGTCACGTGTGTAGGAAATACGTTGAGACTGCTTATCTTGGTAAAATAAATAGCCGCATTTTCTGTGTTCTCACTCATACGGTCTCCAGTGTTCATTATCAATTAAGAAAGTATATTTTATACAACATTAGTAATGTGGTGACAATGTTACTGGCTATTATTAGTAATGTGGTGACAATGTTACTGGCTATTATTAGTAATGTGGTGACAATGTTACTGGCTATTATTAGTAATGTGGTGACAATGTTACTGGCTATTATTAGTAATGTAGTGTTAGTAATGTAAGTGACAATGTTACTGGCTATTATTAGTAATGTAGTGACAATGTTACTAGCTATTATTAGTAATGTAGTGACAATGTTACTGGCTATTATAAGTAATGTGGTGACAATGTTACTGGCTATTATTAGTAATGTGGTGACAATGTTACTGGCTATTATTAATAATGTAGTGACAATGTTACTGGCTATTATTAATAATGTAGTGACAATGTTACTGGCTATTATTAGTAATGTAGTGACAATGTTACTAGCTATTATTAGTAATGTAGTGACAATGTTACTGGCTATTATTAGTAATGTGGTGACAATGTTACTGGCTATTATTAGTAATGTAGTGACAATGTTACTGGCTGTTATTAGTAATGTAGTGACAATGTTACTGGCTATTATTGGTAATGTAGTGACAATGTTACTGGCTATTATTAGTAATGTAGTGACAATGTTACTGGCTATTATTAGTGATGTGGTGACAATGTTACTGGCTATTATTAGTAATGTAGTGACAATGTTACTGGCTATTATTAGAAATGTAGTGACAATGTTACTGGCTATTATTAGTAATGTCGTGACAATGTTACTAGCTATTATTAGTAATGTGGTGACAATGTTACTGGCTATTATTAGTAATGTGGTGACAATGTTACTGGCTATTATTTTTAATGTAGTGACAATGTTACTGGCTATTATTAGTAATGTAGTGACAATGTTACTGGCTATTATTAGTAATGTAGTGACAATGTTATTAGCTATTATTGGTAATGTGGTGACAATGTTACTGGCTATTATTAGTAATGTAGTGACAATGTTACTAGCTATTATTAATGTAGTGACAATGTTACTGGCTATTATTAGTAATGTAGTGACAATGTTACTAGCTATTATTAGTAATGTAGTGACAATGTTACTAGCTATTATTAGTAATGTGATGACAATGTTACTAGCTATTATTAGTAATGTAGTGACAATGTTACTAGCTATTATTAGTAATGTAGTGACAATGTTACTAGCTATTATTAGTAATGTAGTGACAATGTTACTGGCTATTATTAGTAATGTAGTGACAATGTTACTAGCTATTATTAGTAATGTAGTGACAATGTTACTGGCTATTATTATTAATGTGGTGACAATGTTACTGGCTATTATTAGTAATGTAGTGACAATGTTACTGGCTATTATTAGTGATGTTGTGACAATGTTACTAGCTATTATTAGTAATGTAGTGACAATGTTACTAGCTATTATTAGTAATGTAGTGACAATGTTACTGGCTATTATTAGTAATGTAGCGATAATGTTACTGGCTATTATTAGTAATGTAGTGACAATGTTACTAGCTATTATTAGTAATGTAGTGACAATGTACTGGCTATTATTAGTAATGTAGTGACAATGTTACTAACTATTATTAGTAATGTAGTGACAATGTTACTAACTATTATTAGTAATGTAGTGACAATGTTACTGGCTATTATTAGTAATGTAGTGAAAATGTTACTGGCTAATATTAGTAATGTAGTGACAATGTTACTGGCTATTATTAGTAATGTAGTGACAATGTTACTAGCTATTATTAGTAATGTAGTGACAATGTTACTGGCTATTATTAGTAATGTAGTGACAATGTTACTAGCTATTATTAATAATATAGTGACAATGTTACTGGCTATTATTAGTAATGTAGTGACAATGTTACTGGCTGGCTATTATTAGTAATGTAGTGACAATGTTACTAGCTATTATTAGTAATGTAGTGACAATGTTTCTAGCTATTATTAGTATGGTAGTGACAATGTTACTGGCTATTATTAGTAATGTAGTGACAATGTTACTGGCTATTATTAGTAATGTAGTGACAATGTTACTGGCTATTACGGTATTACTAATGTGGTGACAATGTTGCACTGGAACAGTGATGGTGATAACGAATGGTGGACTTTAGAGTGATGAGTGGGGGCAAAGAAAAACATTACAGCCTTTTTTTTGTTACTTTTACTGTTTACTGTCTGTTCATGTTACATGTTTGGCTGTTAACTTTTACACAGTTGATATAAAATATTTTACAACAGTATTTGGTTCAGAATCTTTTTTTTTCTGGATTTTCCTCTTTAAAAATTGGGTGCGTCTTATGTGCCGGTGCGTCTTATGAGCCGAAAAATACGGTAACTGTTGTTGTGGTTGTTCAGCCAGTGTTCACTATTCTCTACAATTGGAGCCGAATACAAGGCTTCAGTGATGAAGAGTTTGTGCTGATAAAGGTTCTTAAGACTGTTCTGATTCCGTAGATCGTTACAGAATGTACCCAAGTCCTGATCGGGAGGTGACATCTGATTCTAATCGAGTTTGAAACGTCTGATCGATCCCGATTTCGTGTCACATGACCACTTTATACCTTTATTACATTTACAGACGTATCATTTCTTTTTCTGGATTCAACATCAGGAGGAGCTTAAATACCCCTCCCCCACATTCATATTGTTTTTCTTTGCTTTTGTTATGTAACATAGTCATTTTAAAACGTTTGTTTTTTTTTTTCTTTCAGAGCCAGAGCCAATGCTCACATCCACACAAAAACACTTTGTGTTCCAGAGCGGCGGAAGACACGAGCTGACTCAGAGCGAGCTTCAGCGGGTAAATATTTATCTTTATTTCTTCTACTAATGAAGAGTGGGGCACTTCTGTTACTGGACTTTGTGCAAACTATACGTGAAAGAGGAAATAATGAATATTTCTAAACCTTTACATGTTTGTGTCTGTAAAAGATTTATAAACACTTCAAATCCAGGATTTCAACTTTTCTAACCCCAAACATAATCATGAAATGTATGTTTAGCAAAAAAACATGTTTAATTTTAATAAAATGTTTAATTCAAAACAATGAAAGAAAATCAAGAAAGAAAAACTATTTGTTTCTGTTTCTTAACAGCTTTCGATGGAAACTGTGCTTTATTCACAAATATTTCATATAATATTCCATGAAGATCTTAAACATCCTGAACAATCCAAAGATAAAGTGTTTAAAAATCCTTTTTGCAAAAGCTTTCCTCCTTGGTGAGCAGCAGGAGATCACCGGGAGATTTCCAGCAGCTGAATTTCATGGCTGCCTTAGGATAGCTTTCACTTCCTCACCACAGACGAAACGAAACACAGACTCAAATGTTTTCTATAGCTAAAGAAAAATGAAGCACTGAAGATGTGTTTACTGACTGGTGCTGAGCTGTTTTAATAATCATGTGATCAGAGTGAGCATTGGATTGGTTCAGAATAAATTATTCCATTTTGAGAAAAAATCATGATCGAGATCAGGCTTTGCCAAAAAAACACAACAGGACTTTGAAAGAAGCCAAAAGTGAATCTTGTTTTGTCAGTAACTGTTTTTTTAAGGGCCATGAGCGCCTCCTGTTTCAGATCTCATCTGCCTGAGATTTAAAAAAATGTAGGTTGGGATGTGGGTATGACTTGGCTTTCGATAACAAATATCAAAGATAAGTGCTTCATAAAACGATAAAACACACATAGCTGCAGTAAAGGAGGATAGAAGTCCTCCCCAATTGTAAGCTCATGGCTAACTGCATTGATTTGTAATTCCCAGGTCCACCATTCTCCAGTTCTCTTGGCCCGGCTAGTTCTATCCTGGGATAGATAGTGTGCAGACTGGGAGGCTAACCATTAAATAACCTCTTGCTGTTTGTTTTTTAGGTGAGAGGCAGTCACATCAGGTTCGGGGAGGCCAAACCAGATTTCAGCACAACCCACGGGGAGATGTTTGTGCCCAAGCCGTACTTCAAGCTTCCCAAAATCCACTCTTATGTGCGGAACATCAGCCACATGCCTTTCTGAGCTGAACGTTCCTTTTCAGTCGTTTCCGGAGACGTATTCACCTCGGGAAACTGACTGATTGGCAACGATTCCAAACGATCTGGATCCGCCATCTTACAAAGGGCAAATTGATCTCGGGCATAGGTGACTACAGGGCTCCAGACAAAAAAAAATCAACCAAGGGGCCGTTGTCTCCTACAGGAGAAAAAACAGAGGCCAAATCATTTTTTTAGAGTGACATAAAAATGTACATAAATAACAAAATCTTTACTTTTACTCTCCCAATCTTACAGTTTCAGCATTTTCATCTTGTGAATCTTCTGGGAATTGAAGCTTACTTGAGAACTGAACGTCATTCCAACTTACGAACTTTATACACTCACAGAATATTTCTTCACGATGAATCTGAGCCGGTGTCACTGCCGCTGACCGTGATTATGTCAATATCACTCGGCCACTGAGTGTAGTTTGGCCGTCTTCTCTTCTTTTTTGCAGAAAGCCAGCGATTGACACATGGTTCAGGATCAAACTGTTCAAGTGATGGGCCTTCAGTGCTGATCAAATCTTACAGGATCTTGACACATGGAGTGAATCGCGTTCTTTAGATTTGATCCTGTTTTGAGCTGAAAAGCCACGTTCCCACTGAGCAGCTGAGATTGGTCGGAGAAGCATTATTTCAACTAGATGCAGAACATTCTTGAGATCTGTGCAGCGGACTCTTTTGTTACTGGGATTTCCCACAAGCTCCAATAGGATTTATCTGGAAACTGTCCTTTCACAAAGGTTCTCCATTCTGCCCTGATGTCACCATTTTTCAGCAAGACGTCTCGATACCATTTCAGCAGTGCGTCGCTTTCATTTTCTCCAAAAGTGTAGATGTCGTCTGGCCAAGGATCAAGACAAAAGATTGAGAAGCACAGAATGATCTCTGTCCCTTTTTTGTGTCTCATTAGATCAAACCTCCTTCAAGTTCCTTAACTGTAATGTCTACAGTTTCAACAATGTTTAGTTCTTCACTGAAACCTGGGAGATCACAGCCTTTCAGTGGTACGTTTTGAAAGGAAATGTGGGATTCTCTTATTTCAGTATTTTTGGATGAGGCAGTAATGTGTTGCATGTGGAAGCGCACGGCTGTATATTGTCCCTGGCCTGTAGTTTCATCAGATGAAAAACTTTGTAAATGTGAGTCACCAGAGCTGGTTCTTCACAGCAGAAGGTGTTCGTATGGCACAGCCTAACCCCGTACCGATGGCTTTCAACTCTCGCTTGCTTTTGGGGCTTAAATGGTATGTTTTTCATACTAGCTGTAGCTAGTCTAGACTTTTTCAATCATTGGAACAGACTTCTGAACATCCAGCACGGCTATTTCCTGTCTGTGTGGCAACAGTGAAAGGGCAGGAGTGTGTCCTATTTCTTCTCTACCTGCTCCTCCTGAAGCTCCCTTGTTAACAGCAGCCCCATCCGCTCCAAATGCCAGAAACCCCTTCCACCAATCATTATCAGTTGTTTTAGCGTCACTAAACAAGCTCTTTATTTGATCTAATACTCCGTGTGTATGGCAGTGTGCCTGCAGTAAGCAATAACGTTGTCTTTTCTAGAAACGTGCTAAAGGTGTGGTCTGTGGAGTATTCTTTGGGATTACGTGATCACGTGGATTTTTATGACTGTGACTGTCGCCATGTTTTCTCACAGTCTCTTTTTTTGAAACGGCTTGTTCCTGTGATGAACTCAGTTTCCCCCACAGTTTCTTTCCCCGCTCTTGAACAAAAGTCACAAAAGACTTTCCGTGTGTCGTGATCATACTTCAGCCAAGGAAACTCCTGAATCCACGACACTTGCAGCACGGTGTTCACTGGCTGATTTGGAAAGAGGAATCTCTGTGTCTCCGTCGTCCTCCAGAGCGCTTGTGCTGGCACAGCTACTGCAGCCTGATTTTTCATTACCTGGTTTATCATCCGCTCTGGTGCTTGAAAGAGATGAAGAATACTTAAAAAATGTTTTTTTTCTTTTTGACATGGTTTCTCTGGAGCAGAGAGAAAAATGTGACAATTTTAGTCCCAGTCTGGAGCCCTGGATTAGCAAAGTATTTAACCTCTTAAGTCCTGAGGCCTATTTTCCGAAAATCCTATACTTTTACTTTTTAAGGTATTTCTCAGCTTTTACAAGGCCTAAACTGCAAATCTTGGTATCAAAATGAAGATAGGTTCTTGGGGAGTGGTGTGGATGAGTTAATTTGACAGTCAAGAACACAGGGTAAGAGTAATTGATGTTGGAATGGCCAAAAAATGAACTCCGCCTAAAAAAAACACATGTTTCCTCCAATATCTCCTTATTTTACTTATAACGAAGCAAATAAACACAATCATTTGTAACCACTACATGTCAAGAACATCTGTAGCAAGTTTGGTGTTCATACTACAAGAAACTAATATTCTGTAAAGGTTTTGATTGAACAAAGTTCAGGCGTAATCCATGTTGGCACAGTTTGGCACAATTTGGCACAATAATTGAAATATGGAAAAAATCTTGTCCAAAGCTTCAGCTACGTTAATAGTCTTCCTTTCTTGCTTATGGGACATGATTTCAGCAAAAAAAACTCCTAAAGAAACGCTGTAAAAGGGGGGTAAAAGCTCATTTACGCCATCTTGCTGCGCTTTTGGGAACCTTTCATTCACAAACGCTTTCGACGTCGAGCTTCTGCGTGTCCCTACCCCCCGACCATCTGTCCAATCCGGGAGCTCTATATATCGCTGGAAAGCTCTGATTCTATGAAACCAATCAGCTCAACCATTTTGAGACTGACGGGATCGCCGACGAATCACACGACGCGCAGCGTGGAGAGACGTGCTCTTACGCACGGGGAGTCATTCCATATTTGGTGACGTAATGACGCCACAAAGCTAAAGAAATAATCCAAAATGGCGTTTGCACGAAGCTATTGACCGGACATAACAACAAACGGACTTTTATCGCTATGGAAATAACTTTTTGTTGAAAAAACGGCAAAGGTAAGACCAGATTTACATGCTTGCTTGGTTTTCGCTGGCGTTTTTTCGTGGAACTTTCGCTCCCTGCTCTGAAATACTTCATGCAATGTTAATGAGTTGCATATCACTGGATTCAGCTCGTTGTTAGCTTTCATTTAATGTAATGGTTTTGGTGTTTCCGTTTATATTGTGGATACATATCGCACATAAACAAAAACGTGGTCATGAATTATACTCCGGACATGTTGTTGTTTATTTGCATGGCGTTCGAGCTGTGGTTAACGGATATGAAATTGAATTAGATACGTTTTTAGAGGAGTTTCCGCTGAACACAACAGTATTTAATATGTGTGGGTTATTCTCAGGGTTAGTGAGCTATGAGTGAAAATGTAACGCACAAGGGGGCAAGTCCCCGGTACCGGGGACTCTCGGGCTTAAGAGGTTAAACCAAGCAGACCTACGCTTCATTCTACTTTATTCCTCTGAGCGAACCTGGTGCAAGTCTCTCTTCTTCTTTTGGATGCCGTGAGCTAGAAGTATTGGAAGGTTGATTACCTCTTGCATCCCTGTGTAGCATTGCTAGTCCAGATAGTGAAGCACCTCTGATCTCTGCCGACTCTGTTCAGTTTGATCCACAGTTTTGCCATTTTTGACAAACCGGCAGGGTTGTATGATTCAGTTCGTGGAAGCTCCTCATATTCGAGGTGTGGTTTATACCACTGCCCTCTCCCCTCACACCGTTGAAGGTTGTGAGGGTGGCCCCCTGCCCCTCTATACCTGGTGGACGTCAGAATCTTGGACTCCTCGATGACTGGCTTTCATTTGGCATAGCGAGATGGTGCTTCGACACAGTTGCCCCTGTGCAGATCGTTTCCTTTATCGAGATAGAGCTGACGTCTGTTAACATACAGATCCAGACGTCTTGATAGAGTGCACTCAGGCCTTGCTGACCGCTCTCATTGCTGTGTCATAATGACGAGTGGTCAAACTGAATTCCTTTCAGAGGCTCCTGGGGCATATGACAGATACAGCCTCATTGATTCCACTCGGTCCACTGCATATGCAACCACTTTAGCCATTGTTTCTTTTTCGAGTTCTAAGTTGGACAGGGGGCCAGGGAGATCTCAGTCTGCCCCTGAAAGACTGTTGTCTCCTTTACCTGAAGATTTGAAGGTCTGAGTCCTTTCTTCGGTGTAGGGTTGCCTCGCTGTGTGTGGATCCCAACGGGAGACAGAGACCTAGACTGGACGCCTGTCGCGTGGGTACATATACCGTCCCGAGCTAGCTGCAGTGATCCTGGAATTGCTGTGCTTTGACCCACTGCTCTGACGTCATCATGTGCCCTTTAGGACAGACAGCACAACTTCTTTGCTTACATCAACCACCAGGGGAGTGTACACTCCCGTCAGCTGATTTGGTACTTGTTCCAGGAGGCAAATGTGACCTGTTGCTTTTCCTGAAAACTCCGATGCCTTCCGTGGCCTGCAGATGTGTCCTTCGAGCCCTTGCAGTCAGCAGAATTGCGTGTCTTCTCTGAGGACCGAAATACTGCTGTCCCTGGCCTCTCTGAATAGGATTGGAATAGGCCAGTAATTCAGGCCCGAGGACTCTCTTGTGATCAACAAGCCCAGGTCTGGATTTGTCCCCAAGGTCCCATCAGTTCTCTTTCGAGATCAGGTAGTGACCTTGCCCCGGGAGGAGTCCAGGGTTCCATGTTTCCTGTTTTAGCCTTCAGGGTGTACATCCGCAGCGCTCTTCCTCCTAGGATAGCGCACTCTAACTTTATACCCTGAAGTCAGCTCTGCAGGTTCTGTGAGAGGGTTTTTGGGTCTGGTTGTTAGTTTAATCCAGATTCTGTTCCCTCCCTTGCCTTAAACAGAGAACGATGGCTTCAGTCGTTGCCTCTTTTGGTGCAGGATAGTGAGTTCTAGCCCTTCTCAGGCCTCGATGCGGTCTCTGTGCACCCTTCCCCACAGGGAGAGGAGTGTGCTTTTTCAGGTGGCACTCCCTTAACTGAGAACAGCAGAATGCTTCACAGTGTTTGTAACATCCTCACATAATAAGAATTTTCCAGACATTGGGACAGAAGGAGCATTCATTCAGGTTTCACAGCCTTAGCAGCTGACCTATTCTAGAGTCATGTGTCAGTCTGTACGGACAGGTCTTGGGCATGTGACTTCAAAAAGGGTTTGCAATCGGTCAGTTTCCCTATGTGAATATGCTTCTGGAAATGACTGCAAGGGAATGTCTAGGTTACCTTCATAACCCTCCTTTTCCCTGAAGAAGGGAATGGAGACATATTTTCCCTCTCTATGACCCAGAGGAAACTGATCTGAGGTGCCGAGAGGTAATTGAGAGGTAGGGTCCTCAGAAAACAGTAGAATGAAGTGGAGGTCTGCTTGGTTTAAACACCCGCTTATTAGCACTCTAGTCTACTCTGATTCTTCTCTTTCGAGAGCATTAACTAACTTAACGTAACTTATTAAAAAACTCTGAAGTACTGATTTTTTTTTCAGAATCATCTTGAAACTCTCCTGTGTGCAAGTCTTGTGGTCAATCTGACCTTCTTTCAATCTGCTTATGTAACTCCTGATATTCTGGATAAAATCATCTGCTAAATACATAAATGTAAATGTCACAATCACCCACGCCCATGGTGGATCCAGGTCACTCCCAGGAGAATTGTTCCCAATCAGTCAGTTTCCCAACATGAATACGTCACTGTTCCCTCCTTCAGGGAACAGAGGATATGAAGATGTTATTAAAAGCATTTCAAAACACTTTCATGTGTGTTATGTTTTGTCTGAAGTATGATGAGTTCTAAATTTTCATTGTTGATGAATGTTGTGTGACAAAGAAACTGCTGTTGACTATTTTAATGTTACAGTAGAGACTGTATATCTCCAAAAGATCTTTATTTAATTTAGGATATGTGTTCCTTTGAGCAGAAATGTAGAATAAAATGATACTTTTCCAGGTATTTGAACAGAAATGGGGCTGAAGTCATCTATATTACTTTAAATGTCTGATATATACTGTGATGCTATATGTAAGAGAGAACAACTCTAAAGTGAACAGAATAAACTTTCCCACATTTGTTGCATCACAAAAACAGATGTTGACACCCACTAACAGTTATTTTCACCTTTTACCAAAACCACTGACCTGGGGTCATTACCCGTCATGATTTAAATTGTACTTTAAGCTGAGGATTAGTATTTAGCAATATAACTAGTTAAATAATCTGCACTGGGATTGTGGCATAGCCAAAAGAGATTAGTTTGAGAGAGAGCAGCAGCAGCCAGCCAGGCCCCCCTGACAGCACGGGGCGGGCCCAGCAGGCCACACCTGCAACCGCACAGCCACCCGACGGCAGGCCCCCACCCCGAGCACGGCCGCAGAGAGGGCGGGGGCAGCGACCAAGAGACCAGAAGAGGACAGAGAGGGAGGCCACACCAGGTGCAGCTGAGCCAACCCCCCAGCCACAACCCGGCCCAGCACACACCCTGACCAGCAGCCCCAGACCCCTCCCCATCTCACCCAGTCATCCTTCCATTCATACACGATGGGCGGCCAGTCACCGTCCGGTGGGCCCGGTCCACCCACTCCCCATCATCTGCTCCCAGTTGGGGTGTAGTGTATGTGTTTGTGTATATGTTGAAGAGGTAAGTTGCATTAAAAATGGGGAGTGATGTCCTGGAGCATCACCGTTGGCTGATGGATGATGTTCAGGCACCACCCCCCAGTCCCTACGTGTCTAACATGCTCTGTTTCAACTCTTTACACAATATTAATCCAACCTAATTCTTTTCCGGGTTCAACCATGACATCACCTGCTGAAACAACAGATGGTTTAGTTCAATCAATGGTGCACAACCACACACTGGTTCCCAATAAACTCATTTTCAACCGAGTCTCTGGCATGTCTTAAATACATGATGTTTTCGCTTGTAATTTTGCTTCTAAAAACAAATAAAATAGTGATGAGATAGACTTAGCCTCATCACAAGACATCTATTCACTTCACCTGAGCTTTTGAGAAGAAAAGAAGCATTAGGCGCAAACGTCCTCCTGCTTATCATCCTGCTGCAAATGATGCAATTGAACAATTCCACCGAGCGCTTAAGAGTACTCTCCAAACAGCAATCCTCCAATCAGTGCCTTGGAAAACTGCAGTTACTGAGTTTTTGCAGATTTACAGAGCCACACTGCATGCTATTACAAGAGTATCTCCATTTGAGATGCTGCAAAATATATTGAGACCTACACCTTCTGTAATTGATCCTGTAGACATAAAGAAACATCTGTATCAATCCATCAGGAGCGAATAAAATCTTATTATGAACGGACACATCACGTACTGCCTGCTTTCTTCAGAAGAGGAGATAAAGTGCGGATTAAAAAACAACGGCAAGCACCAAAATGTACATCTCCCGTACAAGTGAAGGATCAAGATGGAATTACACTTATCTTTTGGAGGATGGTAAGAATGTCTTGCTCCACTGCCTGAAAATCCAACACCTGAAACTTGATCAGAGAATAATTGCGTTCCCAAAAGTGATTTTACATCAGAAAACCCTGAAGTGCCTCAAGTGGATTCTCACCAAGAAGACCTGAGCTTCATCTGTCTGTCACACTGAAGAAAACCGGTCTGGTTCAAGGACTATGTCACATAATTATTTTTATCACTTGAAAAGTTGCAGTAGTGATATTTAAGATGTTTTCTTATTGATTTCGAGTTTCAGTGATTCTGTTGATCCTAATTCAAAGTGGTGCTAGAAGTTCTTTTCAAGTGAAAGAGGAAAATGTGATGTTTTATATCAGGGGTGTCCAAACTACACTGTTTATTGGCCTGCAGCAAATTCTGAAAATATAATTGAAAATGGCCCGCACGCGGTGTTCAGCTCAACTCTGTTGCACTTCTCAGTTTCAACACTAGATGGAGCCAGTCATAGAAAAGGTGCTTCTCCATTAAACAAAAGTAAGCAAAGAAACTTATTTACCACGACTCACCAGAAATGGCAGCACCAAAGAAACGAAAGATAGCAAGTGAATGTAGAAGATTTCAAACACGGTGGGAAAATGAATATGTGGTGGCCGACACGAAGAGAATTAAATTTGGAAAGGCCAACTATAGTTGTAGCATCCTGTTTTGGTTAATAACTTCGATAACGCCACCCCAGGAATTTCACCTGAAGAGTCTCAGTAAGGCACGCAGATCATTCACTCGATTAAAGGTGTAGAAGGCAGGACACGGAAAACGAAGTACCAAGCAAAATACACTTTATTAATTATTCAAAACTTTAAAAAGGCAGGGTTTCTAGAAAAAGGAGTCTGTGCTGGACGCGCTGAAGACCTTTAGGGGGTGCTGGGCCTGATGCTGGGCCACAGGAGCCAGGGGTGCCACAGGAGCCAGGGGTGCCCCAGGAGCCAGGGGTGCCCCAGGAGCCAGGGGTGCCCCAGGAGCCAGGGGTGCCCCAGGAGTGGCGGGATACAATCTCAGACCACACGCCACTCACCGTGAACTTATGAAATGGCCTCCCCGGTTCTACACCAGGGGAGGAGAGACACTACAATTTCCCGTGGTTCACCACCTTCCAAGGTGCACGCTAGTATCCCACCACTTCCAGGTCCCAGCTCCTGTAACACAGCCAAACACAGGGTTAACCCAGCAGTTACTCCACCCCCAATAACAATGCCCTTCCCAGCACTCTAGCAGTTTGCAATGGACATGATTTCGTACATAATAATTCAGCAGTAAATATTTACATAAATCTATATACACACACTAAATACAATACACACCATCAATCACTTAATTTAATTAAAACTAACTCACTGCACTGGCGCCAAGCATTCACACCACGCTCACAAGCACACTTTATGTTAAAAATAAGCTTTCCCTAACATACACGCCCACACACTAATATTCACTATTGCACTTCAATCCAAAGCCTAGTATTGCACGTAATTCTCCTCAAAATGGGGATTTCCAGGGATAAACACGCTTTAGTAATCAAACTACTATTGCACTTCGCACATGACCTGTATTACACATGTCCCAACGGCAGCGTCCCCTTCTGGGAAAATGAGCCACTCGGTGAACGGAATCGCACGACAACCCGGAAGACTGCAATATACGGCGACTGCAGGTGAGGATGGAGTGTAGTGTTCTCAGAGGAAAATGATTCGGGGAAGAAAAGAGCAGATCCAAGTCATCCGCACTGCTCTCCAGCAGTGCTCACGAAAACGGCCAATGGACACAGAACGCACACACTATTTATTCCAATTGCAGAGAGTCATCCGTGCACGGAGAGCTCCTCCAGCACTGAGTGCTCACGGAGCACAACGAGCTGCGAGCGCACAAAGGAGACTCCAATCGAGACCAAAGCTTGTAGGGCCTGAACGCCGCGCCGGAACGAGCGCGGTCAGCTGGAAATGACGCATGACCCAAACACTCTCAGAACGCCCTAAATACTAACGCGCTGCTCTGCGATAGGGCAGCGCAACTGTCACTCACTGTTTAATAATCAGACGCCGACCTATGACAGGACACCGTCATTCATACGGTTACAAATATTTAATGAGATCTACCACAGAAGAGAGGTGAGCCGCTTGGCTGAATGGTGTCTCTACTTCCTCCGCAAACTGAAAAGAGCAAGAGCACCAGCCCCCATCATCCACACCTTCTATAGAGGCACCATCGAGAGCATCCTGACAAGCTGCATCACTGTGTGGTTTGCATCCTGCAAAAAAACTCTCCATCGCAGAGCAGCTGAGAGGATCATTGGTGCCCCTCTCCCCTCCCTCCAGGACATCTACAGCACCAGTCTCACCAAGAAAGCCCTCTGCATAGCTGCTGATCCCTCCCACCCTATGCAAAGCTTATTTAGCCTGCTGCCATCAGGGAGGAGACTGCGGAGTCTCCAGGCCAGGACCAGCTTCGTCCACCAGGCGTCAGGAAGCTAAACTCTTTCCCGGTTCTGCCCTCCCTCCCTTCTTCTGCCTGATCTGGGACTCTCACATACACTTACACTTAGCCTCACCGTACTACTGCCATGCTCTTTTTGCACACTGCACCTCAATAATGCACTTTTTCCACAAACATTCACATTCATGTACCTTATTATGTACAGTGTCTACCTCAGTAGTGACGTCATTGAGAGAGCTCAGAAGATGCTTGCTCTCTCTCATTTATGTTTATTACATCCAACAGTGTAGACGTTACTAATGCTTTCCGCCCAGAGGACAGAGCTGAGAAGGTCAAGGAGCTTGATTTCTCTACTGATGATGTTCCTGTTCAGAAGAGTTTGGGGGTGAGTTGGAAAATAACATCAGACACACTCACATCCCATGTTCCACAAGAGTAAAAGTTACAATCAAAGGCAGACTTCTTCTCAGAGATCTCTCCAGCAGCAGTCTTGAATGGGACAACCCCTTACCTCAGGAGATGTATGAAGAATGGAGAGGGTGGATCTAAAAATGCTTTTCGTTCCTCGTACTTACATCACATTCTCACTTTCTGAAGCAATGTTCATTGAACTGTGTGTATTCTCAGATGCTTCAGTGATGGCTATAGCTGCAGTAGCCTATCGGAAGGTCGTGCATGAAGATGGACATAATGGGTACGGCCAAACTGGTTTCTGGAGCTGGAGCTGTGTGGAGCTGTTCTTGCTGTGGAAATGTCAGAGGTTCTCACAGAAAATACCAGCGGTTGTAAAGGAGGACACTTCTGCGAAATGAGCTTCACAGATGAAGCCTTGACTGATGCAGAACACGCAATCATGCATCCAACATGAGGAGTATGCAGCAGAGATGAAGTGCATCATGGCCAAAAGAGAGCTTCCACGTAACAGTTCTCTTTACAAACACAATCCTTTCATTGATGACGAATGTCTACTGCGTGTGGGAGGACGTCTCATTCGACATAATCACGACGACGTTCAGCACCAAGGAAGCACTTCACTGAGGGTGCCATCAGAGCAAATGGGTCATGGCTGGTGGGTGACAAAAAGTCCATCAGTAGTACCATACACAGATGTGTGACCTGTAGAAAACTTAGAGCCAAGACAGAACAACAAATCCTGGCTGACTTACCTGCAGAACGTCTACAGATTGAGCCTCTGTTTTCTTTTGTCAGCCTGGATGCTTGGGAGGTTGTAACACGCCGCACTAAAGGAGGACAAGCTAACAGTGAGAGAGGGGCAGTTATGTTTGCATGCATGTCTACGAGAGCCATTCATATTGATTCATTCATTCTCCAACCCACTTATTCCCTGTTCGGGGTCACGGGGGTCTGCCGGGTCTATCTCCAGCTTACATTGGGCGAGAGTCAGGGGGACACCCTAGACAGGTCGCCAGTCCATCGCAGGGCAACATTCACTCACACATTCACACCTAAGGGGGATTTAGATTATTCATTTAACCTGCCGCATGTTTTGGGGATTGTGGGGGCAAATGGTGGTCACACCAGATACTGACTGCTTGTCTGAGTCCCCAGATATAAATATATATATTACTTTATCCATTTGTAGAATGTAACTAATATAGATGTTTGTTATTGGGCAGATTCCAGAGGTTCAAAGCATGCTTCAAGATGATTCCTGTGACAAACTACAGCATTAAAGGAACCAACCAGATCCATGCAACAATGCTCATTTAAAAGCCTTTCAACATCTTTAAAATAAATGTGTGTTTTCATACAGTAACTGAAAAGCAACATTGTGTGTGGAGATACCTGAAGCTGCGTTTGGCTGTCAGCTTTGTGAACTCCTTGGATAAGGTCAGTGCATCTCTCCAAAATGAATATTACTCTGCATTTTGAAGATGTTTTATTAACACATTTAGCATATTGTATTTCTAATATCTGGAGGGAAAAACATGACTTAAATGTTATTTCTTTCTATGTCTCTGCACAGGTTTCTGTTTATGGAGACGAACACGTTCCAGTCAGAATCATCAGCAGAGAAAGTGATGTGGTCCTGCAGCCCCTCTGCTCCTACATCCACCCATGCTCGACGTGAAGCCTCTTGTAGAAAGGTGGTGGTGTTATGGACAATTTGAAAACGTTCTCAAGGCCAGGGTTATTCTCGTTGGTTTGACATATGCACTGCATGACTTCCTGATCAATAACTACATTTTCATTTTGCTGTGCTGTATCCTTTAAATCTCTTGTTATTGGCTTTCTTTAGTGACTGGTAAATGTAAGTTTGCCGACTATTCTGACTTCCTTTTATGAAAAGTTTGTTAACATTGTTAAAAAGTAAAATATTTAAATAAATGGTCAGTTCATTCAAATACATGTTCTTTCATTCTTATGTTTGTGTTCTTTATTGACTAGATTTTACTTTTAAAACTGTTGAGTGTATTTAACTTAGGTACAGTTTTTACGTTGAAAAAAAGAACATTTTTGCTAGGGGCAACCCTCCAAGATGGTAAGGGAAGGGTTAAACAACTCAAATGCACACACACACACACGCACGCACACACACACACACACACACAAGATGGAGTCAACTCTCGTTTAAAACCTTACATAACTAAACTTAAAAGAACTAAACTAACTCAAAAACAAAACAGGGAAAAACGTTAACACAAAAGGCAATCAACAATTGCTAACCTGCTGACTGCTGGTAGATTTATACAAAAGAAAACTTCAAACAGACCATCGACAACACAAAAGCACAATAGGAAATATTAAATAATGAACCCGCACATGGAACAGGGAGCAAGGGGCTTAAGAAGGCAGAAAGCAAACGAGGGAATGACGAACCAGACATGAGGAGCAGGTGGGGCACATGAGGGCAATTAACAATGACACAGAATGAAGACACACAGGAGAAGGGGCCAGAATAAAAGGTACAACATGGAGGAACACCGACAAGGAGGAAGAGCAGGCAGGAACAGAAGAGAGTTTACAAAATAAAAGACTAGGAAAATAAAATAAAAGTAACTAGGGAAAGAACCCAACATAATCCCCCCCCTAAGGGGTGGCTTCCAGACACCCCAACAGAAACGAAAAGGAACAAGACAGAAAATAAATAAAAACAGGACAGAGCCCGGGATCCTGTAACCCATAAAGGGGGCAAAAGCACACAGGATCCACACAATGGGTCAGAGAATAAGGGCTAGGGAGACTCTGACAGACAAGGGGGAGAAGAAGACCAAGGAGGAGCAGGAAGGGTGAGCCAGGGAACAATCAAAGAACAGAAGGGCGAGGCAAACAGAGGGGGCAGAGAATGGGAAACAAAGGCAAAACACACAACAAAATCATCATAACAAAACTTGAGTCCAATTCCGGTGGCGCTGACCTTGGCTCGCAGGATCCGACCAAAATGGGTAGGAGCACAGATAGGATCAGAGGTGGCCTCTGCTGCAGGTGCCAAAACACAAGGCTTTGGGCCAGAGATTAGCAGTACTGGAGCAGGTAGAAGGTCTCTTTGATTCAGAGGTGGGGATCCATTCACAAGGTTCCCTGGGGGCCAAGCTGGAGACATAGCTAGAACCAGGGCAGAGTCGAACCCCATCAGGCTAGGCGAGAGGAACTCAGGAACCCACTGATGAGAGTGCAACCAGGACCCTGGGGTGATGCAGTAATTGCAGTCTGCAGGGATGGAGGATGCAGCTGAGAGGTAGGGAGAAGCTGCAACACTGACAGTTCCAGACACGGCATGAGCACGTCCCCACACAACCAAGGAAGATGCAGGCAACAGGCACTCCAGAAGACCGCAACCCTTGAGCAGAAGGAGGTAACTGCTAGCCGAGGAAGAGGACCCCACAGAGAGGACCCCAGAAGTCCCTCGCAACACTGCACCTGAGAGAGAACAGAGGGTGTGCTGTGCCAAAGTGGCAGCAACACTAGAGGAGCCAGGGTAGGCATCATAGTCTGTGATGACAAGAAGAGGGCGTAGATCTAGATCCAGGGCAGGTGCTGATCCAATGGCGCAGAGGAGGGATTCAGACGGGAGGGAAAAGGCTGAACACCCCAGGAGAGCATGGTCAATCACAACCTCTTCAGTGTAAGGAAAGGACAGTCTGGGGAATGCATAAAATAACTTGAAGATAGGGGGTAGGATCTCAGGACCACAAGCGTCCAGTGACATAGGGGCACTGTGGCCTGGAGATAGAGAACCAGAACCAGTGAAAGAACTCCAAGACAGACAGACAACCTCCGCTCCCGTGCGCGAACTACAGGAGCTCCTGTAGACTGCTCGCTCACCTCCTGTGCGTGAACTACAGGATCTCGGGCAGACTACTCGCTCTGTGCCTGAAGTCTGGAAACTCTGGAAGGCAGCTCCTACTGTTCCCGTGTGTAAACTACAGGACTTATGGCAGACAACTCCCTCTGTTCCAGTGTTTGTGCTATGAAATCGGTGGTCAGCGCTTGTAGTTCTAGTGCATGAGGTGCAGAAGCTCAGGTAGACAGCGCTCTTAATTCCCGTGCATTAACTACGGGATTTCCTGTAGACAGCTCGCTCAGCTCCTGGGCGTGAACTGCAGGATCTCGGGCAGACTACTCGCACAGTACCTGAAGTATGGAAACTCTGGAAGGCAGCTCCTACTGTTCCCGTGCGTGAACTACAGCGGACTGTGATCCGAGTACCAGTACCTGATGTGCAGAATCTCAAGTAGACAGCGCTACAGCGTTAATTCCCGTGCTTGAACTACGGGATTTCAGGCAGACTACTTGCTCAGCTCCTGTGTGAGAAGTAAGGAAACTCTGGGAGACAGCTCCTACTGTTCCCGTGCGTGAACTACGGGGCTTATGGCAGGCAACTCTCTCAGTTCCAGTGTTTGAGTTACAAAATCTCCGGTAGAAAGCTCTTGTAATTCCTGTGTATGAACAGTATCTCTTGCAGACTGCTCCATTAGACCACGTGCGTGAACTACGGGATCTACGGGGGACTGCGATCTGAGTTCCAGTACATGAGGCGCAGAATCTCATGTAGACAGCTCCTTTAATTTCCGTGCGTAAACTACAGGACCTCTGATGGACATCATGATTCGCAAGAGCTGGTGGCACAAGAAGTATACTGGGAGCACAGATGCAGAAGGGCAATGGGGGCGAGCAAAGGGCATGTTGAACAGGGGGAGCTGGTAACCGTAAAAGTCTCTTTTGAGCGCAGACACACAAGCACAATGGGGGTGAGCAAAGGGAAAGACGCTCAGGGGGAGCTGGTAACGCCAACAGTGTCCTGGGAGCACAGATGCTCAAGCGCATAGGGGGCGAACAAAGGGCAAGACGCTCAGGGGGAGCTGGTAACGCCAACAGTGTCCTGGGAGCACAGATCCTCAATCGCATAGGGGGCGAACAAAGGGCATGGCGGACAAGGGGAGCAGGAAGGGCTAACAGGGCTTGACAAAAGGTGCCAATAAATTTAAAAAATATAGCACATTAAACAAAATGAAAGTCTAACAAAAAGGCAAAAAACTACATAATGCCCAAAAATTAGTATCTCAACAAAAAGGTGAGGGACAGCACAGGGACATGTTGACTGGGAACCCTCACAAAGCTGCTGGCAGGCAAGTGCACTGGATACTTGTCCATCCAGTGATTGGGCAGCAGATTCCACTCCTACAGTCTGCGCCAGAACAGCAGACACATCAGCATAGACAGGGACCACTTCAAAGGGAACAAGACAAACTTTAAACCGAGAAGATTCAGGAGTAACTGAATCCAGGGGGCACACAGGGCTATACCTAGAGGACTTGAGCCATACAGAATCCTCCACAGTTCCGGGGTTCACCTGGAGCGCAGTGTCATCACAGGGGTCAGCAGGCACAACATCGGGCAAGGCAGCAGAGCGCTGACTGATGGGCGTGGCCTAACCCAGGGAGGAAAATCTTCCAGCTCTGACTTCTTCCACCAGCCTGAGAATCCAGGCAGGGACGGCGTTGCTGGGGACCGATGTGGGGTGACCAAAAACGGATGACTTGGCAGGCAGAGGTGGTTCTGGACAACTGGAAACTTGGTTACAGACGGGGTAACTGGACAAAGGGTTCACAGACAAAGAATCATCGTTGAAGTGGAGGGTACTGTGGGCTGATGGGGAGTGGCTCACTGGATCCTCACTCAGCCTGTGTTGGGACGGAGTGGAGGACCCAGCGGTAGAAGGAAAGTTGACGCAAGGAGAGGCAGTCTCACTCAGAGCAACTAGAGGTGAGAGATCAGCTGGCTCAACCGGGTGGCGTATGGAGTAAATGTGACCAAAGGCCCTCTCAAAAGAATCGGGTCCCTCAATCACATTCATCACAGACCTGATAGTATCCCAAATCGAATAGTCACCATCCTCAAGAAAAATCCTTGCCGGGACAGGACGATCCAGACCAGAACAGAATAACTGGATGACTTCGTGCTCCTCTAGTCCAAGATCGTTCAGGGCGAGGAGCAGGGAGGCTGCCTATATTCCAATGGAACGACCAGCTTGTTTGAGACTGGAGACATCAGGGTTAACCCAGCACCACACGGCAGGGAGCTAAAGAGGGGGGCCATGGCTTGCATCCACAAGAGTGACCCATGATTGCGAATAAAGTGTGCTGAGTTCTTCAGAATGGCGGGTTCATTCTGTTAGGGGCAACCCTCCAAGATGGTAAGGGAAGGGTTAAACAACTCAAATGCACACACACAAGATGGAGTCAACTCTCGTTTAATAAATAAATCAAATAAACACAAACACCCGTGGTAGGGCAAAACCTTACATAACTAAACTTAGAAGAACTAAACTAACTCAAAAACAAAACAGGGAAAAATGTTAACACAAAAGGCAATTAACAATTGCTAACCAGCTGGCTGCTGGTAGATTTATACAAAAGAAAACTTCAAACAGACCAGCAACAACGCAGAAGCACAGAGCTTACCCGACATGAAGCACAATAAAAAATATTAAATAATGAACCCGCACATGGAACAGGGAGCAAGGGGCTTAAGAAGGCAGAAAGCAAACAAGGGAATTACGAAACAGAAATGAGGAGCAGGTGGGGCACATGAGGGCAATTAACATGACACAGAATGAAGACACAAAGGAGAAGGGGCCAGAATAAAATGTACAAGAGGGTGGAGACACAGACAAAGAGGAAGAGCAGGCAGGAAGGGGCAGGAACAGAAGAGTTTACAAAATAAAAGACTAGGAAAATAACAAAATAAAAGTAACTGGGGAAAGAACCTAACAATTTTAGGGCAACGAGTGACATTTTAAGTTTATTGTACTAAGTTTATGACTAAATTTAGTACACTGAAATGTTAAGTTAATTTAACTCAATAATATTATTTGTAATTATTGAAATACTTATGTACACCTCCTAACTTCAAACAAATGGCTGTTTAAATGAGACAAAATTTGAAAATTTTAAAGCATCGAGTTACTCTACATTTTTTAAGTTCAATCAACCTGTTGTGGTTTACAGTGTGAATCAGCAGTATATACAGTATCATCAGCAGCATTATGAGTTTCAATATTGTTGATGACCAGTATGTACTTATATCATAAGGAATATACATGTGGGGGTTTGTGTTTTTTTTTACCCTATGAGTTCTTGGAAGCTGGGATTGAGCTTTAGTTTAGTGACTTTAATTGAGGTTCACTACGCCAACAGTATTCCTGTGATTATTTCCAGAATAATAAAAATAAGTTCAGACTGGTTTCTTAAAAGTAAAAAAATACGAGGAGCCAAATGAGCCAGTTTTTTAATGACTCTTCAACATGGTTGCCAGGGTAGCGGTTTTCCCGCACAATTGGGCTATTTTAGAAAAGGAATTGCGGGAAAAAATACGGAGTTGCGGGTTGCGGTTTTTTGGGCTACATTTATAATGTACCGCGGCCGCAAAAAAATAAAAAATAAATAATAATAAATAATAATTGTGGACAAAGATAAAAGGGAACCTTTTATTAGTGGGTGTTGATCCCCGGGAATGAATACTTGGCAACAAAAGCTGCTTCTTGCGAGACGCAAATAGGCGCGCGCGCCACATGTGCTTTTGACATAACCAATCAAGCATCATCATCATCGCGTCACTCCTTGAGAGCGTTGTAGTCAGAAGCGTCGGTTCGGTTGTCTGTGGATGAACAAGTACAAGTAGGTACTTCTGACTAGGGTCAAAAAAAATTCAGAGAGCACATGTTCTTATTTGACCTTTATTGTATGAGATTGTGTATTAAAAAAGCACAATGTGTGATATTAAGAATTTGGGTTAGACAAAAGGCCAATACTTTAAACTTAAACTTGTATACATTTATTTTAAGGCCCTTTGTGGGAATCCAGCCGTTGTCTTATTATGATTTATTTATTCATATAATTTTCAAAACACAATGACATACAAAAAAGTAAGTAATAACATGTCACTTTAAAGGTAAAATGAAAAAGGGAAGAACAAACATCTACAATAAAACCAAGAACAACCAAACAAACCACACATCAACCACTACATTTCAAAATGAAAAATAACAATGATAAGGTAACAACAAAAATAAAAAAAAAAAAAAAAATTAAGGGTAATAATAATATAGAATATGTGCTACTAACCATGCAAGATAATGGCATTGATGGTATAAAATAAAAGTGGTTAATTAGTCAAGGGAGACTGCGTTCAGTCGCAGAGATTTTACATGTTCGAAGAATGGTAACCAGACTGTAGAGAATCTAGCCATGGTGCCACGAAGGCCATGTTTAATTTTTTCGAGTTTAATAAACAGTAAGGCATCTTTTATCCATCGGGTGTGAGAGGGGGCGTTGGGACCTTTCCAGTGCATCAAAATACAACGTCTTGCTAATAAGGTGAGAAAAGACATCAGCTCAGTAAAATGAGAGGGTAATGAAAAACCAGGAGGTAGAACACCGAACAACCCAATTAAAGGACAGGGATCCAATTTGACAGATATGATAATTGAAAGTGAGTCAAAGACAGACTCCCAGAAAGTAGAGAGGGCAGGACACATCCAGAACATGTGGACTAAGTTGGCAGGTTCCAGATGGCACTTGTCACAACATGGGTCAATACTAGCAAACATACGGGCTAATTTGCTTTTTGACCAGTGTACTCTGTGTACAATTTTACACTGCAAAACCCCGTGGCGTGCGCAAACAGACGAACCGTGAACCCGTTTTAAAACTAACTCCCACGTCTCTTCATCTATGTCAATATTAAGGTCCCTGGCCCAAATGGTCCTAAGACAATCAGAAGTCACGGGGAGGCATGAAAATAAAGTGTTGTATATTATAGAAATGGCTCCTCTTTGATGTGGATCCATATTGAAAATACTATCAACAATAGTGTGAGGCGTAATCGTGGGAAACCCAGGGAAATGCTTACGAACAAAGTCCCGAACTTGCAAATACCTGAAAAAATGAGAGCGCGGCAAGTTAAGGACATGAGCCAGATGATCAAAGGAAACGAACGTTCCGTCGATGTAGAGATGTTTAATAGACTTAATCCCACAGTTTGCCCAGTTTGCGAAGGCCTTATCAATGAGAGAGGGTGGAAAGAGTGGGTTGCGATACACTGGGCATAAAAGGGGTGTCGACTGTACCGTAAAATGTCGCCTGAGTTGGCACCAGATCTTTAGGCAGTTTTTAACTATAACATTATTGGAATATGTTAAAGGTGACATTGAGAGGGGTAAGCATAGGAGAGACACAAGCGATGAATTAGTGCATGCTGTCTCCTCAATCCTTAACCAGGGTGGAGACTGAGAATCAGAACTACACCAGAATAGCATGCTTCTGACATTTGCCGCCCAATAGTAGAACAAGAAGTTGGGCAGTGCTAAACCACCCAACTCCTTTGTTTTTTGCAAGACACTTTTTCGTATTCTGGGGGGTTTCCCATTCCAAATAAATTGAGAGATGGAGCTATCCAGAGAATTAAAAAAATGCTTGGGAATAAAAACTGGTATGCTTTGAAAGAGGTATAAGAATTTTGGCAATATATTCATTTTAATACAATTTATCCTTCCTGCTAAGGACAGGGGCAACAAGGACCAACGTTGGAAATCCATAGATATTTGATCCAGCAGAGGGGAAAAATTACAGTTAAAGAGATCAGAATAATTTTTAGTTACACATATGCCCAGATAGTTTAAATGGTCTAATGATATCTTAAATGGGAGTTTTGAAAGAGGGTAATTTATAGCTGCAGGGTTTATAGGCATTAATTCACTCTTGTTAAAATTAAGCTTATACCCTGAGACCTGTCCAAATTCTTCCAATAAGGATAATGCTTGAGGTATAGATTTGTCTGGATCGGAGATAAAGAGTAAAAGATCATCAGCATATAGAGACAAAGTGTGCACCGAGCCCCCCCTTGTGATCCCCAACGCCTGACTAAGCCTAAGGGCAACCGCTAAGGGTTCGATAGCAATGGCGAACAGTAAAGGAGAGAGTGGGCAGCCCTGCCGTGTACCGCGTTGAAGGGGAAAATAGTCAGAGTGGTTGTTGTTAGTCCGGATGCGAGCTAAAGGAGAGGTATACAAAAGTTTGATCCAAGAAATAAATGTACTGCCAAATCCAAATTTTTTTAGAGTGTAAAACAAATAAGTCCACTCTACCCGGTCAAATGCTTTCTCTGCGTCCATTGAAATAACCAGCTCAGGAATGGTAGATGATGAAGGAGAATACATTATATTAAATAGGCGTCTGATATTGTGGAAAGAATGTCTCCCTTTAATAAACCCTGTTTGGTCTGTGGAAATTATTGTAGGCAGAATATTCTCTAGACGCTGTGCTAGCATCTTGGATAATATTTTTACGTCGGCACCTAACAAAGAGATAGGGCGGTAGTTGCTACACAAAAGCGGATCCTTGCCTTTTTTTAATATTAATGAAATAGTGGCTTGTCTTAGTGTTTGGGGGAGAATGCCACATTTTAAAGATTCATTAAACATATTTAAAAGTAGTGGAGAAAGTTTTTCAGCAAACATTTTAAAAAATTCCGTGGGCAGACCATCCGGTCCGGGGCATTTCCCACTCTGCATTGAAAATAATGCACTTTTGACTTCATCAACAGTAAACGGTTCATCCAGGTCGGCAGACGTCACAGTGTCGATGGATGGAATATTTAGGGGATGGAAAAAAGCATTGAGTTTAGGCTCTTCTGGTGAACACTCAGAAGCATACAACGTGGAATAAAAACTTCTGAACTGGTCATTAATAGTTTGAGGATTAATACTTGGACCATCACTGGTATTGATTTGCAAAATATGTTGAGTTGAGACAGATTGTCGGATTTGGTGGGCTAAAATTTTGCCTGGTTTATCTCCAGATTCATAATATTTGTGGCGTGACTTAAGTAACGCATCAATTGCTTCATCAGCAGCTAGTATATCAAATTCAGACTTTTTAGTAAGCAACTCTTTAATTAATTGAGGATCCGGTGCATCTGCGCATTTGGACTGTAAATCCAATAGATCCCTGGTTATAGAGTCACTCCTTTCTGCAATACTTTTTTTCCGAAAAGCGGAGTAGGAGATAATCACTCCGCGTAAATAGGCTTTGCATGTTTCCCAAATTAAAGATGCTGATGTGTCCTCATTAACATTCGTGGCAATGAAAAAATCAATACGACTGTTAATAGTATCAATAAAGTTTTGATCAGTGAGAAGAAGTGTATTAAAGCGCCATGGGGATCGCGTGAGAGAAACACCTGGAAATGAAATATCCATTGTGATGGTACCATGGTCAGAGATTACAATAGGACTATAATAACAGGTACGAACTGAAGGTAGCAACTTATTATCCACCAGAAAGAGATCAATTCGAGAAAAAGTTCCATGTACAGGCGAGAAAAAAGAAAACTGTTTGTCACTGGGGTTGAAAAACCGCCATACATCGGAGACTGCGTATTGCTCCATAAACAATTGAATAATTTTAGATGATTTTGATTGAGATATTGGCTTTATAGAAGAGCGATCGAGTGAGGAATCCATACAGCAGTTGAAATCCCCACCCAGAATAAGCTGACTAGAATTTATGTCTGGAAGAGAGAAAAGGAAGTTTTTATAAAATTCCTCATTATCCCAGTTTGGGCCATATACATTAGCCAGTGTCAATGTGCTACCAAAGAGTTTACCCATAACAATAACAAAACGACCATTAGGGTCCGCTATAACTTTAGAAACAGATAAGGGTACTGATTTATGCACTAAGATTGCAGTCCCCCGAGCTTTACTTGAGAATGAAGAGTGGTAAAGTTGCCCTACCCAACCTCTACGAAGTTTTAAATAATCAGATGGTTTAAGGTGGGTTTCCTGCAAAAAAGCAATTTTTATGTTTAAACTTCGCAAGTGGTCAAGCACCTTATTGCGTTTTACAGGTGAGTTCAACCCCTTCACATTCCAGCTGATAAATCTCAGAGAGCCACTGGAAACTAAACTGGTGTTATGATTTGACATAGGTGTTATCTAGAGGTAATATCCCAAAAGACAGTCTGCAACCTTGATAGCCTCCCATAAAAATTAAAAAAGTAGCAGCACAAGCGATAGAAAAATAAAATAAACAAACAAAGCAAAAAGAACAAACGAACCACAAACAATAGACACACATGAAACATACCAACACTAAACCAGTTGCCGAAGCAGCCAGCAATACTAAGCACTCTGATATAAAAATCAGCTTAGATTAATACTTCCCTATATCACTCCCCCTGTCCCACGTATGTGATTAAATTTGAATAAAGTTAAACCTTGTGAACTGAACACCCATCAAGAACATATTGAGCCATATGCGACTTAAACTAGTAAAAGGTATGTCTTATGACCACATTTGAAACTATTTAAAGATAACTCCACATCACACAAGCAGCAACCGTTTAAACCTTCTGCAGAGAACAAAGATTGTGTCGGTTGAGTTCGTATTCGTGCTACGGCACAGAAGTCCGCGGTGCTTAAACACTTTTACAGTCTATAGCGCTTTGTAAAAAAAACAAAAAACAAAACAAAAGGGTTTCAATAGACAGTACCACAGTCTCCAGAACAGATCAGCGCGGTATTACCAGAAAGCGAAACATCACGGCTTCACGACCAAGTTTTGAACAAACTTAGCGGCTTCTGAAGCAGACTGGAGCCAAGTTTTATCTCCGTTGGGAAGGGTGATGCGCAGCTTGGATGGAAACAGGAGCGCAGGCTTGTATCCTCGCTTGTATAACTCTGCCATCGATTCCCTGTACTCGGCGCGTTGCTTCAATACGTCGGGGCTGTAGTCGTCAAACATACGGATCGAGTGGCCTTTATAGTGCAGAACACCTCGCTTGCGAGCCTCACGAATTACAAGATCTTTAATTTGGAATCTATGAAAACGCAGGATAACGGCTCGTGGTTTTCCACCGGGCGCTGGTTTAGGGGCAAAGCCCCGGTGCGCTCTGTCAATCTCGGGTGGCGAGGTAAGAACAACTGGACCAAGCACCTCCACGAGCAGTTGAGAGAAAAACGCTGTGGGACGAGGGCCTTCGATTGATTCAGGTAGACCAATTATGCGGATGTTTTGGCGTCTGCTGCGTCCCTCCAGATCCGCCACTTTCTGTTTAAGCAGGTGGTTGTCCTTTTGCAACTCAGAGCATGCGCCCTCAAGCTGCTGAAGCCGCTGGTCGACAGATGTGGCATTAACTTCGAGCGAATCAATCCGCTGTCCGTGATCATTAATAGCTGACTGAATGTTATCCAGCGTAGAAGCGAGCGTCTCAAATGAAGATTTGAAATCGGCCGAAAGGGATGCTCTGTGCTCGTCTAACAGCGAGCTAATGTCGGCCATGGAAATCGCCGAGCACTCTTTATCCTTATCTGCATTTTTTACTTTATTTTTAGACATGATTAGGCGATCCAAACGGTTTCCGTAAGTTTATAAAACTTTGCTGTCGCGCGGATGGAAAAAAAAACAAGGTTCAACAGGTAAATTGAAAATATGATCGCGGGAGCAGGCTAACGTGCGACTACTCAGGCCACCTCATAACCGGAAGTCCTCAATCCAGCCGTTGTCTAATCTGATTGGACACTGAAAATTGGGCTAGTTTTCATTCCATTTGGGCGGATTTTGAGTTGTCATTGGGCTGGAAATATTTCTGGGACCTGGCAACCCTGCTCTTCAAAGTGAACAGATCCAATTGTTCCATGAATATATTCCAGGGAAAAAGCGGTTTCGAAAATGAAAGAATGAATAATACAATACAAAATAAATATCACATATTTACAAATATGTCACTTTCCCTTTCACAAATTCCTTGGTAACGTCCACCGCTTTTGATATTTAAGGTACGTTCACATCGAACGCGGTTCGCGCGGAAAAAAAACGCTACTCGCTAGTGAATGCACGCGTGTTTACTTTCTGTTTGATCGCCCGATCCGCGCGGCAGAGCCGCTGAATGCACGCACGACATTCAGGTGTCGATGGGAATGCGCGGATCTGTGGGAGGAGCTACAGAGGCGCAACATTGGTTTGGAAAATGGCGGACGGGATTGTTAAGTTTCTATCGGCATCACTAAGCTTTAAAATGCTCCAAAACATCAAAAAACGTGTTCAGGGCTGTGACTAGGAGCTTAGAATCCTACAAAGAGGCACCCTGCTCGGCGTGGTTCACCAACATTTCCACAGGAGCTTCAGTTTGAACCCCAGTCGCGTTCAGCGGGAGCTTCGACTGATCCAACCCCAGCTCCTAAGCTGTTTTACGGGCAGCTCCAGCAGGAAACCCGCGCGTCTGTCTCTGGTCAGTATTCATGATAAATTCTGTGTAAAAAATGACCAAGAACCTCCTAACCTAACGAACTGACGGGACTTTAATAAAAAGATAAATAACTTTCGTTTTTAACAATTAAAACAACATGTTAAAAATGCTGTAATCATATAATGTAAATACTGTATTTGTTTAATATTAAAAATTTAGATTTATACAGTACAATATTGTATTTCTAAGTAATCTCAAATGAACTATAGATTAACTTGGTTCTAGTGAAGCGATAAACTGTATTTAACAGTGGTTTACTTTAGTTTTTATTACAGTATACTCATATATTAAAGTAAAACATAACTTATAGTTGTACTTGTGGGGAATATATATTCTACAGCAACATCAGAATTACCAAAAAATGTTAACCTTAAAATACTTCACTGTAGTACAGTTAAAACACTGCTGTTATGTGTAAATGTCAGGGTTTTTTTAAATGCTAGAGTTTGAATAATAAAACTTGTTAAACAGTGGATTGAATGTAATACTGATGGTGATGGACAACAAACACATTTGCTGTCGTGGATCTGCAGCTAAAGTTCTGTTCTGTCTTCTCTCCTTCTTTTAGATTGACGGTGGAGACTCCAACCTGGTCATCATCATCATCAGCATCTTTATTGCTGGTATTTCCTGAGATTCCAAGATCGTCTCGGATGCTGGGACTGCAGTCTGGAGCTGTTTGGTAGAGCAGTTTATGGCTGGACTCTTCACTGATGAATGGAGGTCCATCACTGAAGGTTGTTTGGTGGAGGAGTTAATGGCTGTGCTCCTCACTGATGAATGGAGGTCCATTGCTGAAGGTTGTGAGGAGAAGAGGAGTCTCTTTGGAGGTCCTGCTCTGCCTGGAAGCACTGGACGAATATGTTAAAGGGTTTCTCTAGAGCCCAGCTGATGGTTTCATTAAAGCCTTGTTACAAAACTCTTGTGATTTCCATGATTCATGAAATGTTCTTGTTTTCAAAGAATAAATGGAGTCAACCTCCAAATAAAACCCATGTCTCAAAGCTTCTTTCTCATTACACAACACCAGTCCGATCACACATAGCAAAGCTTTATTGTAGCTGTATTTACAGTACAATATCATTAAAATAAATGTTCAAATGTTTGGAATAAACATTCCGTTTGTAGCAATGAAATTACATTTTATTAAACTTAAATATATGAAAGCACTTTTTTGATCGTACAGATAGTACTCCCAAAGTAAACATTTAATTACACTCATAATAATTTTCAAAAAAGATCATATTTTATAAGATCCCAATATTTTCTGGCATAAATAAAATCTTGCCTTAAAATGGAGGGCTGAAATAAAATAATGAACATGATTAATTCTCTTTAGATTTAAACCTAGTTTTGATAATTATTAATATATATATATATATATATATATATATATATATATATATATATAAATATAATTTCTTCCAAGCAAAGTGCTTTTATATATTCTTTTATTATTAAATAAATTTATTAATAAATAAACATAATTCTTTTAAATTATTATTTATAATAAACTATTATTTATAACTTTAATATCATGAAGATGATCAGAGAGCTCTGGCAGTTCACGTAAAGTTTTAATGACAAGTCCATCACTGTTTTAATTCCAGACGGTCTCCGAGCTGCACACGTCACAGCTAGAGCAAGCTCCTGATTGGTCAGCGCGGCGCGGAAAATCTGCCGAAGTTCAATTTTTTATCTCCGTGAAGTTGGCCCCCCACCTACGCGCTCCGCCTTCCTCTTGTACTTGTGCTCTTAGTGCTAGATTTGTGCTGATTTGTGCCGTTGGAATCATATTTTGTGCTGTTATAGATTTTGAGATATTAAACATTATTTTATAGGTCATCCAGAGGTCACCGGCCCCCCCATCAAACTCCAAATCGCACGAAAACGGTACACTTCGTTAGTGCTAGGATTGTGCTGGTTTGTGCCGTAAAAAGTTTTGTTTGTGCTGCTTTATTTTTTGAGATATTAACGTTTTTTGACAGGCGGATGACGTCACTCAGCCCCCCATCAAACTCCAAATCGCACGAAAACGGTAAGCTTCGTTAGTGCTAGGATTGTGCTGATTTGTGCCGCTAAAAGTTTTAATTGTGCTGCTTTATTTTTTTGAGATATTAGCGTTATTGTGGCTGGTGACGTCACCTACCCCCAAACAAACTTAAAACTGACAGAAAACTATTTTAAACGATTGTGCTACTTAGTGCTAGGATTGTGCTGATTTGTGCCGCTAAAAGTTTTAATTGTGCTGCTTTATTTTTTGAGATATTAGCGTTATTGTGGCTGGTGACGTCACCTACCCCCAAACAAACTTAAAAATGACAGAAAACTATTTTAGATGATTGTGCTGCTTAGTGCTAGGATTGTGCTGATTTGTGCCGCTAAAAGTTTTAGTTGTGCTGCTTTATTTTTCAAGATATTACGTTATTGTGGCTGACAAAAAGATGATTATTGTGAGGGGTTATTAGCTCACTGGATCCGCAACAATGTTTGGAGATATAGCATGTGCTCTGATCATATGAGTTTGATTTAATAAAAAGAGACAAGCAAGTGCATCATAAAGATGTGTTTCTTCTAAATGGAGCTGTTAAGAGTTCGGTAAAGTTAGCTGTAGATTCACAGATTCGGTTTCTCTGCTAAAGCTCGAGAACAAAACGCTTTTCGCTTTTTTTAATCTGAGTTGTGTAGCAATAAACAATTATTTATTTATTTAATCAAAAACATGTTTCCTCTGCTTTTACTGAAATACATTGCCGTCTATGAGCCGCTGTCTGAGAGAATCGCTTAGGGACCGTCTGCAAAGTGTCAAACACAAAATACTTTTGCTCAGAAAATGGTTAATAACTTCTTTCAAAAATTCTCCAGTATCACCAAAATCTAGCCGCACTCCACTGCTCACCTCCAGAGTGTACTACAAAACTACTTTTGATAGTTTGTTTCTGTGTGTCTCATAGTTAATGTGAGAACTGTGCAATACTGTGCTGACTTGACCAGCCACCAGTGTGTCTTTAACGGACCATTGGTTGACTTATTTTTGGTGTTTTGCAGAAGCTGAAGGGCCCCTATGGGTGGAGGGAGTGGTTTGTTGTGGGTTCCTTCAACCCTGCCTTTATGATTTAACATTTATTGGTTCAGCAGGTAATTGTACAATATTTATCTTTGCTTGTTTTTAGAATATTTAATAAACTTTGTCTATTCAATTGTGATCCTCTGTCTCTGCCTCATCCTCACATAGTGCAACTTACCTGTGTGCCTTACATTTCGTGAATTTTATCTGGAGTTTAGTTTATGAATGTTCTTGATTAAAAAGAGTTTCAGATTAATCTTTTCATCTCTTTCTCTGATCAGATTTCCCTGAGCAGCACTGACTGAATCATGGAGGACCCTCTATCCACAGAGAATGAAGATAGTGCTTCACTAAACAGGTACAGTAGAGGGTTCCTCTGATCCTGATGTGGATTAGATCAAGAGTTCTCATGAGATTCTGAAGATCTCAAGTCTCCAGACCTTAATCTGATATAAAATCTGAGGAGGGAGCTGAAGTTTGGAGTCTCCACTAGTCAAAACCATAACCACCATTTGGAAAGAGAATCATAAAATCCCTCCTGAGATGAGAAGAAACCTGGAGCCACCACAAGAACCTCTGAGATACCAACAAGAGTTTTTCCATTAAGTTCTGGAAGGGGTCAAACACTGACGTGACTCATATAAGAGTAAATCAGTTCATACGTTTCTCAAAAGTATTTTTCTTTTTTGTTCTTCTTTCTCTAGTTCTTTCATCTGAACAGATTTGTGTTCCATTAGTCATTTATCTGTCACCTGAAATTGGTGAAACGCTCTTAAAATAAATTTCAAACAGTAAAAAGGTAATAATTATGAAACAGTGAACTCAAGACAGATTCGTATGAAAGTGTTTTTCTCTTCCACAGAGAGAAACCAAACCCAGCGGCACCCAGCTGTGTGTCTCTGAAGAGCGATTGGTCGATGTTTCAACCGCCAGAATTTAATGACAGACCCCCAGCAGACGATCTGAGGTACAGCACAGAGATAAACAATCTCTTCTTAATGTCAAATCAATATAAACAATAATGTAAATGTTTTAAACGATTAATTTTAATACTAAAATGATTTCAAACACTTCTCTCTGTTTCTCTGTTATTCTGCTCTCTGTCACAGAGTGAAGTTCTTCTCTTCAGAGTCCAGCTGCAGATCCATGAAGAGCGAGCCATCACTGAACAAACCAATGGGGATTCAAAAAAGAAAGAGGTAGAACTGGACAGAAAAACTGAAATATTCCTCAGGATCAAGTTCTGTTTTGAGACAATCACAGAGAAACAGCTGATGATTTATGATTATTTTAGAGAGACACAGTTTAAATAAATTAATATTATTCAGATTTTTTTTAAAATTTCGTTAAATATTATTTGCACAAAGAAAAAAATTATGGTGCTTCTTTCACAAAGGATGACATTTGTAATAAGAATATTGTTCACTACAATAATAAAACAATGTTCATAAAAGGCTAAAGCGCCTGATGTGTGAGGGCCCTTTGATCGCTGCTTGCAGGCTCATCATTATTTCTCATCTGTAACGAGATGCATTTTCTAAACTTAAAATAAATGCAACGATATAAAATTGAGAAACAGCTTGAAATGAAATAAAATGATCACAAGTTTGAGTCTTTCCTGTGACATTAGTTTGTTATAGAGTCAGAGATATTTTTATTGTTCATTACTTTATTTTACAGCAACGAGGTACAAACTCGCTTCAGATCAAACCTGCTGAAGAAGTTTGAGAGTCTGTCTGAAGGAACCGGGATCAGAGGAAACCCAACGCTCCTGAAGGAGATCTACACAGAGCTCTACATCACAGAGAGTGAACGTGGAGAGATCAATAATGAGCACGGGGTGAGACAGATTGAGACTCAATCCAGGAGAGCAGCAGCAGAGGACACAGCCATCAACTGCTCCGACATCTTCAGGGCTTTACCTGGACGAGACGAAGCTGTGCTGACAAAGGGAATCGCTGGCATTGGAAAAACCGTCTCTGTGCAGAAGTTCATCGTGGACTGGGCTGAAGGGAAGGAGAATCAGGACGTCCAGCTCATATTTCCACTTCCTTTCAGAGAGCTCAACCTGATGAAGGGGAGAGAGCTCAGTCTTTCAGATCTGCTGCAGATCTTCTTCCCTCAAACTAAAGAGATGGACATCTCCAGCGATGGATCTGGAGTCCTGTTTATCTTTGATGGTCTGGATGAGTGTCGTCTGTCTCTGAACTTTGAGAGCGATCGGAGAGCGTGGAACATCTCTGAATCAGCCTTGGTGGAGGTGCTGCTGATGAACCTGATTTCAGGAGATCTGCTGCCCTCTGCTCTCATCTGGATCACCTCCAGACCAGCAGCAGCTGATCTCATTCCCTCTGAGTGTGTCCATTGAGTGACAGAGGTGCGAGGCTTCACCGACCCTCAGAAGGAGCAGTACTTCAGGAAGAGAATCAGAGATCAGGGATTAGCTGAAAGAATCATCTCACACCTGAAGTCCTCCAGGAGCCTCCACATCATGTGCCACATCCCAGTCTTCTGCTGGATCTCAGCCACTGTCCTGGAGAAGATGATGAGTCCAGCAGAAAGTGGAGAGATCCCCAAGACTCTGACTCAGATGTACACACACTTCCTGATCATCCAGACCAGCATCAGACATGAGAAGCACTATGAGAAGAGCCTCGAAGATGAAGAGATGATCCTCAAACTGGGGAAACTGGCTTTTGAGCAGCTTGAGAGAGGAAACCTGATCTTCTACGAGGAAGACCTGAGAGAGTGTGGCATAGATGTGACAGAAGCATCCGTTTACTCAGGATTGTGCACTCAGATCTTCAGAGAGGAGCTCGGCTGGTATCAGGGGAAAGTCTTCTGTTTCGTTCATCTCAGCATTCAGGAACATCTAGCAGCTCTTCATGCTCATCAGTCCTTCACCAGAGACAGAACTATTGTGTTTAAGAAATCAAAACAAAGAGCGTTTTCTGGGTATTTCAGGAAGAAGAATGAGACGAATCCTGATTCATTATCAGAGCTGCATCAGAGAGCTGTGGAAGAAGCTCTGGAGAGTAAGAATGGACATCTGGATCTGTTCCTGCGGTTTCTTCTGGGTCTCTCATTGGAGTCCACCCAGACTCCCTTAAGAGCTCTACTGACACAGACAGGAAGCTGCTCCTTTAACAAACAGGAAACAATTGAGTTCATCCAGCAGA